>CM059425.1:209617805-210026801 GCA_030390025.1 Squalus acanthias
TTTCAATGCCGAGTCTCTTGGCGAGGTTTTGTTTAAGCGCAGCCTTTGGAGGAGCAGAGTTACTCGGTCAGCACTTCCTGATTTCTGTGTTTAACTGCATCAATGTTCCCTCTCTTTTTTTTGGGTGCATGGACCGTTTAAGGGGTTGCGCGACCCATTCAAGCTTCCGCGCATGCACGGTTTTTCCATTTAGAAACCGGCAAGCGGCCTGCGCGGGAGCTTCAGAGAGTTGGGTGGCCGCGCAGCTAAACAGGAACACTGCTGCGCATGTGCAGACTCCGGAAGTTGCTGTCCGATTTACTCCATAATCGCACTGTTAGCCTCACCATTACGCTCAAAGCAAATTCCGGGCCATTAAATTTTTTTTTTTTTTAAATCACATACAGTACATTGGAATAATTAAACCATTTGATTAACTGGTCAGTATGGACATATGGTGTTTCGCTAATCTGGGTCCCCAGTATGTATGTACAGTGAGTTCAACTATACCATTTACATAGAATTACATAGTATCTGCAGCACAGACACAGGCCATTCAACCCAACAGTTCTGTGCCGGTGTTTATGCTCCACACGAGCCTCCTCCCACCCTATTTCATCTTACCCCATCAATAGATCCTTATGAGCTATAATAGAGGACTGAGATATCACTGTGTTGTAAAACAGTTTGTGCAGGCTGTCCCATTTATACTGGTTAATACTACACTAAGGCAACTCTTACTGTAAATGGAACACTAAAAACTGTGCACAGATCGGTTGTTGCAATAGTGCTCTTTTAGTGTGCCAGCAAGAGTGAGACCTCACAAAATGGTGGTCTGACAGTGGTGAAGAGCTCTGTTGGCGCCAGTTTAATAGAAAAATATTACTGTAACCACTACACTTTTACTACAGCACCTATTCCATCAGTCCTTGGGATCATTTTGAAGGTAAATAATTTTATGGTTTTAGAAAGTAATGCCGACCTTGTCTGCTGCATATGATACTTCTTGTAGTATTACAAGCACATTGCATAAATATGCATTAGAAAATTCAAAATTTATTAGTGTATGGCACCTGTTCATTAGGTTATTTGAAATAATCTTAATTAACTTTATCGGCCTCCGAAAACAGCTTCATGATGGTGTATACCAAAAATACATTGGGCCGCATTTTCCGTTCAGAGGCCTCCGATCTGGAAAAATCTACAAACTTACCTGAGGGCTCCCGAAGCGCCTATACTTCCGATCCTGGGCCTCTCCAAACTCCAAGTGCGCAGGGCCCAGGTATCCCAGAGGTGCAGGCAGTTCGCAAGCGTCCCTGGGATCACGTGGGCCATGGGGAGCCAATAGAAGAAGGGAATCTCCCTTCATACACTTGACAGATAGACCTCTCAAATATATGAATGGAGATCACCCCAAAAACATAGTAAAACTTTAAATACATTTTTAAAAAATTAGTTGAAATTACAATAAATTAAATATTTTAAACAAGAATTTCATTTTTTGAAAAAAATAATTAAAGTTTTTTACGGGGCTAAAAATAAACTTACCTTTTTTAAAAAGTATTTTTAAATGATAAATCAGTGAAAATTTTTTTTTTTTACTTTTTCAACTCTTATCCTGGTAAAAGCAGGCCTTACGCCTGCTTTTACCAGGTGTAAGAATTGTAAGGGTTTTCTGCGGGCGGAGGGTCTCCAGAAAGCGGAACTCTCTGCCCGCGGAGGCCTTTCTCCAGGTCCAGGCGTCCGATCTGTCAAGAGCATTCTTGACAGATCGGAAATGCCGGTTTTCAGCGCATGCCTGAAACCGGCATTTCCGATGTCCCTACAGGTGCGTTCACAGCGCGTACACACCCGTAGGGATCGGAATATACGGCCCATAGAGTCTACAGCACAGAAACAGGCCATTTGGCCCAACTGGCTTGTGCCGGTGTTTATGCTTCACACGAGCCTCCTCCTACCCCTCTTCATCTAACCCTAGCAGCATATACTTCTATTCCTTTCTTCTTCATGTGCTTATCTAACTTCGCTTTAAATGCGTCTATGCTATTCGCCTTAACTACTTCTTATGGTAGCGAGTTCCACATTCTTACCACTCTTTGGGTGAAGAGGTTTCACCTGAGTTCCATATTGGATTTATTAGTGACCATCTTATATTTATGGCCCATAGTTTTGGTCTCCACCACAAATGGAAACATCTTCTCTACGTCTACCCTATCAAACCCTTTCATAAATTTAAAGACTTCTATCATGTTACCCCTGAGCTTTCTCCTTTCTAGAGAAAAGAGCCCCAGCCTATTCAGCTTTTTCTGACAAGTATAGCCTCTCAGTTCTGGAAACATCCTTGTGAATCATTTTTGCACTTTTCTTCAGTGCCTCTTCTTCTTCTTAGGCAGTCCCTCGGAACCGAGGATGACTTGCTTCCACATTAAAAATGAGTTCGCAGGTGACTGATGAGTCCAATGCGGGACCTACAGTCTCTGTCACAGGTGGGGCCGACATTGGTTGAAGGGGCGAGTGGGTGGGGTGCTTGGGTTGACGTGCGCTCCTTGCGCTTGCTCCTGGCGAAGAGACTCGAGGTGTTTGGCGCCTTCCCGGATGCTTCTCCTCCACTTTGTGCGGTCTTGGGCCAGGGATTCCCAGGTGTCGGTGGGGATGTTACACTTTTTCAAGGAGGCTTTGAGGGTGTCCTTGAAGCGTTTCCTCTGCCCACCTGGGGCTCTCTTGCCGTGCTGGAGCTCCGAGTAGAGCGCTTGTTTTGGGAGTCTCGTATCGGGCATGCGGACAATGTGACCCGTCCATCGGAGCTGATCGAGTGTGGTCAAAGCTTCGATGCTGGCCTGAGCAAGAACACTGACGTTGGTGCGTCTATCCTGCCAATGGATTTGCAGGATCTTGCGGAGGCAGCGTTGCCAGTGCCTCTATATCCTTTTTATAATGCCTGCAATTCCTTCCACTAATTAGTTGTTGATCTTGAGTGTGCCATTGTGCAGAGCTTCCAAGGAGACATCTGCCAGGTGCTCCCAATAAAGAAGGGAAAATCGGAGGGGAAGTTACTTAACTTGGGGACGGAAGAGCTATAGTATCTGTGTCTCACAGACCAAAATAATGGGGATCAATTTATATTAGGAAATGCATATTGCTTCACACAAAGCTTAGTAGCAAACAGAATAATATAGCTGAAAGTATTTGAATAATCTCTCATTGGAGGCATGCGTGTCTGTCCAAATTGAGCATAAGATCAAACAGAACTCAACCACGCACTGCTGATCTATTATATGGGCCATGTTTAGGTTTTAAGTTAATGCAGAGCACTGCAACATGCCTTAGGCTTTGTTCAAAGATAAAAATGGTTTGTGATGTTTAAAACCGCCGCCGATTCCGAACAAATACAATTTTCCATGAAACGGTGAATTTTTAATCAAAATTTAGATTTGACTAGCAAACTAGAAACTGTAATTTAATTTATTTTGTCCAGAACTAAAATGTCAAAATAAATTCCTTAGCTTGTCTCTTCAAATGCTGAGCGTTGCCAGCACATTCAGTTCTTTCCAGCATCTGTAATATCTTGCTTTCTTTGTGCAATTTTAGTAGGTTTACTTGCAAGTTAAGCTTTTTTAAAACAGTGGAAATTCTTTCAAATGTGTCGAGGCTTGTTAGCAATATCGCAGAGCTATTGCAACCTCAAAATGTTTTCCTGAAAAATAAATGTCACATAAGAACAGAAGAATTAGGAGCAGGAGTCGGCCGTTCGGCCCTTCGAGCCTGCTCCGCCATTCATTATCATGGCTGATCTTCCACCGTCCCGCACTAGCCCCATATCCCTTAATTCCCTTAATATCCAAAAATCTATCGATCTCAGTCCTGAATATACTCAATGACTGAGCATCCACAGCCGTCTAGGGTAGAGAATTCCAAAGCTTTACAACCCTTTGAGTTCACAAAAGATTATTTTGCTTGGAGTGGGAAATAGTCCGAGGGATAGTGTACAATTTTATTCCGAATAATAGGTCACACAATTTATGTAATTGCACTGCTTTTGTGAAGCAAAAAATGTCTGCTGAGCACTTTTTTAAAAATGGAAATGTATGGGTAAGTTTAATATCGTAGGAACAGGACCCAGTTCCTTTCATTATCTGGCCTGACTGCTGCAGTCAAAAGGGCGGGTGTATGGTCTACTCCTGTGGCTAGCTGCCAGCAAATACCAGACACTGCTTCGGTGTTACTCGCCGCTCACCCCCTCCACATGTTGCAGCCTCTGCTTGGCAACTCCCAGATTGCAAAATGAGTGCTGCAGGACTCAAGCTGACATCTGTCCTCACTGAATGCAGTGCACTAATACTCAACAGAACTGAGTCACCCCCGCTAAACATTTTCAATGAAGCTGATTCACCTCGAAAGATAATGAGGTGGAATTCATTAGAGATCATTTCAAAAAGCCCCAAGGTGCTGTAGTATAAATATATCAAAATATTTCAATCTACAGTACTGGCTTTTAGAAATCACTAAATTTAATGTAGTTATTAGTGTACCTTTCAGCTATCCGACAGGGCTTAAACGTGGCAGAGGCGATGACAGCAACTGAAAAGCTTGCATGGAAAGTGGGAGTAGTCTGTTCAAGATTTTGCTGGAAGAACAGCCCAAGCTTTAGATAATGTTTCCTTTGCAAGTTGACTATTTTACCTTGGTGTACAAGCCTATTAAGTAAAAGTTTTAAGGGTGGATTTCCAGTAAAGAAGCGTAGTTAAATTGTATGAATGTGCCACAGATTACCAAAAATCAAGTTGCTGTTGTTAACCACATTAGAAGTCAAAATGGTGGCAAAATGAAGGCCTACAGATGCCATGTTTAGACCATAATTGATTGAAGTTCCAGTGATACTTCAAGACTGCTACCGGATATCCACCAACCACATTAAAAGAATAAACTAAATACCACACAATGCTTTCCTTTTAGACAAACTATACATTACAAATATTGTGCAGTAAAATAATTCTTTTAGAGAAGATCCAAAGTAACATAATTTTTTTTAACCAAAATGAGCAGATTTAACAATTCAATTATAGCAGTCAAAGGGTTTTATCCTGTAGAAATTCTGTGTTGTTTCTAGACAACACCACGTACTTGCCTGGGATTGCAGTGCCAAGGATTTACCTTTCTCTCTCTTGCTCTCTCTTTTGGCGCAACTAATAGTTTAATGGCAAGAAACCATTGCTCAGTATGTAACTTGAAAGTGAGCAACAACAGAAATTACAGGGTCAACAAGACCAGATCCACTCCCTGAATAAACTCCTTCAAAGCACCAATGTGAATGTGATCTTGAAAGCAGGAAGCTTTCATTACATTTCTTGCACAACATTTTTTCCAACATGATAAATCATGTCACTGTCAACCATCGCATTATACTTTGCAGCTTATATATTAAATATTGATGATTAGTGCAATGATGCATTTACTTGATAAATTTATGGCTAGCTACAAAAATAACGGACTAGAAAGTCTAATGACAATATACACTGAGCTTTTCCCTAATTTGCTGTTGACTGCCTGTAGTTAGACACTACAATAACGAAGACTGGAACAGAAGTTGTTAACTGATTCATTCCCTCAGAGATTTTAGTTCAGTCTGATTTTCGCTCATGTTATACTGCAAATTTTTACAAGGATCTTCCTCTGAGGAAGAAAACCAATTGTTTAACCTTTACAGTACCAGGCACTCCACTGTAAGGTGAAATAAACACAATTAAAATCAATCCCTGGTCTCGGCCGAGAAGCAAAAAATTAGCCATAGTTCCTAGTTGTGATCAAGATACAGTAAGTCCTGCTGGAAACTGTGCGTGTGGGTGTCAGGTGAGAAAAGGCTCAGCTGGGGTTGAGATGGCCCTCTCAATCGAATAGGCTGCTGACTTTCATTGTCCCCTTTCAATGAGGAATGAGTCAACACATTTACAAAAAGAATGGAGAACACTGGATGGGAAGGGGAAACAGGGAAAGAAATGAAAATGCTGGCTTGTGTTATGTGCAGTCGATGTAACTAATACCACAGATGTTGATATATTAATAAATATTTTTTTAAGAACACTTTATAATGGCTATTTGGTAAATGCACATACAACTTCCTTAGCTTTCTACCGCTGACAACAAATTCCAACAGTCCTGGAATGCAGTGGAATGATACCAGACACTATGGGCTGGGATCATTGCTTACTTTAATTACATACATCCAACTACTTATACAAAACCAGAAAGAAGAGGAAGTGATCTGCACACTTTTTCTCTTCCTGTTGACATCAATATACAAGTACTGCAGCATTAGAGATGCATGTTTTTAACTCTCATATTGCCTATTGTTAAACGGACTATATAAATGCACTGGATGCAATGTCAGCACCAATTCTCTGCTTCTCATATAAGCTGTAGTTGAGACAAATTACTAAACTAAAAATGGTGAAAATAATGAAATTACTCAATTCTGATAGTGTCCTTCCTGTATGGGTGAAGCCAACTCTGTGCTATTATCTGGTAACTGAAAGGGGGCATTGCAGCTCTGGTATTTAAGCAGGCATGCCATTTCACCAAGTCTATAAAAAGTGGTATCAAGAGAGGCCATTGCATTACTGATTCTATCTACTGAAAAAAAAGTTGACTTTCAAAAATCCAATTTTAAAAATGAAGATTGGCACAATACTCGTGGCAGCCGATGTGGCGCCACCAAAACAAAGTTCTGAGTGATTCTGTTCTACACCCTGTATGAATCATCGCCCAAACCACAAAGATGCCCCTTTAAACCTAGAAGGCTCGCACTGCCTCTGTAAACGGTCTCGAGTATTAAAAAACAAGGAGTAAAAAATTAATTCAGCCAGATCACTGGTACCAAGCCTCGTTACCGTGCACATCTCCACGCAGCCTGCTTCAGGCAGAGTACTGTTATTGTTGCAATCTGGGCAGACGAATACACCACAATCACTGCCAATGTTATAAGCCAACAGGAGGTTTTATTTATACATGGTGAGCTGGCACAGGCCCTATTCACAAAGGTTTCGTAAATCTAGGAAAGAGTTTTCTTTCCTTTACCCTTCAATTTTTCATTTTGCACAAACTTGCTGCAGATGCCCGCTGGGTATAAAAATCTATTTTACAAAATTCTAACTTGCTTGTGGATTTTACTTTTATAGAATTTTGCTTTTATCACCAGAGATTAATAGGCAGCTGGAATTTACAAAGCTTTGTGGAACCCACTTATCCACAGGTAATTAACAAATTAGAGGAGTTTACAGTTCCAGTTAATTACCTGAAAATAATCTGGCATAGATGTGGGCTGCATTTTACACACCTAATGCAGTGTAGGGAAGTACTACAGAATCACCTAGAAAGGCGCCACAAATTTATTTCACGGGCCAGATAACCATTCGTTATCTAGTAGGAGGAGGGAGCAGGGCAATGGCTCGGAGACCAACAGGGTTGATTACATGAGTTGCCTCTGGTTCTGACGAAGGGCCATCGACCTGAAACGTTAACTCTGTTTCTCTCTCCACGGATGCTGCCTGGCCTGCTGAGTGTTTCCAGCATTTTCTGTTGTTATTTCAGATTTCCAGCATCTGCAGTATTTTGCTATTGTATTAGTAGTATAGGACTTCCTCCTGGGCAGGAGAGTGCAGCTGATGCAGCCTATGCTCATTTGATTGGATGAACCACTTCAGGTCATCTCACTTTTCTGGAGAAGTTACAGAGGGCCTTATTATGTGAGGAACTGTAACATTTCCTGTAATCAGTAACATTTTACACTTTAGCAGAAAAAAATGTGTCTTGTGGCTTTAAAGACCCACAGATGTGTCAAGCAGTTGCTGTTACAATGCCACAGAAATTCGGCTGTTGTCAGGTGAGTACACACTGTGTACTCACCCGTAAGGCCATCTGAAGTGCCGGTTTTCTGCATGCACTGCGCATGCGCGGGAAACCGGAACTTCCGTTCCCCTGAAGGGAGGGGTTCAGAAGTCGAACGCGTGCGCGGGAGAGGCTGCGCGCACGCAGCGAACTTCAAGTTTTTTTTCAGGTTTCTCCGGGAAGGTAAGTATGAAGAAGCTACGCTTTTAAAAAGGAGGCGCAAGGCCTGTTTTTAACAAGGTAAGTGGTTAATTAATTACAATTTAAATTTTTTTTCAACAGGTTTATCTTTTTTAGATACTTTAAAGAAAGGTAAGTTTATTTTTAGCACCATTAAAAAGTATAATTATTTTTTTCAAAAATTTAAATTTTTGTTTAACGTAGTTAATTTATTTAACTTATAGTTATTTTAAAAATATGATAAAAAAAAATTATTTGAAGTTTAAGTATGGTTTTGGGGCCGATCTCTATTCATAGATTTGACAGGTCTTCCTGTCAAATCTATGAATGAAAATGCCCTGCTAGGATTGGCTCTCCATGGCCCACGTGATCCCAGGGGACGCTTCGAACTAACTGCGCCCCTGGGATACACAAGCACTGCGTGCCGGCAGCTGCAGGAGGCCCAGGACCCGAAGTCCTCGTGGGCCCAAAGCACAACTGCAGGCGCGGTGGGCAAGTACGCGCGCGATGCTTGCACCCGCAGGAAGCCTGAAAGCTGAATTTCTGGCCCATTGTCATACTACAGGATTTACTCACAATTGCTGCAATTACTAGGTGAGCAATGAAATAGCAGTACAGTTCTTGGAGATTTTTACACAACAAAGGCAAAAAAATAACAAATTCCTTTATCAACAGGCTCCATTTTTGTTAAAAAGTCAGATCTAAACTAATTGGTCCAAGTCTTCTTTGGCATGTTCTATTCTTCCCTGCTGAGGGTGCCCTTTCCTTTACTGCTGCGGGTGCCCTCTACTTTACTGCTGCTCTCTGACCTGATTTTGTAAGGTTATTTTGACAATTTAGTAACATAAGCACACTACAGCAATCATAATCTGGTGTTTTATTTTCTTTGGGATATTGGTTGTTGGCCAATTTTCTCAAATGAATTTATTGCTGGTTCTATCTTACTGAGCACTTAATTTGAAGGACATCAGTTCATTCCTCACTTTCTTCAATAACCAAGGCACAATATTATTTCAACGTACAGCAATATCATTAAATGGTTTCACTTTGTCAAAGGTTGGTATCTTCTCTCCTTGCTGATATCATTACCTAACTTATTAGATACTGCACTTGCCATTCTTCTATTTTGGCTTTAACATCTCCATGGTGACTAATTTGTCTGCCAAGGTATATAAAGTTTCTTACAGTAGCTTCATCTAAGGTTTAGATTTCTCAGGCCAACTCACAGCCAAGACAGTATGTTTTTATTAATTTTGGTGAAGTGATTTTTGATTTGTCGCTATTCACGCACCGCTGTACATTGTTAATAATATCAAAAGGTCCACAGTACATTTTCCAAGGAGTGTGGACTATTTCTCAGCAATATTGAAGTACAAATATTTAAATAGTTTGACTCGAATACAAAACAGAATACCTACTTTAACAAGACTATCACCAGTTAATTTTTTAACATACTAAGCTGCAGCCATCTTAATTCTACACTTCTCAAGAGAAGAATTAATTTTACAAAATTAGGTTTTGTTTTCCTATTCTGATGTAGGATATGAAACTTTTTGCTAAAACACAGCTGAGGTAAAACCACCCTCTTTCCCATTTAATCAGATAAGATTGTTAAAACTGAAGTGTGCTAAATTGAGCACGCTAAGAGGCTATAGCTTAGAAATTCTAGCATGCCCAAAACAATCAGTGTGCCGTGGACACCTAATGGGCGTACCCAGGCAGTTCAGGAGCAGCACGTAGATGAGGAAGAGGAGCGGGCCAAGGATGGTTCCTTGGGGGACTCCAGAGGTAATAAATGAGGGATGGGAAGAGAAGCCATTGCTGCAGATGCTCTGGCTACAAACGGCTAAGTATGAGTAGAACCAAGCAAGACAGTCCCATTGAGCCGTACACAAAGGGGAGGTGCTGGAGGAGGATGGTATCTTCTCCTGGGTGGGCTGCAACCCAAGGTTAAAGAGTTCCACCTACCCTTTATGATCCACAACCGTCAGACGCAAGTAGCCCCGCTGCACATCAATCCAGTATTCACAGACAGCGCTCCGGTCTCTGCTTGCTGGGGCTGTCTGGACTGGGGCTCGAACCCAACCCTTCTCATTCAGAGGTGGGTATTCAACACTGAACCAGTGGTCACTCAAGGAACTGGTACTTTAATAAAGAGTGGAGGAAGCTTCAAACAAACTGCATGACAGGGCAAATGCTAGCAGCTATGTTTGGAGCCTTAGCCTTCCCCCTTCCTCTCTCCTGCTCCCCCTCTCTTTCCCTATCCCTCCTTCTCTCTCCCTCATGTCCACTCTCCCCATCCATATCCTCCTCTCTCCCCACACAATTCTACCCTCCCCCAATCCTTTCCCTTCCTATCCTCTCCTATCACTCTCATCCTTTCTTCCCTCCTCACTTTCAAGAGGGTTGAAGACAGAGTGGGGTCAACACACTGAAGCTTCCAGAAGCTGTCAAGGCATAGCCCAGCAGGAGGACTGAAGACAGGAGAGGCAATATTGGTGAAAACAGGATGGTTTGGGGCATCAAGGGAGGCTCGTGAGCGGGCTCGATCATAGAGAGGGGGAATGGAGACCTTGAGGGCTGCAAAACCAAGGTCATTTTGATCTCTGCTTATAAAAATGAATACTAAAGTCTAAAGAGATGCACACATATTACAAAATTAGAATAGCTAGAATCCCGCAAGAGGGTAAAGAAACAGAAATGATGGAGGGGGTCATCAGGTATGAGTGATATACAGGAATGAAGACATTCGTGAGGGAGCCTTCGTGCGAGGGTAAGGCTTCCCCGCGATCTCTCACTGCGCGCTGGCTTTTTCAGTCCCAGCTCGCACGAACTTGATGTTCTGGACAGCAGCTGGGCAGTGCTTCCGTATCCCACAGGCGCAGTTAATTTGTGCGAGCCGTGGGATCACGTGACTCAGTTAGAGCCAATGGCAGCACACCATCTTTCATTCATAGCTTTCACATAAGTGCTGTGAAAGCTATGAATACTATACACCCCCAAAAGAACAGCTAAACCTCAATTAAATTTTAAAAAAAACCCATCACATTAATAAAATAAGTATAGTTAAATAAATTAACCATTTTAAATAAAAAATTAAATTTTTGAAAAAATTTAAAATCTTTTAAAAAGTTATAAAAATAAACTTACCTGTCTTTAAAGTCTCTAAAAAAGATATACCTGTTAAAAAAAATTCAAAATAATACTTAATTAACTACTTACCTTGTTAAAAGAGGGTCTTACACCTCCTTTCTTTATGTGTAAAATCTTCCATACTTACCTGCGCGTTCAAAGCACTAAGTGCACTGCGTGCGCGCAGCCTGTAGCGCGCACGCGGTTCACCTAGGAACCGCCCCCTTTTGCATTCACCAAGTGCCGGTTTTCAGCGCATGCAGAAAACCGGCAATTGGAGACAGAATACGCGAGAGTACACAGTGCGTACTCTCACGTAGCAACACAAATTTTTGGGCCATTAAAAAATACTGAAACCACACAAATTGACAGGAGAAGGGTAAACTGTATTTACAGTATTATATTCACGTTAAAAGTAAAAAATTCTTATCAGTACAATCACACCAACTATGTGGGACACCAAGATGGGTGAATCTGTGACAGGAAAGGTGCGACACCCTTAATATTGAAAACTCCTATCAAAGCACCACCTACAGGCATTAAAGGTACTATAATGAGTGTTCCCTTCAGAGCAACCTTCACGTGAAAGTTTTGGATGAAACATGCTCCACATAGCAAATTTGATATATAATAGATAGTTCAATTTTCTCCCACTTGTAATGTGGCAGGCTGCTTCCACACCAGTTAACTTTTGGCAGACGACTGTCGAGCAATGTAGTGATTTGGGTAAAAATAAGCAGAGTGGGTCAGGAAGGGACAGAGAGCTTAACAAAGGTAATAGGGCCTCAGTGACATTGGGGAAAAATAGAAAAAAGTTAAAGCTAAAGGCACGATATCTGAATGTGCGAAGCATTCTCAACAAAACAAATAAGCACAAATAGAAATAAATGAGTCTGATCTAATAGCCATTACGGAAGCATGGTGGCAGAATGACCAAGGTTGGGAACTAAATATTCCAGGATACTTGACTTTTAGAAGAGATAGGCAGAATGGAAAAAGGGGGGTGGGTAGCCCTGATAATAAAGGATCGGATAAAGACAGTAGAGAGAAAGGATCTTAGCTCGCAAAAACAAGATGTAGAATCACTTTGGGTGGAGCGAAGCGATAACAAGGGGCAGAAAACACTGGTGGGAGTAGTTTACAGGCCCCCTAACAGTAGTTGTAGTGTCAGGCACAGTATAAATCAGTAAATCAGATGTGCATGTAACAAGGGTAATAGAGTAATCATGGGGGACTTTAATTTTCATAGAGACTGTGCAAACCAAATTTGCAGTAATATTGTAGAGGATGAGTTCATGGAATGCATTCAAGATAGTTTTCTAGATCAGTATGTCAAGGAACCAACTAGGGAACAGGCTATTTTAGATCTAGGATTGTGCAATAAGACAGGGTTAATTAATAACCTTGCAGTAAAGGAGCCTCTGGGGAGCAGTGATCATAAGAATTTTATGTTGAGGTTGAGAGTGATTTAGTTATTTCCAAAACTAAGGTCTTAATCTGAACAAATCAAACTACGTAGATATGAGAGGTGAGTTGGCTAAGATAGGTTGGCAAACTAGAATAAAAGATATGACGGTAGATAAGCAATGACAAACATTTAAAGAAATAATTCATAATTTACAACGAAAGTACATTCCCTTAAGGAATAAAAACCACCACGGGAAAAATGGACCAACTGTGGCTAACAAGAGAGGTTAAAGATAGTATTAGATTAAAGGAAGAGGCTTATAATGTTGCCAAAAAGAGTAGTAAGCCTGAGGATTGGGAGGATTTTAAAATTCAGCAAAGGAGGACCAAGAAATTGATAAAGAGAGAGAAAATAGAATGAGAGTAAACTAGCAAGAGACATAAAAACAGATTGTAAAAGTTTCTATAAGTATGTAAAAAAGAGATTAGTGAAAGCAAATGTGGGTCCCTTACAGGCAGAGACAGGAGAAATTATAATGGGGAATAAGGAAATGGTAGAGGCATTAAACAAATACTTTGTATCTGTCTTCATGGAAGAAAATACAAAAACATTCTGGAAATAGTGGGGAACCAAGAGTCTAGTGAGAATAAGGAACTTAAAGAAATTAGTATTAGTAAAGAAATAGTACTGGACAAATTAATGGGACTAAAAGCAGACAAATGCTCTGGACCTGATGGCCTACATCCTAGGGTTTTAAAAGAGGTGGCTGCAGAGATAGTGGATGCATTGGTTTTGATCTTCCAGAATTCCGTAGATTCCAGAACAGTCCCCGCGGATTGGAAGGTAGAAAATGTAACCCCACTATTCAAGAAAGGAGGGAGAGAGATAACAGGAATTTACAGGCCAGTTAGCCTGACATCAATTGTAGGGAAACTGCTGGAATCTATTATTAGGGATGTGGTAACAGGGCACTTAGAAAATCATAATATTATTGGGCAGAGTCTACATGGATTTTTGAAAGGGAAATCGTGTTTGACAAATCTAAAGAGTTTTTTGAGGTTGTAACTAGCAGGGTAGATAATGGGGAACCAGTGGATTTTCAGAAAGCATTCGATAAGGTGCCACACAAGAAGTTAGGGCTCATGGGATTGGGGGCAATATATTAGCATGGATTGAGGATTGGTTAACGGACAGAAAACAGAGTAGGAATAAACGGGCCATTTTCGGATTCGCAGGCTGTAACTAGTGGGGTGGCACAAGGATCAGTGCTTGGGCCTCAGCTATTTACAATCTATGACTTAGATGAGGGGACCGAGTGTAATGTATCCAAGTTTGCTGATGATACAAAGCTAGGTGGGAAAGTAAGTTGTGAGGAGGATGCAAAGAGGCTGCAAAGGGCTATAGACAGGTTAAGTGAGTGGGTAAGAACATGGCAGATGGAATATAATGTGAGAAATGTGAAGTTATCCACTTTGGTAGGAAAAATAGAAAAGCAGAATATTTTTTAAATGGTGAGAGATTGGGAAAGGTTGGTATTCAGAGGGACCTGGGTGTCCTTGTACACAAGTTAACATGCAGGTACAGCAAGCAATTAGGAAAGCAAATGGTATGTTAGCCTTTATTACAAAAGGATTGGAGTAGAAGAGTAAAGAAGTCTTACTGCAATTCTATCGGGTCTTGGTGAGACCACACCTGCAGTATTGTGTACAGTTTTGGCTCCTTACCTAAGAAAGGATAGACTTGCCTTAGAGGAAGTGCAACAAAGGTTCACCAGACTGATTCCTGGGATGGGGGGATTGTCCTATGAGGAGAGATTGAGGAGACTAGGCCTATATTCCCTAAAATTTAGAAGAATGAGAGGTGATCTCATTGAAACATACAAAATTCTTAAAAGTTGACAGGGTAGATGCAGGGAGGATGTTTCGCCTGGCTGGGGAGTCTAGGACTAGGGGTTACAGTCTCAGAATAAGGGGTTGGCCATTTAGGACTGAGATGAGGAGAAATTTCTTCACTCAGAGGGTGGTGAATCTTTGGAATTCTCTACCCCAGAGGGCTGTGGAGGCTCAGTCGTATGTTCAAGACAGAGAGCGATAGATTTTTTGGATATTAAGGGAATCAAGGGATATGGGGATAGTGCAGGAAAGTGGAGTTGAGGTAGAAGATCAGCCATGATCTTATTGAATGGCGGAGCAGGCTCGAGGGGCCGAATGGCCTACTCCTGCTCCTATTTCTTATGTTCCTATATTTACTACTTCTGATAATACTGCTGAAGGCTCTTGTTGAGGTTAGAGATGCTGAACTCCAGGGAGAAGCTCTTTCATTTTCCTCCCTTTCTGATGACCCAAGATTGATTGCACTATCTGGGGAATACGGAGTGTGAAGGTCACCCTGCACTGGAACTAAAATCAGTGTGTCTCAAGTCTGTGATGCAATGTATTAAACACATTGCTCCTCTGAGCCTTGCAGCAATTTACAGCATATTAAAATACGTGGGGTTTGTGGCTTACATTGGGACCTGCAGCAAAATCAGGACTGCTACAGCTTGCCGAGCATATCTTTTCATCCTTGTACATGAAATACTCTGTTCCGGTTGAGAGATTTTTATAAACAGATACTAATTGACCTCACGATTATGGTGAGATTTGACTCCTGGATATATGAATCACTGCATGATTTTCAGAATAAAATTTGATTGACTGCTGCAGAAGTACCACAAGGTCAGACTGGCATAAAAGGATGTTTATTGAAAGGAAGGAGGAGCTGTGTGTCAAAAACTTGGCTGAACCAGCTTGGAGCACTGAAGACATTACAGCAAAATCACTGTTGGATGAACATATACTATGATTTGCTTTTACAGGGCTGTCAAAACTCATTCAGATTAAAATTAAAATGCATATTGTTTCCAGTTGTTTTTTCTATTGCAACATACATCTGTATTGCTATGTTATTCTCAAGCGACTGGTCATTCACTCATGGTGTGCCACCTGCTTCACCCAAGCATTTACATGTGACCATCTAACAGTTGCTAAGTCTTCATCACTGCAGAAAGGTAGCTGCTTACAGACCCACATAGAAAGCTTCAGTCTGCTGTTTATTACATCAATAATAATTAATATTCTTGAATCTCCATTTCTACCAGTTTGTCTGCAGTTTTCACAACTAGTACTTTGATAACTGATTTAATGACAATGGTGAATTACAAGGCATGCTTGCAATCAGGGATTTCACCCCGTTTTAACCACTTAGCTTCAGCTTGTGTAAAATGCATACTCCGTGGTGAAGCGGTGATATTCAGACAACCATTAGGGCAACTTTCTGGATGACAGCAATGTTTCTGATGATCTACTGACACCCGGAAACACTATGGCCATGTGCACTGAATCATTCATTCATTCACTGTGGAGAGAAGTTTGCGGTTTCTGACAAGGTTTCAGATGTCAGAAATGGGTTTATGAATCTGCCACAAAGCACTAATTTAAACTCACTAAGAGAGTGTGTGTGTGTGTGTGGGGAGATAGATGCAATTAAGAAGGGTCCACACCATTAAATTATCTCCTCTCTCCATAGATGCTGCCTGATCTGCTGAGTATTTCTGACATTTGTGTTTCAGATTTCCAGCACCTGCAGTTTTTTGCTTTCTGTTCCAATTAAAGTAGGCCACGTTGCAATATCTCAGCTCAATATGGCGCTGATGGCTGGTATTTCTGTCACAATGATTTCCACTTCATTGTGGGCAAAATACCCTCTTCTAAACCGATCAGAACATCTGGACTGGCGCTCACTGCTTTTCTTGTACGTCTCAGTGTGCCAAACCTGAGACCTAACCTGTTCCAAATCATAAGAATCTCTGCAGTATCGGGTACATTTTACAAAATTTGCGCCCCAGGCACAGAGGTTCGCATTCCAGGAGCACACTGGGAATGAGATAATGGAGTGGGCCCATGGAATATTTTATTCATTAATCTGTTGCACTGATTTGTAAAATCTGCTTCGGGGAGAGCTGTGTTTATCTCTCTGCATGGGGAAAAGTGAAAAATACACATCTAGATTAGGACAACAGCTACTCAAACAGAGCAACTTTTCTTCTATGATGTCTCTATATTTGAAGAAACATACATGTCTGCAGACCAGCTGTGTGAAATGGAAGATGATGCTGGAGACAGAAAGTCTGTCAATCAAACCAGAGTTCAAGGGTTACGGGCCTGTCCCCGGTTGTTTCCAGGTAACCCATACTATTTCTAGTGTACATACCAACGGTGAAGAAAACTGGAAATATGAAATGACAAGTTATGAAAGGGTTACACAAGTAACTTTGAATGTCTTTTCTCTTTACAGATGCTGACTGATCTGCAATGTATTTCTAGCATTTTCTGCTTTTATCCCAATGGTAATAAAGTTCATTGTTCACCCTGGCCAAACTACATCCAAGATACTTTGTGCTTTTCTACATTACTACACTTCAAAAGCACTGCATTGGCTGTAAAGCACTTTGGGACATCCTGAGGTTGTGAAAGGCACTATAAAAATGCAAGTCTCTCTCTTCTTTTAGAAGGCAATTCTCACTTTATAGGTGTGCTTGCCTATGGAGACAGACTTTAATGTTGAGCACTAGAAAGTAGCAGGACACTGAAAAATTACATTTAGGAAGCTCCTTTCCTGATTGTTTCAGTTACTAAACTGTAGCTCTGTACTGATTGGTCAATAAATTTAATAAAATGCAAGTATCATGGTGCTATTCAGAGGAAATTGAGAGATTCCACATATTTGTAAATTGTTCATCTTGCTCAAATAGTTCCTCCATTAATGGCCAATGCTTGAAAAATCATTTCCTATCTTTTCACTATTACCTAAGTTGACACTTATGATCGTTAACAGATTTGATGCCTCAGAGATGCAACTTTCTCCAGTTGTAACAATACTAGTCTATTAGTTTAGCCCTAGCAGTTACACTGGGTTTGCTTTGATACACATCCATGTAAATGTATAAGCTACAAGGAATTGAAAAGACCTACAGTATTCTTCAAGGCCTCTGATGTAAGTTCTCACCTTTCCTCCAACAGAAGCGCAAAGTAATGAAGTTGCTGCAGTGACACTCAAATGCTAAAAATGTTGCATGAACTAAGTCATTCCATTCTGCAGCTGAAGTGTTGAGATGTGTCAACTTCCTGCATCTGGCGGGAAGTTAAAGGGAATTGCTGTCTTTTCCAGATGCATCACAGGTGTGACAGAATCAATGACAACTGCTGCTAACATATTTCAGTAACAAGCTTGACATGAGATTCAGGCCACTTCCAGCCAAGGGCATTCCAGGTTTACGTGCAGGACTGATTAAACCTGTCAGTTCTTCGCTGGAAGAACATTCCGACCTCGCAGCAGTTCTTACTTCAGAGAAAAAAAAAATCAACATTAAACAAAGCAGCCCTCTGTACTACCACTTCCAGTAAAAGAAGCCCTTGACAACTAATTTATGGGTCCAACAAGTTAAGAGATGGCACAGACACCAAGCAGAATTCAAGGTCACAATCCTGATAGCAGTGAAATATAATTTAAGCAAACAAAATTACCTATAGCCACAGCAAGTTCTATTGTAGAACGAATACACCATAAATCAGACCTGAAGTTTTGGGTTGTGTAAACCTGATTGCTGTGGTTTTGTTCCAACTCTAAATGAAGGTTTATAAAATTGGGGATAATGTATTAGAAAAACATGGGCTTCATGGTAGTCTCTTCATATAAAGTGCTAATATTGGTAATTTAAAGTGACATTTATACTCATTATCCTTAATATCTGAATAGAATTAAAGAGGGATTCCTACCATCAGTAACTTCATTAAGTTGCTTTAAAAAGATGATTAACATTTTTTGAAACATAATTAGAACTTAGAAAAATAGAATCTTTAATTATTATGGGAATTCCCAGTGAGACTGCAGATATCAAAAAGGAATTCTGCACAATAAAACGTGGATGATGATAGTTGCAGCACACATTCGTCCTGTTCCCTTCCACCCTCAAGGACTAACGTGTGTGGCTGCAGTTGAATTGCAAGCTAGATTCCTTACTTCCTGGTGGCTCCATACCCTCCATTCCTCTACTTTCCAGGCAAGAGCAGAGCTCAGTTGACATTATGGAAGACAGGATTTATTCAGCCTCCTTTATCAGACGGTAAATCTTCATCGTGCTACATCAGATCCAGCAACCTCAGCAAAACAGAATAGATCAGAGGTCTTGAACATGGAATGAATGAGTCTGCCATAGAAGCACAATTTTTTTAAAAATAAGATTAACTTTGACTTTTTCCCATAACTGAAATTAGAGCCCAACAGGGCATTAGATAACAGATCACTGAGATGGAACTGAGAGAGAGGAAGGGAGTCAGAGGACTAGCCAAGGAAAGTGAGCTGGAGGCATTTCCTTTTTGCAGAAATGGGGCAGTGAATTGACTAAGAGAAGAAATTACTCCATGTTAAAAAGTTATGGTACATCTAAAATGTGCATTACTGTGTAGCAATTTGATGCATTAATAAACAACTTGCATTTATATAGCACCTTTAACTTAGGTGCCACATAAATACTGTGCCATTAAGAGCAGGTCAGAGGCGAGGGTCTCACCTCCTGACTCCCCAAAGCCTTTCCACCATCTACAAGGCACAAGTAAGGAGTGTGATGGAATACTCTCCACTTGCCTGGATGAGTGCAGCTCCAACAACACTCAAGAAGCTCGACACCATCCAGGACAAAACAGCCCGCTTGATTGGCACCCCATCCACTACCTTAAACATTCACTCCCTCCACCACCTGTGTACCGTGGCTGCAGTGTCTACCATCTACAAGATGCACTGCAGCAACTCGCCAAGGCTTCTTCGGCAGCACCTCCCAAACCCGCGACCTCTTCCACCTAGAAGGACAAGGGCAGCAGGCGTATGGGAACACCACCACCTCCAAGTGCTCCTCCAAGTCACACACCATCCTGACTTAGAAGTATATCGCCGATCCTTCATCGTCGCTGGGTCAAAATCCTGGAACTCCCTCCCTAACAGCACTGTGGGAGTACCTTCACCACACGGACAGCAGCGGTTCAAGGCGGCGGCTCACCACCACCTTCTCAAGGGCAATTAGGGGTGGGCAATAAATGCTGGCCTTGCCAGCGACGCCCACATCCCATAAACAAATTTTTAAAAAGTAAAACGTCCCAAGGCCCTTCATAGGAGCGATTATCAGACAAAATTTGACACCGAGCCATAAGGAGATATTAGGACAGGTGACCATGAGCTTGGTCAAAGGGATAGGTTTAAAGGAGTATCTTAAAAGGAGGAGAGAGAAGCAGAGAGGTATAGGGAGGAAATTCCAGAGGCTAGGGCCAAGGCATGGCCGCCAATGGTGGAGCAATGAAAATCGGGGATGCACAAGATGCCAGAATTGGAGGAGCGCAGAGATCTCAGAGTTGTAGGGCTGGAGTAGGTTACAATGATAGGGAGGGGGAGGCCATTGAGGATTTGAAAACAAGGATGAGAATTTAAAAAATCGAGGCGTTGCCAGACCATTGTAAGTCAGCGAGCACAGGGGTGATGGTGAATGGGACTTAGTGCGACTTAGATACGGGCAGCAGAGCATTAAGGCATTAAGTGCATTTATGTTCAAACTGCCAACATTTTTCTCAGTACCATTTTGGATAACTGTGAGGAAAATAAGTTGGTGTAAGTAAAGTGGAAAATCCCAACTCATATTCAAACTGAAATTTTTCATTTGCAGCAGTGAACATAGAAAAATATTTCCCATGATTTTCAATTAATGTACTGATCGTGAAATTATCTTTAGAAAGAGACATTAAAAGTTAATGTGATTTTCACATGGTGACAGAGGCTGTTCTTAAGCTGTAGTGGTGGCATTAACAAAACTGAAAATTACTGCAGTTCAGTAGTTTGTCATATGCTTGACTGCCACCAAGGCTCTTTTCTCCTATAAAACATCTTTCTTGCATACAATTACCATGACCAATGGGTCTGGCATGTGTAATTACTGTTATCTTTGAAGCTGCTTACTTACCATAAAAGAGATATAATTTATAAAATTCATCTACAACTTGTTCCACATCTTATTCCAATATAAAGCAACATAGCCACTTTCAAATTACAATCTTTTCTTAAGATAAAATACTTCAAAAAAATCTTCTACTTGAATTAGTATTCTTGTTGATTGCATGCTAACTGTTCGATGTCATTAAGATCGTATGTTATATCAGGAACTACACTTTTGACTGCTAGTTATACAGGTTAACTCAATGCTTGCAACAGAAAATAAGCTTACTTTTAAGTAGCTTTGGTGCAGGTGGATAGGGGAGAAGGGTGGAGGGTTGCTATATTCTCTCAAAAAGCAGAGTTCAAGATTAGGACCGTAGGGGTTTATAGCACAGGAGGAGGATCTTCGTCCTATTTTAGCTGTGTGCTCTTTGTTGGAACAATCCAAGACTGATCACAAAATATTTATGGCTGAAGGCGGTCATTTGGCCCATCTCAATTCTCCAAAAATGGCGCTACACTCCCACATTGCTGCTTCAAATTGTTTCTTAAATGATTTTTTGCCTCCATTACTTTGTTCGGAAGTTCATTCCAAGTGTTAATCACTCACTGCATGAAGAATTTCTGATATTAGTCCTAGAATTACTTTTTCTAGTTTGAACCTATGGCTCCTTGTCCTTTCCCCTAAATTAGTATTCTCGATCAACTTTCTCCTTATATACCTCTATACGATCACCTATCAAAGATCCCTTTTCGAGACTGAAAAGCACAATATTCTCCAGTCTTTCCTTGCAACTCAGACCCCTGACATTAGGGATCAGCCATGTGGCTCTTCTCTGCACTGTCTCCAGCATTTGAATGTTTCTCTTGTTTCTCGGCCAGCAGAACTAGACACAGTACTCAAGGTGCAGTCTGACCAGAGCAGCGTACAGTTAGGTCATACTTCCTCTGACTTGTATTCTAGTATTTTGGCAATGTAGTTCAACATACTATTGGCTTTGTTCAATGCTGCTCTGCATTGATTGCACATATTGAGCGTTGAGTTTACTCAGACACCTAGATCTCTTTCAACTTCCTCCTTAACTATTTCAACACAAGTGAGAAGTTGCACAACACCAGGTTATAGTCCAACAGTTTTATTTGAGATCACAAGCTTTCAACATATTTCAACACAATTCATGGAGTATGTATGTCACCCATCTTTTCTTCCTATGTGCAGTACTTTGCATTCGTCTGCCGTAAATTTCATCTGCCATTCTTTGGCCTACTCACATATATATTTTAACACTGTCATTTCTGTGCTGCTTTCTTCAATTCCACTGCCCCTCCTGGTTTGGTAGTGTCTGCAAACTTGACCAATTTGCATGGCATCCAAGCTGTTGATGCAAATTAGAAACACTAATGGTCACAATACTGAGTCCTGGGGCATCCCATTTAGCAATCCCCCCCTCCCCCCCACCCCACATTATTCCTCTATCTAGTACCCATTGTCTTCTACCTTTCAGCCAATTTCTTAGCCATTCTCAAGTTTTACCCTGAATCCCCACAGCTTTGAGCACAACTAGTAGCCTTTTATGTATAACTTTAACAAATGCTTTTTGCAAGTTTAAGTACACAAAGTCAAAGGGTATGTCATGGATGACTTGGGTTGTCACTTCCGCAAAGAAATCAAGGAGGTTGGTCAGGCAGGATCATCCCCATCTAAAGCCATGTTGACTACTCTCCTCGCTAGTCTGCCTCTCAACATATTGGGATAAATGCCATGTGACCTTGGGGATTTATTTGTTTTAAACCCTTTTAACTTGTTTAGGACTTTCATCTTATTTATATCAAAAGATCTGAATTTTGCCTTGGCACTTTTCTTTGAGGAGGGCATGTTGTTCATATCTTCCCGTGTGAATATTTGGAAGAAGTAATTATTCAGAACATTTACTACCTTGTGCTCAACATCAGTTTCAAGCCTATTTGCATCTTGTAATGTTCTCATTTTCTCTGACAGGCCTCTTACTGTTGTACTAAATGATTTGCAATTGTTGCCTCAATGTTGGCAAGTCTCTGTTCCTATTTGATGTCTTCTTCTTCTTAGGCAGTCCCTCGGAACTGAGGATGACTTGCTTCCACACTAAAAATTAGTTCTCAGGTGACTGATGAGTCCAATGTGGGACCTATAGGGCTGGATTTTCAATGACCCGTGGAGTCGGGTTTGGAGGCGGGGGGGTTAAAGTTGCAGATTCGGGGGTCCCGACCCCATCCCGACTCCAACCCGCCTCCATGCCAGTTTCTCTGGCGGTGGGTACCCGACCTGGTTTGAGACCCGACTCCCCGAGGCGGGAAGTGATTACTGACAATTAACTGCCTGTTAACAGGCAGTTTTTTTTGCATAATCCCTATTTTAAAAAGAAAAGTGTGGGCTTCCCGACAGGTGGCAACCACTCCAAGTTATCGGGTCGGGCCATGGGTCTGCAGGGGTCGGTATGTCCGGTGGGCAGGTAAGTGATGGGTGCATGTGTGCAGAGGTAAGTGTGTAAGGTAAGTGCTAAGTGTTGGAAAAAGTTTTACTTACCTTAACTTCCTCCTACAGGTGTCAGCCCTTCAGTTCTCGGGAGTTAGAAATCTCACCGGCACAGAAAGCAGGAAAGCCGTGGTTCTGTCAGAAACTGCAGCCTTCTGTTTTCTGTGCTGGAATGATTTCTAACTCAGCCTGAAAGGAAGAACTGAAGTTAGAAATCATATTGTGAGTGTTTGACAGCTTCACAGAGCTGTCAAACGCTGATATTTCATCTGTCAAAAGCTCTTGACAGATGAAATGTCAGTCTGTGATGTCACCTGTTGCCGGGTGGCCCTTAATTGGCCTGCTGAGCCCACTGGGCGGGCTCAACAAGGTCAATCAAGGGAAAATACAGTGGGTTGGCCACATCTCGATGGAGGCGGGTTCACAAGCCAGAATGTGTGATTCCCGACCCCAACCCGACTCCAACTTCAAAATCCAGCCCATAGTCTCTGTCACAGGTGGGGCAGACGGCGGGTGGGTGGGGTGCTTGGGTTGATGTGCGCTCCTTCCGCTGTTTGCGCTTGGCTTCCGCTTGCTCCCGGCGAAGAGACTCGAGGTGTTCGGCGCCTTCCCGGATGCTTCTCCTCCACTTTGTGCGGTCTTGGGCCAGGGATTCCCAGGTGTCGGTGGGGATGTTGCACTTTTTTAAGGAGGCTTTGAGGGTGTCCTTGAAGCGTTTCCTCTGCCCACCTGGGGCTCTCTTGTCGTGGCGGAGCTCCGAGTAGAGCGCTTGTTTTGGGAGTCTCGTATTGGGCATGTGGACGATGTGGCCCGTCCATCGGAGCTGATCAAGCGTGGTCAAAGCTTCAATGCTAGGGATGTTGGCCTGAGCGAGAACACGGACGTTGATGCGCCTATCCTGCCAATGGATTTGCAGGATCTTGTGGAGGCAGCGTTGGTGGTACCTCTCCAGTGCTTTGAGGTGCCTGCTGTACATGGTCCATGTCTCTGAAGCATACAGGAGGGCGGGTATCACTACTGCTCTGTAGACCATGAGCTTGGTGCTGGGTTTGAGGTCCTGGTGTTCAAACACTATTTGATGTAGGCGCAGCCGGTCTCTCCTGCATCATGCTTTTCTATTCTGAGAATGTTATCAAATTATTTATGAAATTAACATTGTGGTTTTGACACCAGATTACCAGCCATTCTTTTACATAGGTCACGTATATGTAAAGAAGGACCCTGCCAGCTTTTGGTTGGGGTGGGGGGGGGGGGGGGGGGGGGGGGGTGGTGGGGGTGGCTTTGCTGCCTCCTCAGTGGAGCAGGTTAAAATTTGGTTCCCGGCTGCTCCTGGGTGGGTAAGTAACGTGGGCAATTTTAACAGCTCATCTGCCTGGTTTCTGCTGGGCAGGTCGGGTTAAAATAGCCCTTCCTTCCCCCCCCCCACCTCCACAGTTAAAAAAATGCACCTTCCACAGACTGGCTGGCCTTAGCAAATCCATTAAGTTTCCATTAGTGTTGCCGCAAGATGCGCAAGACCGGCACATCGAAAACACTGGGTTTTGTGTTTTTACACCAAGCCCAGTGTAAAAACAGTTAGACAAGCAAACCACTCTATGTTCCATTTCCACAGATGGCAACAGACAAAATGATAGCTGCGAAAACACTGAGCTCCATTAACTCCTACGTAACGGATGTACTGTAATTTTAGCAAACTAATCAATCTAATTTGAGTTTATAGGAAAACATCCATCATTTCTGAATTAAATACTTCCTCACAAGATGGTAATCACCAGAAATATCTTCATCGGACTAATGCAAGAATTGTGATTTTAACATAACTACTATGCCAGTTAAAATTCAGCATGCAGGAAAATAACTAAACACTTTCCTAACTCATGTACTTCCTTATATAAAGAAAATTTACGGAATTTATTTAATGCGGCAGGAGATACAATGGTCCTCTGCTGTTTTGGCCAGGATAGAGGAGTGGGAGGGGAGAATGTTTATCGCAGAGGGTAGCTGGTCTGGGTTCTGTGTTACAGATGTGGGCATGGTTGAATGTTCTGGAGTTTTATTGTCAATGGGTCATTTCTACAGAACTTTCTCTCAGGAGATTAAATGAATAGGGTAGAGCTGTGATAGATTGTACATGGTCTGTGGAAGGAGCGAAGTTGATGGGAAAAAGGATCTTTTTCTGTTCTATGCTTGATTATGTTTTTGCAGACAGGCTGATACAAATTCTACAGAAGTGCATTCTCTTGTCGGCTGAAGCTGTGACAGCTCAGTGATTCTTCCACAAAGAAAAGCAAAGAGGATATGGCAACTCCTTTAAAGGAATCTTTCAAAATATTCAAACTTGCCATTTTGCAACCAGATTTCTGACATGTACATAAAATTCTTCAGTCGAATATTTGTTAAATCTTATTAACATTCGTAGAAAGAATTCTCAGTAGTGTCTATTTTAATACATACCAACAGGACTTTAGCATTAACTGCGAGCCTGAATGTTAATGAAAGTAAATAGGCATAGAAAAGAAAAGACACTTTTAAGTAAGGATAAACCGACCCAGTTGCTGCTGCTTCCACACTGTAACCCGACCCAACTACCGGAGATCAAAGCCAACCAGAAACATGAAAGAGCATGCGACTGTGGAGTGCCATGTCACATACTTGTAAAGATGTAAGCTTTTGGTCATTATTCCCAACATGC
This sequence comes from Squalus acanthias, assembly GCA_030390025.1. Taxonomy (NCBI): domain Eukaryota; kingdom Metazoa; phylum Chordata; class Chondrichthyes; order Squaliformes; family Squalidae; genus Squalus; species Squalus acanthias. The sequence continues at coordinate 209,643,606 of CM059425.1, forward strand.
ACCATTCTTGCACAAAAACTATGCACAGGCAGATAGACAGAAAGGCACATATATATATATATATATATATATATATATATACACGATAGCAAAATACTGCGGATGCTGGAAATCCGAAATAACAACAGAAAACGCTGGAAAAACTCAGCAGGCCAGGCAGCATCCGTGGAGAGAGAAAGAGAGTTAACGTTTCATAGAAACATAGAATCTAGGATTAGGAGTAGGCCATTCGACCCGTCGAGCCTGCTCCACCATTCAATACGATCATGGCTGATCATTCAAATCCAGTACCCTGTCCCTGCTTTAATCCCCACAGTACACATATCCCATCCTATCCCCATAACCCCACATATTTAATCCCCCCCTAACACTAAGGGTCAATTTATCATAGCCAAATCAACCTAACCCGCACATTTTTGGACTGTGGGAGGAAACCGGAGCACCCGGAGGAAACCCACGCAGACACGGGGAGAATGTGCAAACTCCACACAGACAGTCACCCGAAGTCAGATTCGAACCCGGGTCCCTGGCGCTGTGAGGCAAGAGTGCTAACCACTATGCCACCGTGTTTCAGGTCGATGACCTTTCATCAGAACTGGGAAGAGCCGGAAATCAAATAGATTTAAGGCCAGGGTAAAGCTGGGAAAAGGGGGAGGGGATAAAGGAACAAAGGGGGAGATGAAGAGACATTAAGAGATATGCAAGGCTAGAGGTGGTGTTAATGTGACAGATTAAGGCTGAATGAAGTGTGAAATCCACTGGCAGAATGAAGGACAGCTGCCAGCTTCTAGGAGGAAAAAAAAAGGTGGGGGGGGGACAAATAAAAATAAAATATAAATGTGATTGGAGCTGAGGTTATGATCTAAAATTGTTGAACTCGATATTGAGTCCAGAGGGCTGTAGCGTGCCTAAACGAAAGATGAGGTGCTGTTCCTCGAGCTTACGCTGCGCTTCCGTGGAACAGTGTAATAGGCCGAGGACGGTGAGGTCAGAGTGGGAGTGAAGCGGTGAATTAAAGTGACAGGCCACCGGGAGCTCGGGGTCTCCCTTACAGACTGAACGGAGGTGTTCCGCAAAGCGGTCACCCAATCTGCGTTTGGTCTCCCCAATGTAGAGGAGTCCACATCGTGAGCAGCGAATACAGTATACTAAATTGCAGGAAGTACAAGTAAATCGCTGTTTCACCTGGAAGGGGTGTTTGGGGCCCTGGACAGTGGGAAGAGGGGAGGTATAAGGGCATGTGTTGCATCTCCTGCGCGTGCACGGGAAGGTGCCGGGCGCAGGGGAAGGGGTGCTGGGGGTGGTAGAGGAGTAGACTAGGGTGTCGCGGAGGGAGCGGTCCCTACGGAATGCTGAAAGGGGAGGTGAGGGGAAGATGTGTTTGGTGGTGGGATCACGCTGGAGGTGGCGGAAATGGCGGAGGATGATCCGTTGAATGTGGAGGCTGGTGGGGTGAAAGGTGAGGACAAGGGGAACCCTATCATGGTTCCGGGAGGGAGGGGCAGGGGTGAGGGCAGAAGTGCGGGAGATAGAACGGACACGGTCGAGGGCCGTGTCGACCACGGTAGAGGGGAATCCTCGGTTGAGGAAAAAGGAAGACATGTCAGAAGCACTGGTATGGAAGGTGGCATCATCAGAGCAGATGCGGCGGAGACAGAGAAACTGGGAGAATGGAATAGAGTCCTTACAGGAGGCGGGGTATATATATATATATATATAAATATATATATATATATATATATATATATATATATATATGTACATGCACTGAAATCAGGACCTGTCTCTCTTTTTCCCCAAAATAAAGTTTCTATCCATTGCGGGCTGCAATAACATTTTTGCATTATAGCTGTGTGTACATTTAAGTATTTTTGTTGAAGATTTTCCCCACCAGCACCATTTTTCAAGCTTCCCTAATAGCAGTTGCTATTCAGAAAATTGTGAAGTGCATTCTGCATTTAAAATGTTGCATTCATATAAAGCGCCTTTAACATAGAAAAACGTCCCAAGGTGCTTCACTGACCAAGGTCAAGATCAAGCCAAAGGAGGAAATATTAAGAGGGGTGACTAAAAGCTTGGTCAAAGAGGTGGATTTTAAGGAGGGTCTTAAAAAAAGGGAGGCAGAAATGTTTAGGGAATACTTTTCAGAGCGTAGGATCTAGACAGCTAAAGGCACGACCATCAGTGTGAGGCAAAGAGAGTGGGGGATGCACATGAGGCCAGAGTTGGAGGAACAGAGTTCTCAGAGGATTGTAGTGCTGAACAAGGTTACACAGATAGGGAAGGTCAAGGCCATTAATACTTTAAACATAAGGATGAGAATTTTAAATTTAAGGCATGGGGGACTGGGAACCAATGTAGGTCAGCAAAGGCAGGGGTGATGGGTGAGTGAGACGTGGTGTGGGATAGAATATCAGTAGCTAAGTTTTGGATGAGCTGAAGTTTATGGAGGGTGGAGGAAGGGAGGCCAGCCAAGAGAGCATTGGGATAATCGAGTCTGGAAGTGACAAAAGGCATGGATGAGGGTTTCGGCAGCAGATGGGCTGAGGCAGGGGCGGAGACGGGTGATGGTGCAGAGGTGGAAGTAGGTTTTTGAAATGGAGAGGATATGGGGATCAAAAGCTCAGCTCAGGGTCAAATAGGACGGTGAAGTCCTAAACAGTCTGGTTCAGCCTCAGACAGTGGCCGGGGAGGGAACAGAGCTTGTGGTGGAGGCTGAAGATGACAGTTTTGATCTTCCAATGTGGAATGCAGCTCATCCAGGACTGGATTTTGGACAAGCAGTCTGATAACACAGAAGCAGCAGAGGAGTTGAGAGAGGTGGAGAAGCAGAGCTGGATGTTGTCAGCTACATCTGAAACCTGGTCCCTTCTCCTCGGATGATACTGCCAAGGGGCAGCATGTATAGCATGAAATGCCTACAGAAACAAAATAAAATACAAGCTGTGTGGCAGACATAGTAGCCAACAAACACATTGCGGACTTATCGGGGGCGATTTTCCCATTGGAGGCAGGTTTCGGTTTGGGTGGGTTCCAAACCCGCCTCCACTGTCAGGTGGGAAAAATTTGCGATGTTCCCTTAATTGGCCAGTTGATTTCACAGGTGAGAGTTCCCCTGGGCCAATTAGTCTTTTGGGACTGAAACTCGCCTCTGCTGACGTCACTTATCCAGCTTCATTTAAGGGCTGCTTGCTGCCTTGGCTCATTCCACTGGTTTTTGGTCAATGGTGCACCACCTCCAAACTTTTATCTCCTTGAAGAATGGCCAGTTCCAAGGCAAGGGCCTCCCTGAGGTTCTCGGATGAGGCGCTGGGTATGCTGGTTGAGGGGCGAGAGCTAGCAGGGAGGTGCTCTTCCCCTCATCTGGGAGGAAGAGGCCTCCCAATGAAACCAAGGCTGTGTGGGTCCAGCTGGCAAGGGATATAACCTCCAGATCTGTGTGCAGATTGGGTGATTGTTTCTGTTTATTGATGAAATGCCATCCCTGTGGAAATGTATTAAAATTAGGTGATGGCAAACTGTTGGCGTGATGGCATCTGTTATTTCGGCTTAGGCAGCTCCACATTGCGGGCTCCGCGACACTTGTGTGGTCAGGTTGGTGGTCAGAGTGAAAGGAGGCCAGAGAGTCATGTCCATTGTCTATCATGTGTTAAGAAGGAGCCAAGCACATGTGCCACAATGGGCAACCTATGCAAATCTGGCCAGGATGAGTGCATTCCTTGCATCACGGGCAGCCATGTGCTCACGTGCTGCCGCTGCTGCTGGTAGATACGCCGCCACTTGGTCCTCCTCCTCCTCATCTGAGGAGACTATGAACTGAGCCACTTGCTCATCAGGAAGCTGCAAGCCACGACGCTGTGCCATGTTGTGCAGTGCACAGCAGACCACGACCATTCTGGAGACCCTGACTGCTGAATACTGCAGGGCTCCACCTGACCTGTCAAGGCATCGGAATCGCATCTTCAGCAAGCCAATAGTTTGTTCGATGATGGACCTTGTCGAAATGTGGCTGGCGCTGTAGCGCTCTTCAGCCTCGTTAGCTGGCCTCCTGATCGGCGTCATTAGCCACTTCTTCAGGGGGTAGCCCTTGTCACCAAGGAGCCATCCGTTAAGTTGGTTTGGCAGATTGAAGAGCGGAGGAACACTAGAGTTCCGCAGGATGAACGAGTCATGGCAACTACCACAGAACTTGGTGCAAACATGCAAAATCTCCTCCTTGTGGTTACACACCAGCTGTCCGTTGAGGGAGTGGAAGCCCTTGCGGTTGACAAAGATAGCTGGATTGTGATGGGGTGCCCTAAGGACCACATGTGTGCAGTCTATGACGCCCTGCACCATTGGCAAGCCTGCCATATTTGCAAAGCCAACTGAACGTGCGGTTATATTTGCTTGATCCCTTGAGAAGTGGATGTAATTGTGCGCCTTTGCGAAAAGGGCATCGGTAACCTGCGTGATGCAACTGTGGGTGGCCGACTGGGAGATGCCGCTGATGTCTGCTGATAATCCCTGGAAGGAGCCCGAGGCAAAAAAGTTGAGTGCGGTGGTGACTTTGACAGCCACTGGTAAGGGGTGTCCACCCGCTCCTCTGGGCTCCAGGTGTTGGTGCAGCAGTGCGCAGATGTCTCCGACAACCTCTCGCGAAAGTCTCAGCCTCCTTTGGCACTGCTGCTCACTCATGTTGAGGTACATAAGAACATAAGAACATAAGAAATAGGAGCAGGAGTAGGCCAATCGGCCCCTCGAGCCTGCTCCGCCATTCAATAAGATCATGGCTGATCTGATCCTAACCGCCAATCTACTATCTATCACAGAACCATCTCCTGCATCTAACAGAATTGCACACACGAAATAGGAGCAGAATCAGGCTACACGGTCCCTGGGCCCGCTCCACTACCCACAGGGCCATGACCGATCCGAACCTAGACTCATGTCCAAATTCCTGCCCGCTCCCCATAACCCTTAATGCCCTTTACTTCTAGGAAACTGTCTATTTCTGTTTTAAATTTAATTAATGTTGTAGCTTCTACAGCTTTTTGTGGCAGCATATTCCATGGACCTACCACCCTCTGAGTGAAGTAGTTCCTCCTCATCTCAGTTTTGAAAGAGCAGCCCCTTATTCTAAGACTATGTCCCCTAGTTCTAGTCTCACCCGTCATCGGGAACATCCTCCCCGCATCCACCCGATCCAACCCCTTCACAATCTTATATGTTTCAATAAGATCGCCTCTCATTCTTCTGAACTCCAATGAGTAGAGTCCCAATCTACCCAACCTCTCCTCATATGACCACCCCCTCATCCCCGGGATTAACCGAGTGAACCTTTTTTTGCACTGCCTCGAGAGCAAGGATGTCTTTCCTTAAGTAAGGACACCAAAACTGTATGCAGTATTCCAGGTGCGGTCTCACCAATACCTTGTACAACTGAAGCAATACCTCCCTATTTTTATATTCTATCCCCCTAGCAATGAAAGCCAACATTCCATTTGCCTTCTTAATCACTTGCTGCACCTGCATACTAACCTTTTGAGTTTCGTGCACCAGGACCCCCAGATCCCTTTGCACTTCAGTACTCTCCAGTTTCTTGCCATTAAGATAATAAGTTGCTCTAGGATTTTTCCTGCCAAAGTGCATCACCTCACACTTTCCAGTGTTGTATTCCATCTGCCAAATCTCTGCCCACTTACTTAGCCTGTCTATGTCCCCTTGCAGGTTTTTTATGTCCTCCTCACTCACTACTTTCCCTCCCATCTTTGTATCATCTGCAAATTTTGATATGTTACACTTGGTCCCTTCCTCCAAATCGTTAATATAGATTGTAAAGAGTTGGGGACCCAGCACTGACCCCTGTGGAACACCACTAGTTACTGATTGCCAGTCTGAGAATGAACCATTTATCCCAACTCTTTGCTTTCTGTTGGATAGCCAATCCTCTATCCATGCCAGAATATTACCCCCAATCCCGTGATTTTTTATCTTAAGCAATAATCTTTTGTGTGGCACCTTGTCAAATGCCTTTTGGAAGTCTAAATACACTACGTCCACTGGTTCCCCTTTATCCACTCTATATGTTACTTCCTCAAAGAACTCCAGCAAATTTGTCAAACATGACTTCCCCTTCGTAAAACCATGCTGACTTTGTCCTATTAAATTATGATTATCCAAATGTCCTGTTACTGTTTCCTTAATAATGGACTCCAAAATTTTACCTACCACAGATGTTAGGCTAACCGGTCTATAGTTACCAGCCTTCTGTCTACTGCCCTTTTTAAATAAGGGTGTTACATTAGCAGTTTTCCAGTCTGCCGGGACCTCAGCGGAATCCAGGGAGTTTTGAAAAATTATTACCAATGCATCTACAATCCCTACCGCCACTTCCTTCAAGACTCTAGGATGTAAGCCATCAGGTCCAGGTGATTTATCCGCCTTGAGTCCCATTATTTTACCGAGTACCACTTCCTTAGTGATTTTGATCGTGTTTAGCTCCTCTCCCCCTATAGCCCCCTGTTTGTCCAGTGTTGGGATATTCTTAGTGTCCTCTACTGTAAAGACTGATACAAAATATTCATTCAGTGTTTTTGCCATCTCCATATTTCCCAACATTAATTTCCCGGTAGCTCATCCTCTGTCTGTAAACCCTGAGAGGGGGGTATCTCCTGCGGCGACGTGCTTCCATGCGCTGGCGCCTTCTGCCCTGTGCAGCATCAGGTGGGTGAGCAGGAGGTTGGCGCTCCTGCTGCTGCTGAGCTGCCTGGTTCTGCTGCTGCCGTGGCTGCTCATCCGAATCGGAGGTCCACGATAAAAGGAAATAAATGGTTCCCATGCTGCTGGCAGATACCTCCGTTGGGGAAGCGCTCAGTCCAAGCGGGGAGAGGGTCTTCCAAGGAGGTCCCACAGTTGAGAGATAGAAGCTGCAGCACTTCCGACTTCTGTAGGCCTGCTAAATGTCCTGTGGAACAAAAGTTCTGCCATCTGCAACTGCTCCCTGATGAAAGCTCCATTTTCTTCTCTTCTTAGGCAGTCCCTCGGAACCGAGGATGACTTGCTCCCACACTAATAATTGGACTCATCAGTCACCTGAGAACTCATGAGGGACCTACAGTCTCTGTCACAGGTGGGGCAGACGGTGGTTGAAGGGGCGGGTGGGTGGGGTGCTTGGGTTGACGTGCGCTCCTTCCGCTGTTTGCGCTTGGCTTCCGCTTGCTCCCAGCGAAGAGACTCGAGGTATTTGCCACCTTCCCGGATGCTTCTCCTCCACTTTGTGCGGTCTTGGGCCAGGGATTCCCAGGTGTCGGTGGGGATGTTGCACTTTTTTAAGGAGGCTTTGAGGGTGCCCTTGAAGCATTTCCTCTGCCCACCTGGGGCTCTCTTGCCGTGTCGGAGCTCAGAGTAGAGTGCTTGTTTTGTGAGTCTCTTATCGGGCATGCGGACAATGTGGCCTGTCCATCGGAGCTGATCGAACGTGGTCAAAGCTTCGATGCTGGGGACATTGGCCTGAGCGAGAACACTGACGTTGCTGCGCCTATCCTGCCAATGGATTTGCAGGATCTTGCGGAGGCAGCGTTGGTGGTACCTCTCCAGTGCTTTGAGGTGCCTGCTGTACATGGTCCATGTCTCTGAAGCATACAGGAGGGCGGGTATCACTACTGCTCTGTAGACCATGAGCTTGGTGCTGGGTTTGAGGTCCTGGTCTTCAAACACTCTCTTCCTCAGGCGACCGAAGGTTGCACTGGCACACTGAAGGCGGTGTTGGACTTCGTCATCGATGTCTACCCTTGTTGACAGTAGGCTCCCGCGGTATGGAAAGTGGTCCACGTTGTCCAAGGCCTCGTCATGGATTTTGATAATCGGGGGCAGGTTGGTAGAGGACTTTTGTCTTACGAATGTTTAGTGTAAGGCCTATGCTCTCGTACACTTCGGTGAAGGTGTTGACGATGGTTTGGAGTTTGACCTCAGAGTGTGCGTAGATGTAAGTGTCGTTTGCATACTGTAATTCGATGACAGAGGATGGGACGACCTTGGATCTGGACTGGAGGCGACGGAGGTTGAACAGTTTCCCGTTTGTTCTGTAGATTAGCTCCACTCCAGCAGGGAGCTTACTGAGGGTGAGATGGAGCATTGCAGACAGGAAGATCGAGAAGAGCGTTGGTGCAATGACACAGTCTTGCTTGACCCCGGTCCATACGTGAATTGGGTCTGTGGTGGATCCGTTGGTCAGGATCACGGCTTGCATGTCGTCGTGAAGCAGGCGGAGGATGGTGACAAACTTTTGAGGGCAGCCGAATTTAAGGAGGACACTCCATAATCCCTCATGGTTGACGGTGTCGAAGGCCTTTGTGAGGTCAAAGAAGGCCATGTACAGTGGTTGGTGCTGTTCCCTGCATTTCTCTTGTAGTTGACGCGCAGTGAAGATCATGTCCATTGTGCCCCTTAGTGGGCGGAATCCACATTGCGACTCTGGGAGGAGCTCTTCAGCCACTGGGAGAAGGCGATTGAGGAGGATTCTTGCGATGACTTTCTCTGTGGCAGACAGCAGGGAGACTCCTCCGTAATTACCGCAATCGGACTTGTCACCTTTCTTGAAGATGGTCACGATTACGGCGTCTCTGAGATCCCCTGGCATGCTCTCCTCCTTCCAAATAAGAGAAATTAGTTTGTGTATTTGTGCCAATAGTGCTTCTCCGCCATGTTTTAGCGCCTTGGCGGGGATTCCATCTGCTCCTGAGGCCTTGTTGTTCTTCAGTTGTCGGATGGCCTTTTCAACCTCATGCCGGGCAGGGGGTGTGCTGAGGTGGTGGCGGGTAGCATGCTGTGGGATGAGTTGAGGACACTCGCATCGAAGACAGAGTTTTAATGCTGGAGCTGCAGCTGTGAGGAGGCCATCCACTTGTCAACCCGCCAGGATTAGCTGGCGTGGTTTAGGAGGGTCGTGCAACACGCACAAAGTGTGGCAAAATAACAAAGGCCCGTCAAAATAGGATTATAGAGGCCCTTAACGACTATTTAAGGGTCTTAACTACCTCTCCCGACTGATGGAGGCGGGACCGAATCGCACCCGTGAAACCCGCCTCTGGCAAAATTGCGCGGAGGCGAGTTCCAAATCGCCCTCATTTTTTGCGATTTTGCCAACTGCCCCGCCTCCAAACCCGCCTCCTCGGGGCTGGGAAAATCGCCCCCATTAAGTCTGTATAGTTTCCATGCTATTATGCACAAAGCCGATTTTAAAAATGCCAAACCAATAATTTCGTGCATCAACGTTTCTGAACCGACAAAGAGAAAAGGCAGGTTAGGATTTTTAGGGTGTGTACCTTCATTAGACTATCATAACCTGTCTTTTCTCTTTAAACATACTGATTGACCTGCTATATATTTCCAGCTAGTCTGCCGTTTTTATTCCAGATTCCCAGCATATGCTGTCTTTCCTTTTTTTTTTAAATGACAAAGTAATTCTGTTCATGTGTGCTTGGAGACACACGCAGAGCTAATTTCTGAGTGTGGGGGTGGATGTGACACTTCTCTTCCAACATTAAAACGATTTTATACCATGTCCAATGTCCTGCTTAGGCACTTTACCAGCAGAGATTTGCAGCAGGCTACAATTGTATTATGTCTGGCGAGAAGCTGAAGTAATGTGGGACCACTTACTGGAGTTGGCCTCACTCCTAAGTACAGTGCACCAAGGTGTTAGATTGGGATCAGACTTCTCAGGTCACTGCCACTCTTGTATTGCTGCACATCATTATATTTAAAAAGCGTATTTAATTTCAAGACTGCTGCAATTAATCCTGACTCCCTAAAGCCTTTCCACCATCTACAAGGCACAAGTAAGGAGTGTGATGGAATACTCTCCACTTGCCTGGATGAGTGCAGCTGCAACAACACTCAAGAAGCTCGACACCATCCAGGACAAAGCAGTCTGTTTGATTGGCACCCCATCCACCACCTTAAACATTCACTCCCTCCACCACCAGCGTACCGTGGCTGCAGTGTGTACCATCTACAAGATGCACTGCAGCAACTCGTCAAGGCTTCTTCGGCAGCACCTCCCAAACCCACGACCTCTTCCAACTGGAAGGACAAGGGCAGCAGGCGCATGGGAACACCATCACCTCCAAGTCACACACCATCCTGACTTGGAAGTACATCGCCGTTCCTTCATCGTCGCTGGGTCAAAATCCTGGAACTCCCTACCTAACAGCACTGTGGGAGTACCTTCACCACACGGACTGCAGCGGTTCAAGGTGGCGGCTCACCACCACCTTCTCAAGGGCAATTAGGGATGGGCAATAAATGCTGGCATTGCCAGCGACGCCCACATCTCATAAGCGAACAAAAAAAAATTCTCTTATATCACAGAATGCTCTTAATAATGCAATAACATTTTCACAGAAATGCGATAGAAGCTGCACACATTATAATAAAGTTAAGAAGGCACTGGTAGGCTTAAATCTAAAAGTCAGAACATGCCAAAATAGATGCGCTAGACAGCCACTCTCGCCCCTGGCTGCTGTACAACTGATGTTGTGCTACTGCAATGTTTATTCTGTGCCCACTATTAACTCACAGTCTTGGCCATCTAAGTACGAACTAAACCATGCCAAGACAAAGTCTAAATCGTCTGGAAAAAAAGCCAGTAATTTTTTTTTTCCCTTAACAGGTCTTCTTGCTTGTTGGTAGACTCCCACCCCCGCTGCTGTGAGTCCACAGTCAGGAAGACAAACAAAGCTGCAGACTCCTCCATATCACTGATGAAAACACCACACTGTGGGGCAGCCAGAAATGGTAGAGACTCCACAACTGCCAGTGTCAGTTTTTAACCCTGGTGTCTCCTCCCCCATCCTCTCTCCCCACAGCCCACTAAGAATTACTGGAATTTGTTATACATGTGCCCCTCTGCTGGACTTCTACAAGATGTTCAAAGATGTGGAAGACATGCACTCTGCTACAGGCTGATCACTGCAGTTGCACATTGAAGATTTATGAATGTTTCCTGTTGCAGAGATATTCAATCTGTACGAGAGCCAAGCAACTAGCAACACTACGAATGTGATACTGCACATAGATAAACACAGGTTCCAGGAACATCTAGATTGAAATTACAGTTCTTTCAGTGTGCTCAACTCTAAATAACAAAAAAAACATAATGGGCAGAGGGGGAAAAAAGCAGACATTTTCCATGGTAAATGTTACCCATAAGCCGATTCCATAAAATGGTAATGGGCCGAAAATTGATCCCGGGACGCGAGAGTACGCACTGCATACTCTCGCGTATTCCCACTCCAATTGCCGGTTTTCTGCATGCCCTGCGCATGCACTGAAAACCGGCAATTGCTCTTCCGAAAAGGGGGCGGGGCCTGGGTGCATCGCGTGCGCGCTACAGGCTGCGCGCACGCTGTGCACTTCATGCTTTGGACGCGCAGGTAAGTAGGGAAGATTTTGGAAATGTAAAAAGGAGGAGTAAGACCCGCTTTTAAGAAGGTAAGTAGTGAATTAAGTATTTTTTTGAATTTTTTTTTACAGGTATATCTTTTTTATAGACTTTAAAGACAGGTAAGTTTATTTTTATAACTTTTTAAAAGATTTTAAATTTTTTCAAAAATTTAATTTTTTATTTAAAATGGTTAATTTAATTAACTATACTTATTTTATTAATGTGATGGTTTTTTTTTAAATTTAATTGAGGTTTAGCTGTTATTTTGGGGGGGTGTAAGATTCATAAGTCTCACAGCCATGCTGTGAGACTTATGAATGGAAGATGGTGTGCTGCCATTGGCTCTACCTGAGTCACGTGATCCCACAGCTCGCACGAATTAACTACGCCGCTGGGATACGCAAGCCCAGCACAGCTGATGTCTGGAACATCAATTTCGTGCGAGCTGGATCAGAAAAAGCATAAGCGAGGTGAGACATCGCGGGGAAGGCTTACCCACGCGGGAACAGAGCGAGATCAATTTCTGGGCCATTATGAAAGATATACCTTTCATTTTTTGTCTAGATTATAGTTTTTAAATATAAAAGTTCACAAAACTGTAGTATACCAATAAAAATATTCCTGGAGTCAGTGCTATTGTATTTTGAGCACCAACACACAATGTCATGGTAGCAAACACTTCAACTAGAGCTTGCTCCAGTGCCACTGAACTTCCAGTCCCGGCTGCACTGCTGTGGAGAGGCGGTGGGTAGAAGATCGCCACCTTTCTGCAGGAGGAGGAAGGGACAAACAGTGGCCGTCATTGTCCTCACCCAGCTGCCATGCACCTCTTGGCATCTAATATTGAGTGGTATTGGTGGAATGTTGGAGCAGATCAGGAGAGTGGAGGGGGAAGGAAAAACAAAAGGCTACCGGTGGTAGCTATTAGCCAAAGTACTTGGAGAATTTGACAAATCTTAAACAATTAAAGTTTCCTACTCAGGACATCCACCATAAAATTTTCTCTGCGTTGTGTAAAGATGTTCTACACTGAATGAGCCATTGGAATGGTTAATAAAGTACCTTTACTTAAAGACGGATCATACTTCTTTTCTATATTGTGTTTTATTCATCATGGAAAGCAACAGCCACTGGTTGAGCTCTACAGTAGTCAAGGTCAGACATACTCTGCTCCAGATAGCTACAACTTTTCATTCATTTGGAGACTAAACAATAGTTTATGCGCTCTCACATTCTTTTTAAAACTCAATTAGTTTGCACTAGTCACATAGGTGTCCCAGTAACTACAACATTAGATGAGTGAAGTCTTAACTAGGAGACCAGAGTACAAATAATATTTGAATTCAGCCTTCTCCCAGAGGATATTTTGCATCGGTTTCAGCCACATCATCTGTGGAAGGGCCATATAAAAGTGACGATGGGGGGGTGGGGGTCAATTTGCACCGACATAAATGCTAACTTCAGTGAGTTAGCGGAGAAGGACTATTAATGATGTCATGTGAAAAAAAATACCGAAAAGGTGTTATACTGCAATAACAAAATGCTCCTTTTAGTTAATATTCAGTGCTGAATTTGAATGGGATACTGGACTTGGCATCTGTCGCTCTCACACCAAGTGACACGATTTTGAGACACATAACAATCCAGTAGTGATCTAGAAATGAACTGTCATCACCCTTATCCTGCACAGGGGTCCACAGTGGACCCATATTGTTAATCCTATCCTCTGCCAGTTTGTTGATTTAAATCAGACTGTGTCACTTTGTAAAACGTCCACATTCATGCTGATTGAGTGGGGCAGTTACAAATTTGTAACTTGGGCAAATGTAGATGTCAGACAAAACTGGAATCTATCCAATCATGTTGAGGGATGCATCTATGTATATTTTTGCAAAATATAAACAGCGAAACAAGAGACACTATAGGCACCTTTGAAAATCTATAATTTATTGCATTCCAAAGATGGAAAAAGCTCAACCAGCTGTTGGAATACTGTGGTGAAGCAAACCCGTCCCGTCCAGTCTCCCTTTGAGAATCATTTTGTTTATACATATAATTTCAACTGTATATTTTAGCCAAGTTTCTCAACTGCCAGACTTTTAAATAAATGTAGCATTTTGGATCAGAATTGAAGTGACCCCTCTTAGATTGCATCACAATATAATTTACAGTAAATCCCAACCCAATATGAAGGAGCATGGTGGGGGGAGGGGGTACTTACTCCCATGTGACACTCTAAAATAATCTGTACTCATTATTAATTTCATTACTTAAGTAAGAATTTCTCTGTTCAAAAGAGAGAGTTTATGAGCCACAAGTTGTCTGAATATATGCAAGCACGGTTTCAGAACATAAGCTTTCCGTGCACAAAGACATCATGCGACCCAGAATACAGTGCAGTTCGTAATAATGGTTGCTGATATAGTGGTGAATACCTTGCACAACGTAGCAGATCTCGGAACTGAAAACTCTGTATAAGATTGGGTTTGTAAAAAGACTGCTGAAATTCATAATTTCTATGCAAAGAGCAAGAAGTTCATTTTCAAAATTATTTTACAGAAATTAAAGGTAATAGTTATCGCTTGTATATTTCTACATATATTATAGTGTAATATACTCTTTTCTTAATTCAGATATTTTTAGTGACATATGTTTTACATTATTCCGATATATTTTTCATCAATTCAATTCCAATTTTAAAAATGCAACTGGTTTATTCAGGAGTTTTTAAAATTACATTCTAATTATGCAGAGGGTGGTTAGAATGTGGAATTCTCTCCTGCAAACCACTGCTGAAAGAGAGTTCAATGTTTTCTTTTAAAAAGTGAATTAGATAATTGCTTGAAAAAGAGGAATATTAAATGAAATGAAGAGCAACAGGAGAATAGGATTAAACTCTCTATTCCTCTGATTTCCAACCATGTGCATTCACCCGCTCTCTTCGCCCCACTATCGGCGGCCGTGCCTTCAGCTGTCTAGGCTCTACGCTCTGGAATTCCCTCCCTAAACCCCTCTTCATATCCACCTCTCTCGCCCCCTTTAAGACCCTTCTTAAAACCCACCTTTCTGACCAAGCTTCAGGTCACCCCTCCTGATATCTCCTTCTTTGGCTCAGCGCCCATTTTTATCTGATTATGTCTCTGTGAAGTGCCTTGGAAAGTTTTTCTACATTGAAGGCACCATATAAATGTAATTTGTTATTGTTATGTGGAGAAAAACATCAACACAGACTTGATGGATCGGGTGAATGGCATTTTTCGAGTTGTTACATTCTGTGATTCTATAAAATCTGTCGCAATCCTTAACACAAAAAAGTTTGCGTAATTTCTATGTCATCATAAACTTGTTGCCAGCATGATCTTTCTTCATAAATGCTTTGAACACTCTGTACATCCTGATTGCACACATTTGTGTAAATTGGAAACGACAGGACCAATAACTTTGTTGCAACTGTATTGTAACAAAATGCGCACCAACTTTTGAAATTGTCCTAACTTGTGGCAATAATTCAACAATAGCAGAATAGCAAAGCCTAAGGTAACAGTGTAACATTGATGGGGAAAGATGCAAATTTTGGTAGCCAGACAACCTATTGGATTGAATATGGTTGCACAAGTACACTCTTTATGCAGGAATAACATAATTAAAAGAGCTAATATTTCATTCTGGGCTTTACCTTTTGCCTCATCCCTGCCACTCTACCATTTTTATTTGCATGTTCCTAGTCATACGGTCATACAGGAATGGTAAATGAAAGTCAGCATGCTGGAACAAGTCATAGTATGACAATCTACTCACCAACGTAAGATTTGACCATGTATTAGTTTTACTGTTATATAACGATGCACCAATTAATCTCAGAATAGGACTTGCATCAGGTCACTCCAAAAACACTTTTCTTTTCAGAAAAACTGAAAATGCTGGTAATACACTGATCTCTATGAAATTTATAAAAAGTAAAATCAGGCCAACAGTTCAAGTGTGGCCCTTTATCAGAACTGAAAACATACAGGGATTGCTGTAGGCCTCTCCCAAACGGTGAGGTTTTTTTCTGGGGCCAGCAGTGCTCTGCTGGGCCCCACAAAAATCTTCCGGCCCGCTGCCAACAAGTTCTCGCCAACCTGTTCTACCACTCCCGCACCACCCCCCCAAACAGGCCTCACCTGTCAGCCTGCTGTGTGCAGTAGCCAGCCGATTTTCACCCTGACAAAAGCAGCAAGCTGCAGCGGGAGCACCTGTTTGGTGCCCACAGCTCGTCGAGAAAATGTTAATTAAGACCCAAACCTGAAAGTGGTTCAGGCCTCCCGAATGCCACGTTGGGTGAGCTCACCGCTGATATCGCGCCCATTCGGCACCCCACCATGTTTCTTTTTCAAAATCTCCTCATATGAAATTAATTTTCCACAGCAGTGATCAATAATTGCTATTGTCAGAATCTCAGCAGAAGTAGCACAATCACATATTCTTTATAAAAGAGTAAGTATAAAACAAAAAAGCACCACAGGAATAATTTGAATGTAAGTTTACAATCTGATCCAAGATAAAAAATGTCTAACAAATGGAACCACTAGACATTAGCAACTGCTGGCCTGAAATGGTAGCGAGACCACGCAGCCTATTGCTGATAACACGAGCTGCAGTTTCAACTACTACAGTATGAGCAACTGCTCTGGTTTTTATTTCCCCCCCCGTCCTCTCCTGAGGGCACTAACTGAGGCTGAAATACAGCTCCACAGCAACTGGCAGCCTTCCAGTATCTTGCTGAAGTGCCCAATCTTCACGGGTGGACGTAGACATTAAGTGCTGGTTGGCTATTTGACTGTGAAAGCCTTTCAAACTGGCCCTAATCCTTTCTTCACGTATTCACTTGGGGAAGGCAGGAGGGTCCAGCACAGGAGGGAGTGGAAGGAAGCCGACTTTTCTCTTCTTTCGCACCTGGCAGAAGGGGAGGGGATTATGAGACCAATTACATCAGCTTTTCTGCCACAGATGAGATCGCATAGACTACGGATCAAATTTCAGACCTTACTGGTTTGTACTCTTCAAGTGCAAACTAGGTGGTGTATTTACCCAGAGTCATTGGACGAGCTGCTATTAGATTCTAATGCAAATAGTAGCAGTTACATGTATGGAAATATGTTCAGTTCATTTCTAAATCTGTACATTTCACACTCAGTGTTCTGGCGGTTTTACTTTTATGTTCCACAGTTCTCCCATACAGTCGATTTGCTGCTAGCCTCTTCTGTCAGATCTATTGCTGAGGGATGGGCAGAAGGCACACACAGGAGGACAGCTGCCCATCCTCCCTCACAGCACAGACTAAAATGGCAAACATTTGCGTAACTTATTCTGAACTGAAATATTAAATGGACCTGTCGGTAATACATTTGGTGATAGTTGTAGCAAACATTTCTTTTTAGATGCAAGATCCTTCAAATATCCCCCCTAGCCACCACACAATAAAGATTATATAAAAAATGTATTTGTTATGTGTATGTGTGAGGATACATTTCTTATTGCAAATGAAACTAAAGATATTTAACAAACTTTGGTACAAAAATAATCTGCATTAATTCTCCGCTTGGCTTGGGGGCTGGTAGCATTCTTGCCTGAGTCAGAAGATTGAGAATTCAAGTCCCTTAATACAGTACTGAGGGAGTACTGCATTATCAGAGGTGTCATCTTTCGGATGAGATGTTAAACAGAGGTCCCATCTGCCTGGTTAGGTGGATGTAAATGATCCTATTGCACTATTCAAAGAAGAGCAGTTCTGCTGTCCCAGACAACATAACTGGGATTGAGTCAAATAATGTGATACCTGGATTCTGCTCGCATGCACATGCACACAGAAGACTAGCAATAGCAGGAGGTATACTGTCAAAGAGACACCTCATAGGAGAGAAAATGGGGGGAAAAGAATGAATGAATATGGCCTGATATGAACATACATATGTACAAAAAGAATCTATCTACATGACGGATTTGGAAAACTTACATTTCCATTTAAGACAATCCTGCTTTTCTTGATTATATGTTCTTAAAATAAAGTATTTTCTTCACAGGTGTTTTAGAACTCCACATAGAATGATGGCTCGTGAAGCATCAGTAAACATGAAATCATGAAACTGGAGAAGTTTACAACCATGGCTAACGAGAGGTTAAGGATTGTATTAGATTAAAAGAGGCAGCTTACAAAGTTGCCAAAAAGAGTGACAAGCCTGAGGATTGGAAGGGTTTTAAAAATCAGCAAAGGATGCCCAAGAAATTGATAAATAGGGAGAAAATAGATTAGAGTAAACTAACAAGAAATATAAAGAGAGTGTAAAAGCTTTTACAAGTATGTAAAAAGGAAGACATTAGCAAAAGTAAACGTGGGTCCCTTAGAGGCAGGGACAGGAGAAATTATAATGGAGAATAAGGAAATGGCAGAGACGTTAAACAAATATTTTTGGGGGAATTTTGCCGGGGCTCAGGGGGCGGGTTTGGAGGCAGGACCGGTGGCAAAATTGCAAAGATTGACAGTAGGTCCCAAACCCGCTGTCAAGCCGCCTCCAAACAATCTTCCCGGGTGTCAGGTCCCCGATTTGCGCATGGACCCGACACCAAGCAGCGTGAAGAGGATTATAGGCACTTAACTGCTTGTTAACAGGCAGTTAAGAGGATTTTTCCAATTTTGACAGGTCTACTGTGGGCTTCCCGATGTCCGGATACCACGCCAGGGTAAGTGTGGCGTGCTGTGGGTCTACTGTAATGTTTCTTCATTGATGACAGCTGCAGAAGTGGTGTGAAGGATCCAATGGTACACTGGTGAGTTTGAGGTAAGAAAATGTTGGGGAAATCATTTTTAATGTATTTAGACTTTTCTGTAGGTAACAAGTTTTGAAGTGTTTGTGTAGTCCCACCTCATTGGGAGAACCTCTCTCACCAGTGACAGATCGCTTCTGTAACCTCACCTGCAGCTGCCATCTGTTCTAGCCTAAGGAGGGAGTCACTGGAGAGCCTGGGTGAAAGGGCTCACCTTTGTACAGTGATTGACAGTGTTTGCAGCACCTCAATGCTGTCAAACACTGAAAAATCACCTGTCAAAAAAAAGTGTGGCCCCTTTAAGAAAACCGGCAGATGACGCGTCATCAACTGACGTCATCTGACACCGGCTTTCTCTTAATTGGCCGGCAAGCCCACAGGGCGGGCTTAACAAGGCCAATTGATGCAAAATAGCATCTGTGCATCGGACGTCGTTGGGGGCAGGATCGGAACCCGGAAGGCAGCAGTTCCGCCCCCAAGCCGCATCGAAAGGTAAAATCCAGCTCTTTGTGTCTTCTACTGTGAAGACAGACACAAAGAACATACCAGAAATTGTGGGGAACCAAGGGTGCAGAACTTAAATTAATATTAGTAAAGAAAAAGTACTGGAGAAATTAATGGGACTAAAAGCTGACAAATTCCTTGGACCTGATGGCCTACATCCTAGGGTTTGCAGAGATAGTGGATGCATTGGCTTTGATCTTCCAGAATTCCCGTGATTCTAGAACGGTCTCCGTGGATTGGAAGGTAGCAAATGCTACCCCCGCTATTCAAGAAAGGAGGGAGAGAGAAAATAGGGAAATATAGGTCAGTTAGTCCGACATCAGTAGTAGGGAAAATGTGGGAATCTATTATTAAGGACACGGTAACAGGGCACTTGGAAAATCACAATATGATTAGGCAGAGTCAACACGGTTTTAATGAATGGGAAATCATTTTTGACAAATCTATTAAGAGTTTTTTGAAGGTGTAACTAGCAGGGTAGATAAGGGGGAACCAGTGGATGTAGTATATTTGGATTTTCAGAAGACATTCGATAAGGTGCTACACAAGAGGTTGTGACACAAGATTATGGCTCATGGGATTGGGGGTAATATATTAGCATGAATTGAGGATTGGTTAACGGACAGAAAGAGTAGGAGTAAACGGGTCATTTTCGGGATGGCAGGGTTGGGCCTCAGCTATTTACAATCTATATCAATGACTTAGATGAGGGGACGGTGTGTAACATATCCAAATTTGCTGGCGATACAAAGTTAAGTGGGAAAGTAAGCTGTGAGTAAAACGTAAAGAGGTTGCAAAGGGATAAAGACCAGTTAAGTAATTGGGCAATAAGATGGAGTATAATGTAGGGCAGTGTGAAATTATCCACTTTGGTTGTAAGTATGGAAAAGCAGAATATTTTTAAAGGGTGAGAGACTAGTAAATGTTGGTATTCAGAGGGATTTGGGGATCCTTGTACACAGGTACAGCAAGCAATTAGGAAGGCAAATAGTATGTAAGCCTTTCTTGCAATGGGGTTGGAAGTCTTGCTGCAATTGTGCAGGACTTTGGGGAGACCGTACCTGGAGTACGGTGTACAGTTTTGATCTACTTACCTAAGGAAGGATATACTTGCCTTAGAGCGGGTGCAACAAAGGTTCAATGGGCCTATATTGACCCGAGTGTCAGCTGTGGCTCAGTGGGTAGCACACTCGCCTCTGACTCAGAAGTTTGTGGGTTCACAGCCCACTCCAGGGACTTGAGCACAAAGCTAGGCTGACACTCTACTGCGCTGCACTGTCGGAGGTGCCGTCTTTCAGTGAGACGTTAAACCGAGGCCCCGTCTGCTCTCTCAGGTGGACGTAAAAGATCCCATGGTACTATTTCGAAGAAGAGTAGGGGAGTTATCCCCAGTGTCTTGGCCAATATTTATCCCTCAACCAACATAACAAAAACAGATTATCTGGTCATGATCACACTGCTGTTTGTGGGACCTTGCAGTGCGCAAATTGGCTGCCGCATTTCCCACATTACAACAGTGACTCCACTTCAAAAGTACTTCATTGGCTGTAAAGCGCTTTGAGACATCCGGTGGTCGTGAAAGGCGCTATAGAAATGCAAGTCTTTCTTTTATATTCTCTGGAGTTTAGAAGAATGAGAGGTGATCTCATTGAAACGTATTAAATTCTTAGAGCGTTCGACAGGGTAGATGCCGAGAGGCTGTTTCCTCTGGCTGGAGAGTCTAGAACTAGGGGGGGTCATAGTCTCAGGATAAGGGGTCAGCTATTTTGGACTGAGATGAGGAGCAATTTCTTCACTCAGAGGGTTGTGAATCATTGGAATTCTCTACCCCAGAGGACTGTGGATGCTCAGACAATGAGTCTATTCAAGACTGAGATCAAGTAGATTTTTGGGCACTAAGGGAATCAAGGGATAGGGGGACAGGGCGGGAAAGTGGAGTTGATGTAGAAGTTTAGCCATGATCTTATTGAATGGCGGAGCAGGCTCGAGGAGCCGCATGGCCTACTCCTGCTCCTATTTCTTATGTTCTTATCTGGTAACACTGTTCATGGCCTCAGAAGTCTACTGCATAATAATTGCCTGGTTTGTGGTCTCAGTTGAATGTGGTGACATTCGAGAATCATGTGATATTTAGGGAATCCGTCATCATTATGTTCTAAATAATGACCAACAAAATTTCCAGATGATAAACTTGGTGTCATATGTAAATTGTGATGAATAATTCACTTTAATCAAGTAAATTTAACCTTCATCAACAAGTGAGATTATAAAGTTATCACTGTATTAGAAAACTTGTGGGGTGAAATTGCACTGTGTTATTAGCATACAAATGAGTAATGTGTTTGTATGAAATTTTGTTTGATTTGTTCTTGGGAAGTGGGCAATATTAGCAATGCTGCATTTTTTCTTATTGCTCATTCTTAGATGCCCTGAGAAAGCGATGATGGGCATTCTCTTTAGACTACTGCAGTCCATGTGCTTATGGTGCTCCCATGATGGTGTTAGGTAGACAATTCATGTATTCTGACCCAGCGACAATGAAGGAACAATTATATATATCCAAGTCAAACTGCTTTGTGCTGGATGGGTGTTGCTGCAACTGCATACATCTAGCTGACTGGTGTGTATTCCATCATCCTCCTGACCTGACTCTTGTAGATGGTGGAGAGACTTTGACGGGTCAGGAGCTGAGCCACTCTTATAGTCATGCCATTGATATGGCTGGTTCAGATAAGTTTCTGGTTAATGGTGATCCCCTTGCAATGGTGGTGCCATTAAAACTCAGGGGGAGGTGGTTGGACCTTTTTTTGTAGGAGATGATCATGATGTGGTGCTCGTGTGGCATAAATGTTACCTACCACTTTGTCAACCCAAAGCTCGGATTTTGTCCAGGTTGTGCTGAAGGTTGGCATGGGCTGCTTCATTATTGGAGGAATTGTGAATGCAAGGTCAGTGATGAAGCAGTTTGATTGGGCCAAGGACATTTCCTTGAGGAACTCATGTCCTGAAGCAGTGATGACTGGCCTCCAACAATCATGATCACATTCTTTTGTCAGTCACTGGAGGGCTTTCTCTTTGACCCCCATTGACCAGTTTTGCTAGGGCTCCCTAGTGCCATACTTGGGTGAATTGCTGCCTTGTTGTCGAGGGCAGCTATTTTCGCCTCTCCTCTGGCATTCAACTCTTGCATCCACATCTGAATCAAGGCTCTGATGAGGTTTGGAGCCAAGTGGTTCAGGTTGAGCGTCAGTGAAATTCTTATGTCCACAATTTTAATGGAAGAATTAATGCTTTCATTAAAATGACAAAGGAATATAATGTGAATGTATTAAGTGTTGAGATGCTAATATCATATAATGCAATTTAATTCATTTAGTATTTGTAATGGATTTAACTGCTGTTCTGATTTGGTATCTCTAGTGTTGAAGTCGACTAAAATTTGCTCATTACTTTCAGGTTATCTCGAGTCAAAACTTAGATCCCCTTCATGCCCAAAGAATGGAACAAGTCTACATGAGGTTGCAAATGCATTTGGGGACTGAGTCATCACAGTATATGAATATAACAGTTGGTTAAATTAAGTGTAGCAGTTTAAAGTTATCATATGAAATGCCAACTATTTGAAAAGGAATTTCTTCGTGCTCCTATCTTCTTTCCCACCCCTCCCGAGTGACACTAATTGTGGCCAAGGAGAAATTCACAGATTGGACCATTCATCGCTAGAACCAGAAAACGATAGTAGGAAGCCACAACAAAGAGGCAGCAAGATTGATGTTTAAGAAGGCTACTTATTATGGCAATTAATATAAAACATATAGCTCTAAAGCAAATGACATGAAATTGGAATTCGCTATTTAACACCATTGTGGGAGCACCATCAGCACAAGGAGGGCAACGGGTCAAGAAGGCCTGCCACCACTTTTTCAGCGCAGCTAGGGATAGACAATAAATGTGGCCTGGTCAGTATCACTCAATTCATATGAACAAATAAAAACAATACTAATTCACTTTAAAGAGATCATTTATAAAACCTTACAATAAAAGGGAACTTTGCTAAATTTGTGCAGCAACTATTTTACGCATTATTCATGCAGTAACACTTTCCAAGTATCGTCACTCAAAAGCCACCGTTTGTCTTGTACTGATGTATTTTTTCAATAAATTGGACTTTCTCTGCTGGATGTAACATACTGCTGAATTCAATCTTTCATATGTGAACATTTCTGTTCCCTATAATATCAGTAAAAGTGAGCATATGCTGTCTTAGGAACAGGAGTGAGCCATTCAGCCCCTCGAGCCTGTTCTTCCATTCAACGAGGTCATGGCTGATCTGAAGCTTTCGGATTGTTGTAAAAACCCAACTGGTCACGGTCTGGCCTATATGTGACTCCAGTCCCACATCAAAGTGGTTTACTCTTAACTGCCCACTGAAGTGGCCGAGCAAGCTCAGTTGTATCAAACCGCAATCTGCAGCTGTTCAAGGCAGAGATGTTCCAAGTCCAGGCTAGGTACATTCCAACAAGAGGGAAGGGTAAGGGAACCAAAGCAAGGGCTCCTTGGATGACGAGGGAGATAGAGAAGATGATGAAATGAAAAAAGAGGGTGTATGATGAATGTCAGGTTAATTCTTCAAGGGAGAACCAGACCAAATACAGTAAGTTGAGAGGGAAAGTGAGGATGAAAATAAGATTGGCAAAGAGAGAATATGAGAGTAGAATGGCGGTTACCATACAAAATAGAACTCAAAAATCTTCTACCGGCATGTAAACAGTAAGTGGGTAGTAAGAGGCGGGGTGGGGCCTATTAGGGACAAAGGTGGTGATATATGCTTAGAGGCGCAGTGCAAGGCTAGAATACTCAATGAGTACTTTGTATCGGTGTTTACTAGGAGGTGGATGCTGACAAAATATCGGTAGAAGTGGAAAAGGTAGAAGCAATGGAAGGGGTGAAAATTGATATAGACAGGATGTACTAGAAAGGCTGGGTATGCTTAGAGTGGATAAGTCACCTGGTCCAGATGGCTTGCATCCCAGGTTGATAAGGGAATTGGGGGAGGAGATAGCAGAAGGGCTTGCCATAATTTTCCAATCTTCCTTAGATGCGGGGGAGGTGCCTGAGGATTGGAAAGTGGCAAATGTGACACAATTGTTCAAGGGTGTAAGGACAATTCTAGTAACTACAGGCCGGTCAGTTTAACATCAGTGGTGGGTAAAGTTTTAGAAACAATAATCAAGGAAAAAATTAACAGGCACTTGGAGAGGTTTAAGCTAATTAAGGAGAGGCAACACAGATTTGTAAAAGGCAGATCATGTTTGACTAATCTAATTGAATTTTTTGATGGAGTAACAGGGAGGATTGATGAAGGGAATGCAATGGATGTTGTCGACATGGATTTTCGGAAGGCGTTTGACAAAGTACCACAAAGAAGGCTGGTTAACAAAATTGAGGCTCATGGAATAAGTGGGTCAGTGGCAGCTTGGATAAGGAATTGGCTTAAGGACAGAAAACAGCGAGTTGTGGTAAATGGCTGTTTTTCAGACTGGAGGATGGTAGACAGTGGTGTTCCCCAAGGGTCAGTGCTGGGGCCACTGCTTTTTTTTTGAGATATACATGACCTGGATATTGGAATACAAAGTAGAATTTCTAAATTTGCCAATGACACCAAACTTGGGGGTGTGGCAAACAGTGAGGATGACACCAATCGACTGCAACAGGACATAGAAAGGCTAGCAGAATGGGCAGATGGAATTTAATCCAGAAAAGTGTGAGGTGATGTATTTTGGCAGAAGGAACAGGGAGAGGCAATATACACTTAATGGCACAGTTTTAAAGAATGTGCAGGGACAGAGGGACCTCGGAGTTAATGTGCATAGGTCCCTGAAGGTGGCAGGACATATTGAGAGAGTGGTTAGCAAAGCATATGGGATCTTGGGCTTCATCAATAGAGGTATTGAGTACAAAAGTAGAGAAGTTATGCTGAACCTTTATAAAGCGCTGGTTAGGCCACAACTGGAGTATTGCGTCCAGTTCTGGTCACCACACTTTAGGAAGGATGTGAAGGCCCTTGAGAGGGTGCAGAGGAGATTTACCAGAATGACTCCGGGGATGGGGGATCTTAGCTACAAGGCAGGTTGGAGAAGCTGGATTTGTTTTCATTAGAGCAAAGGAGGTTGCGGGGTGATTTGATAGAGGTGTACAAGATTATGACGGGTTTGGATAGGCTTGACGGGGAAAGACTGTTCCCACTAGTTGATGGTACAAGGACTAGGGGACACAGATTTAAGGTTTTGGGCAAGAGATACAGGGGGGAGGTGAGGAAAAAAAAATTTACGCAGTGAGTGGTGAGGATCTGGAACTCGCTGCCAACGGAAGTGGTGGAAGCGGACACACTCAATGTTTTCAAGGGGAGACTGGATAAGCACTTGAGGGAAATAAACTTGCAGGGTTACGGGGATAGAGCGGGGGAATGGGATTGACTGCATTGCTCTACAGAGAGCCGGCACGGACTCGATGGGCCGAATGGCCTCCTTCTGTGCCGTTATGACTATGACTCAAGAAGGAGGTCCACCGCCACCTTCTCAGCTCAACTACAGATAGTGAATAAATACTGATATTACCAGTGATGCCTACATCATGAGAATGAATTTTTTAAAATCTGTTTTGATTTATTTTCCTCAGATGATGGCAGTTAATATTTCAATCTTTAAAAACATTTTTAAAGAGGCATCTTCTTCATGAAAAAAGTGCTTGTAATCAAATGTAAAAAGGTTTGCCTCAGAAACAAATCATTAAAATTCCTGATGGCATCACTCATGCATGACATAAGGACAAATCAAAATACTTATCTCTCGTTCCAAACTGAAAAAAAGTGAAGAGACAGTGGGGGTAATTTCAACCTAATCTGCCCGGCGAGAAGCTGACTGAATTGGATCGGCCACGCATTACACCCCGCCCGATTTACTTTCCATTGACTTCAAATAACTATTGCCAAATACTGTTTAATAAATATAGTGTCCCTTTAAAACCCCACTGTGTCTTTGCTCCTCGGAGCTAATAAAAAGTTACAGAGGAAGGCGATGTAGCATTCAATTCTTAATTAACTGTTTCTAGGTCAATAACTCTACTGATAAATGATACCCAAATGTGTCTTTGTTTTCCATTCTCTTCCAGTGAATCCATTCATTGGAAGGAGAATGGGGAGAAAAATGTGGATTTAGTATTAAATAAGCATGCACTTTCACAAAAGGCAGATCTATCATCAAATAGAAAGCTAATTGTATCTCAGTTGTTATTGCATTCTTTAATTGGAGACTGCTAATGAGTGAAGGAACTCTACAAAATTGTATCAAGAATCAAAACATGACAGATTAACTTTAAAAAAATGACATTAATGCTTTGTAAAAAGAAACCTGTAAGATTTGCTTTCGAGTTTGCTGAAAGATCTGTTTTTTATGCACGGCAAAAGTGCGATTCCTTAGTTGGTGACACATCATGTAAAATTCATCCCATATCTCATAGCGCTGAACAGCTGTCACTGATGCAACCCATAACATCTATTACTGCACCAGTCTTTAATCAAAAAGTGCTCAGGTGACTTAGTGAGGGATCATCGTGGAGTCTCCACTTCCAATAGAGCAGCCAGTGAGCTATATTTTGTTGGGAGTGATGAAAACACACCGCAGACCACATCAGCTCAATATGACGCAGCAGACAACTGGAGATTTAACACAGTGTCTGGTTTTGCTAGATACATTGTAATGAGGAAATCAATAGGTTTGTTCACCATTGACAATTACTGCTGCAAATAAACCGACAAATGCATTTATTGCAAATATGATGGAATACAAGTGACACACATTTGACACGGCTATTTATCAGACTGTAGTATGTCAACTTTAACAAATAGCAGATTTGGGGGCCGAAAGTTGCCTACAACTGCTTGCCAGTGGTTTCTGGTTCTTTCAAAATTCAAACTAAACCAACCAAACTGGAAATATATGTTCCAATTTCAGATTTGCTTCTTTCAACTTATAATCACATTGCAACTAAATGGCGAGAACATATATTGCATTCATAATTGATGGTACCACATGTATTGTATCATCCAGCTTTCTGGACCCACATTAATCCTTTGAGGGCCAAGGCAGTATCTTCCTTTTCATTTTTTTTAAGGGGTGGTGTCACCTCGATAAAATCACTTTGCAAGTCGCATTACCATCTTTATACAGATGAGGGTGCAATAATTGTCAGGGTGTTGCCAATCATATCTGGTGATATACATTCATATTTCATAGTTTAACTAAAATATGAAAATTGCATTAGAATGTGAAGATGTAGCCCAAGCTTCCTGCGGAAAAGATTGGGGCAGCTCTGCAATAGGGATTTTACAGCAGGCTGTTCCAAGTACTGATCCCACTCATGAACACCCCTCTGTAGTAACAATGCCCTTTTAAACTCAAGGGATTGTCCAAATGAAAGCAAGTCTCCTCAATTCTCTACATTTTGCTTTGGGAGATAAAGGGTAAAACATTTACAAGGACATTGCTTTTGCAGACAGAGAACAAATTTTAAAAGCATTTACAACAGACTATTTCAATTATATGTCAAGCAGCAGTGAAAAGTGGATTTTGACATTTACATTTTCTCAGGAACTAAACAGTCAGGGTTTTCAAATTCACAAATTATTACACTACAGAAAGGTCAGTATTGCCTAAATGTCTATGTGACATTATGGAAACAAATAATAAAAAAGTAGCTCGACAGAGAGACTGTTTGCAAAAGTAGAACTATTGGTTATTACACCAAAAAATATTTCCATTTGTATCCGGCACCCAGTATTTCCGTGACATTTAAATGAAGATATTACAATTTGTGTTATAATAAAATAAATAGATTTAAGCGCTGATGGTTTACTTGTTTATTGTAGCAGCCTCTAATCTCTACCCTGAATTGTAATCATTAGCCTTGAGCGGCAATGTCTGAACTTCTCCTGAACCCTGGTGGTTTCCAGATATGCTTCAAAGAGGCATCGGAAACAATTTTCATCTCAATTGCACCCTGAAAACAAGCACATATGGGCCATAAGTTGGGCAGAAATCAGTTCACCTGTTATCCTATTTTCAGCCCTGCTCAAGTTTCTGGTCAACTCTGGGGTGAGTGATGGAAGCTACCGTCTAAAGCAGGCATGAATTTTACTAAAATATGTAAAAGGGGGTAAGGAAGTCCCCTGTGCAATTAGCTGGGAGGTGGGAATGTTGGACACCAGCTTCAACCCCTGCCCAGGAAACCTGAGGTGCAGAGTTTCCAGGGAGGATCTTTCAGCAAAGAGGTCATTTAAAAAGGCTCAGAAAGTTAAAAGAAAGTGATTTTAAGGTCATTACTCAGCAGTTTTTATTCTTTGTTTGGTTTTTACTTACAGGAATTAGGCTTTCATAAACTTTTGTGCCAGTTGTTTTTAAATAATTGATCTTTTGTCCTCGGCACCATTACTGGCACCAGTGGGAACCCTCCAAGTTGGCACGTACAGAAGAGGATTAGAACCGTGGAGAGATGCCAAGCAGGTCAGGCAACATAAGAGGTGATCTGTGCTCTCCTGTTGGCACCTGTTTCTGCAGATAGAGGTGAAGTTACCTCATTTTGCCAGGTGTAGTACTGGTGGAGGCTCCTCTCCTTTTTAAAAATTTGTCAGCATATGGGCGACACTGGCAGGGGTACATTTATGACCCATCCCTAGTTGCTCTGAACTGCTGCAGTCCTTGTGTTGATAGTGTTCCCTTCACAGCAGCATTGAGAGAGCACCAAGGAATTCAGGATAATGACCCAGTGATTATGTGGCACTGCATGAAAGAAGGCATGCCAGGGTGAATAGTAGCCAGTACTGTCTGATTAACTGTGCCCATTAAGATGCCACCAACTAGTTCTGCAGGCTCTGGCATATATACCTGGCAAAAACTGTGGGGACTTGTCTTCTGAGGGTCTGGGTCAGCACAAAGGTAGATTCAGAGCTGTTCCATCTGGCACATGCAGTAACAGCAATAGTTAGCTTGGTTTGAAACTCGGCTGCGCCTCCTTGCAGACATGTTACAACGCCGACTTATGGGAATATTGCTGTGGAGCGGCACGGAGATCAATATTCCTCACAACCACCTCAGCTTCAGCAGATATCAAACAGGATTCTGATGCTGGGCTACTCCATCACTTATCTGCAGACTCCTATCTGCACCCAGGGGTTCCCTTTCCCTTTATTTTTCCCTGCCTCTTCTAATCCCTGTCCCTTTAGCCTTGGCAAAAACCTGCTAAATCATTAAGATAGGTTTTGAGCCTTTCCAAAGACTTTCTGAATTTGTTTTACCTAATTGTGACACTGCCCTTTAATTGTCCCCATCCCTTTAAATTTTACTTGCATGCAATTTTCCTCTCCCACCACTAGAATCCTCCTTTTCTGAAGATCTGAGTGCTGTGAATAATTATGAAAATGAGCTAACGCTAGAGATTTGAGTGCTGTTTGCACTGGACCTTTCAGGTGGGATTTGCACCAGCTCTTAACCATTTCGAACTAAATCTGGAGATGAAAATCAGCCCTTAAATTGTCTCTGTACTGGGGAGTGTTGGGGCAAGCAATGTTACTGGAACATCTGTGAAAAGCCAGCTTGAAAATGCAGCTCAAAGTCTTCTAACCTTAGTTGCAAGACATGCTGTTGTGTACAGTTTTGAAATTGAAAACTTTTAATATCGGCATGGAGCATCACTGATCACACAACCGAGCACTTGTCTATGTAGCATCTAATTAAACAGTGGGCAATGCTCTTTAATACTTCACATGCAAACCTTTACTTAAAGTACTAGAAGACTTACATTTGTTTCAAATCTCTTTTGGTGTTGAAGTTCATCCACAACATGTAAAACCTGACATCTAAGGTTGCTCCTCAAAAAATATAAAACTATTAATGTATACTGTTGATAGCATTCCTAGAACAAAATAATTTGTTTTTTACTCTTATCAAAAGACATACAGTGCTTTTCCTTTAAAGATTACAAGCTACAGCTTGCTACTATAAGTACAATTGTGTTTCTAAAGGCCATCTCACGATGTTGAGGGAGATTTACAAATTCTTTCAAAAGGTGACAAAGAAACATGACTCACTGTCTGCTTTATGAGCAAATAATCACATTTCTCTCTCTCTCATCCCTTTCCCCAACCCAATTTAAAGAACTGTTTGAGCAGCTGTTTTGGGGGCGGTAGAAAGGTCACATGTAAATTAATGCTCTTTTGGGAGAGAGAATGAGCAGCAGTAACACTCAAATGAAACTCTCTAATCCCCTGATGTGTTTGAAGATACAAGTCAGGATTTCTGCAGTGGCTGTGGGCTCTTGTTGAATGCATCTCTGTAGAAGGTTAACCTGGCAGCAGACCATCCCTTACTGCTGTCTTGCTTTGAGATTTCAGTCATGCAGTCACCTGATCTGATCACACTAGAAAAGTGTTCTAGTATAAACAGGCTAGAAGAAGAAGAAGGAGAAGGGTGGTCTGAGCCATGTCAAAACTGCTCGACAAACGTTGTTTACTGTACTTCGAGTGGAAGAGCTTTGATGCAGAAATATTGTGTTGATTTTTTGCATGCTCTTTAGTTTGGCACGCTTGCTCATTCCTCCTCCCTGCACCACTGAATTTTGGAAAGTTTGTAACCAGAAAAAAGCACCCAAGATCATTGTATCCGTCACGGTAAATTTTTACAAAAGTTTTGCTAGCTCCAACTTCCCCCACCTGCTACCATCAATGGGTCATCAAATAAGTGGACGACATGCTACACAAACGTGAAAGTGCCGATATTAACTTGGACAAATCTGCATTAACGTGGTGCTAATGGCCTCAAAATGGGGTCTGTAGACTTACCGCCCTATTAATGCTGACGCTCTGGACGGCAACATTTTTTAAAAGAACCTATTGCTGGGCGGCCAAAGCATCTGCCTGTTTCAGGAAGTAGGTCCTTTTATTTTGCAAACCGGGGTCCGATTGGCTGATTTTAACTTGGCCTATTCGGTGTTAATGCGGCGCTAATGGACTCAAAATGAGGTGGGTAGACTTACCGCCCTGTTAACACAGACGCTCCGGCTGCCGCCATTGTCAAAGGAGCCTGCTGCAGGTCGGCCGAAGCGCCCACCAGTTTCAGGTGGTAAGCCACTTTAATATGCAACTGGGTCCTGTGACATACATAGGACCTCAACTGCCATTTTCAGAGACAACTGGGAATAGCCTGCACGGTGCATACTGCGACCAGTTTTACTGGTGATACAGCCGAAGAGCACCAAGATTAAGTATTAAATTATTTTTATGGGGCCACGAGGAGCAGGAGAGCTTCTCTGGGCCTCACAAAAATAATCTAGGCTGCTGCCATCCCAGGCTCTCCCCAGTCCGCAAACCTGAACTCCCCACAATACCACATTCCCTCCCCAATTCATTAAACATCTCATCTCTGTTGAACTTCTAGCTCCATCCTTTTGGCAGGAGAGAGAGAAAGATTTGAGCCAGAGACGACATAATGGCAGGTGCCAGTATTACTCCATATAAGTTAATGATGCGCCCACTTTGCAGGCTGATAAAATGAAATCATATACCTAACACTCAGTATTAAACTGATGATTAAAATATGCACATATTTTTATTGGGCTGTGCCTATTTAATTACTAGCACACAGTAGAGGAGAAAACGAACAGAATGAACTGATCTCAAACAGGAGCAATTAACATTATCAGAAATATTTGGAGAACGCATCAGATAGAAAATCAAGAGGAGAGAGACCGGAAGTTCCTTAAATTCTGTACAGAATGTAATGATTGAAAAGAGAAGCAGCATTCAGCGCAGCACTTGTGACAGCCTCTTCCCTTCAACTAAAACTATATCACTATGACAATGGTAAATATCATAATACCAACCAGGTATCATTTCGATTTATTGATTTACAATGTAATTAAAGATCCACAATTTGGTAACACGCAATAAATCTTAAACATTGACCTGTTGCCAAGTTCTCAAGAAAGCAGCAGCAACACATCAGATTGGTTAAACGGTAACGTTTTGCCAAAGTACAGTGGATGAAAAGGATGCTTTGACAGTATGAGAAAAGGCTCCCAGTGCCTTTTCTGAGTTTCTCACGTCAACAGCACATTTAAACTGATTATTCACTTACTGTTATGTATTCGGAAAGAAAACTAAGCTGCCTCCGAATAAGTTTATTTGGCATTAGCATTAAAAGTCTGAGGTCTGTAGAGTGAAAAAAGTAAGTATAAATAGACACAAGCAGATTGACTCCCTCCTCCTTGAAAAAACAAACTCGTATTTCCCAAATGCCAGGAATATTTACTGTTAAAATAGCACATTAACCAGACATTCCTGTATCCAACTTTGGAAGAATTGGGCCTGTATAATTCATCAGGGAATTCTTGCCAGATTTCATGAACTATATTATCTTTCCCATGATCCACCATTTTATAGTCATTTCTCAACAATATCATCATCGCACTGAATTAGTTAGTTCACATTAGAGAGATTTTCATGAATTATTTCAGATAACAATCAATGCTGTTGCATTCCTCAGATATTGTAATAATGCTGAAAGAAGAAAACAGCATTTACAGTAGGGCTCCCGTGTTATGTTTGTCTGGAAAATTCCCTACTGCTGTCTGAAATTTTCCTCTTCAATTTCAAAACTGACAGTTTGGAGGAAGAAAATAATTTGATCAAGCTTTAATCCTTGATGGAGGTGGTTCCAGCTGTTTGCACAGAAACAAGATGTAAAGTAACTAGGACACTTACATAACCCTTTTCCTTCAACGAGTTACTGCCAGAAGGGCTGTTATTTCAAATAACAATTAGGTTCCGGCCGAGTATCCAGGGTGAAATTAAATTATAAAATGTATGCATGCAAACATATAACCCTAATTTATTTACCCAGTAATCTATTTTAATGCTTGAATGAGGATCAAAAATAAATAGGGAAAATTTCCTACTGATGCTATGTGCAATTCCAGTGTGCAGGCCACTTTACATCTTTACAGCCAATTGAGTAGTTTTGAAGTGTAATCACTGTAAATGCAAATAAAAAGATTAAAAACTCTCATTGCAGCCTTTGGTAGTGGCAGAGTGCACTTTGTTTCTGGCAACAGCTCCTGCCAATGTACGATACTAATAAGTAGGAGAGAAAAGGGATAATTAAGTGTTAACTTTGCTTACTGTAGAGTGTGTGAGACATTATATAACCTTGGTTGTCACTTGCTGAATAAATGGTATGGGGGTCGAAATAGCAAAATTATTTTTTTTCTGAGATAAAATAAAATTCATTCACAAGCAAACTTTTTTGTAGGAGCCTATCTAGAGTCATCACTTCAATGCCCCTATTTCATCGTGAAATATATCAGCAAAATTCATATACACAAGTGGGAAGGGTGGCTCAGCATGTTGAGTTCTGCCAAGGATTTATATCTGCAATAATATCCTACACAATGAGTTTCCAACCTTGGCTGTGATGTCAGTGGAGGTATTAGCATGGACGTGTTTTACAGAAAGAATATTTATAAGAACATAAGAAATAGGAGCAGGAGTCGGCTATTTGTTCCTTCGAGCCTGCTCCGCCATTCAATGAGATCATGGCTGATCTTCTACCTCATCTCCACTTTCCTGCACTATCGCCATATCCCTGATTCCCTTAATATTCAAAAATCTATCGATCTCTGTCTTGAATATACTC
This sequence comes from Squalus acanthias, assembly GCA_030390025.1. NCBI lineage: Eukaryota > Metazoa > Chordata > Chondrichthyes > Squaliformes > Squalidae > Squalus > Squalus acanthias. The sequence goes on from CM059425.1 coordinate 209,677,086, forward strand.
AACGACTGCGCCTCCACAGTCCTCTGGGGTAGAGAATTCCAAAGATTTACCACCCTCTGAGTGAAGAAATTTCTCCTCATCTCAGTCCTAAATGGCCGACCCCTTATTCTGAGACTGTGACCCCTGGTTCTAGACTCCCCAGCCAGGGGAAACATTCTCCCTGCATCTACCCTGTCAAGTCCTGTAAGAATTTTGTATTTTTCAATGAGATCACCTCTCATTCTTCTAAACTCTAGAGAATATAAGCCTAGTCTATTCAATCTCTCCTCATAGGACAATCCCCCCATCCCAGGAACCAGTCTGGTGAACCTTCATTGCACTCCCTCTATGGCAAATCATAGAATCATAGAAAGTTACAGCATGGAAGGAGGTCATTTCGGCCTATCGTGTCCGCGCCGGCCAACAAAGAGCTATCCAGCCTAATCCCACTTCCCCGCTCTTGGTCTGTAGCCCTGCAAGTTAGAGCATCCCAAGTGCATATCCAAGTACTTTTTAAATGTGGTTAGGGTTCCTGCCTCTACCACCCATTTAGGCAGTGAGTTCCAGACCCCCACAACCCTCTGGGTGAAGAAATTTCCCCTCAAATCCCCTCTAAACTTTTCCCCAATTACTTTAAATCTGTGCCCCCTGGTTTTTGACCCCTCTGCTAAGGGAAATAGGTCCTTTCTATCCACTTTATCTAGGCCCCTCATAATTTTATACACCTCCATAAGGTCTCCCCTCAGCCTCCTCTGTTCCAAGGAAAACAGACCCAGCCTATCCAGTCTTTCCTCATAGCTAAGATTTTCTACTCCCGGCAACATCCTTGTAAATCTCCTCTGTACCCTCTCTAGTGCAATCACATCTTTCCTGTAATGTGGTGGCCAGAACTGCACGCAGTACTCTAGTTGAGGCCTAACCAGTGTTTTATACAGTTGAAGCATAACTCCCCTGCTCTTGTATTCTATGCCACGGCCAATAAAGGCAAGCATTCCGTATGCCTTCTTAACCACCTTATCTACCTGGCCTGCTACCTTCAGGGATCTGTGGACATGCACTCCAAGGTCCCTTTGTTCCTCTACACTACTCAGGTGTCCTACCATTTAATGTGTATTCCCTTTCCTTGTTAGCCCTCCCCAAATGCATTACCTCACACTTCTCCGGATTGAATTCCATTTGCCACTGTTCTGCCCATCTGACCAATTTATTGATATCTTCCTGCAGTCTACAGCTTCCTTCTTCAGTATCAACCACACAGCCGATTTTAGTATCATCTGCAAACTTCTTAATCATACCCCCTATATTCAAGTCAAGATCGTTGATATATACCACAAAAAGCAAGGGACCTAGTACTGAGCCTTGCAGAACCCCACTGGAAACAGCCTTCCAGTCACAAAAACACCCATCAACCATTACCCTCTGCTTCCCGTCTCCAAGCCAATTTTGAATCCAACTTGACACTTTGCCCTGGATCCCATGGGCTTTTAACTTCGTGACCAGTCTGCCATGTGGAACCTTATCAAAAGCCTTGCTAAAGTCCATATACACTACATCAAACACACTAGCCTCATCTATCCTTCTTGATACCTCCTCAAAAAATTCAATCTAGTTTGTCAGACACGACCTTCCCTTAACAAATCCGTGCTGACTATCCTTGATTAATCTGTGTCTTTCTAAATTAAGATTTATCCTGTCCTTCAGAATTCTTTCCAATAATTTTCCCACCACCGAGGTTAGGCTGACTGGCTTGTATTTACTCGGTCTATCCTTTTCTCCCTTTTTAAACAAGGGTACCACATTAGCAGTCCTCCAGCACCACACCTGAAGCCAGAGAGGATGGAAAAATGATGGTCAGGGCCTCTGCGATTTCTTCTTTTGATTCGCTTAACAGCCTGGGATACATTTCATCCGGGCCTGGGGATTTATCCACATTTAAAGCTGCTAAACCCCTTAATACTTCCTCTCTCACTATGTTTATTTCATCTAATATTTCACACTCCTCCCCCGATAGCAATGTCTGCTTCACCCCTCTCCTTTGTGAAAACAGACGCAAAGTATTCATTAAGAACCCTACCGATGTCACCCGCCTCCACACACAGATTACCCTCATGATCTCTAATAGGCCCTACCCTTTCTTTAGTTATCCTCTTACTCTTAATATATTTATAAAACATCTTTGGGTTTTCCTTGATTTTACTTGCCAAGAATTTTTCATGCTCTCTCTTTGCTTTCCTAATATCATTTTTAATTGCACCCCTGCACTTTCTGTACTCCTCTAAAGATTCTGGAGTATTTAGCCCTCGGTATCTGTCATACGCCTCCCTTTTTTTCTTTATCCTACCCTATATGTCCCTAGACATCCAGGGGGCTCTAGATTTGTTAGTGCCAATTTTTTTCTTTCAGGGCACATGTTTGGTCTCCTCCTTGAATGCCTCCCACTGCTCTGACACTGATTTACCTTCAAGTAGCTGTTTCCAGTCCACTATGGCTAAATCCCTCTGAGCTTAGCAAAATTTGCTTTTCCCCAATTTAGAATTTTTATTACTGGTCTATCCTTGTCCTTTTCTGTAACTACCTTAAATGCACCAAAATGCTCCCCTACTGATGCACCTTCTACCTGCCCAGCTTCATCCCTAAAACTAAGTCCAGAACCGCCCCCTCCCCTGTTGGACTTGCTACATACTGGCTAAAAAAGTTCTCCTGGGTGCATTTTAGGAATTCCGCACCCTCTATATCCTTCACACTAATTTTATCCCAGTTAATATTGGGGTAGTTGAAATCCCCTATTACTGCCCTATAGTTTTTGCACTTCAGAAATTTGTCTGCATATTTGTTCTTCTATCTCCCTCTCACTGTTTGGGAGTCTGTAGTACACTCCCAGCAGTGTGATCGCCCCTTTTTTGTTTTTCAATTGACCCATATGGCCTCGTTTGATGATCCCTCCAACATATCATCCCTTCTCACAGCTGTAATAGTTTCTTTAATCAATACTGCGACCCCCCCTCCCTTTTTACCTCCCTCTCTATCCAGTCTGAAAATCCTGTAACCAGGAATGTTGAGCTGCCATACCTGCCCCTCTTTGAGCCACGTCTCTGTAATAGCTATAATATCATAGTTCCAATATCTACCTGTGCCCTCAGCTGATCTGCCTTGTTCACAAGTATATCCTTCCTTAGGTAAGGAGACCATGTAACTCCTAGATACTGCAAAGCAGTCTATAATTGACATATAATTCCCATGGAAGTAGACCTACTGCAGTGATATCAGCTGGGAGTTCCTCAGGAAACATGTGATTGTTGTGTTGTTGGCCCTCTTACAGACTGATTAGAAATGGCTTTTTCTCTTCAGCATCTGTCAAGTTTAGCTGCATTCATGTATTACAAAGAGATGACATTGGGATATATTCACTTGGTAAGTTAATCTCCTAGGCTCTGCATATACAATTCCTTAAAAGGATTGATCTTATACTACTAAAGAACAAAACCTTGGGCATAATAACCACTTCCTTCTACAAAATAGTTCTTAAATGCAATACCTAATATTTCTACACAATTAGAAGATAAATGTTACTTATCTGAACAGTTTGGGAAATACACCACTTTAATAAATGAATAATTGAGATAAACAATCAAAATCCAGGGTTCAATGGCATTAGATAATAATTTCACATCTAAACTCTTATTGCATTAAATATGATTACATACATTGTATTAATCTATAGGCTGTAATACTGTAATAGAAACACAACAGTTTCAAAATATACTTTCAAAAAAGGTTTGCTCATCTTCGAAAGTGAGTGGGATCTTTTACATCCATCTGAGAGGGAAGATGGGGCCTCTGTTTAACATCTCATCCGAAAGAAGGCAAAGGTGAAAGGTCCTGTATTGGTCATGAATCGAAATTGGGTCTCCCATGTGACAGGCAAGAATTCTACCCCTGAACCACCAATGCCCACACTGTTCCAAAAACCTGATGCATAAAGACATTTCTCCCAACCTCCGTCCTCATTCTCACTGTGACAATTTTAGGCTGATGATCCCTCATCACTGATTCCCCAACCAGAGGAAATAGTTTTTTTCCTATTCACCCCATCAAAACCCTTCATAATATTAAACATCTCTATTAAATCTTTCGAAGTCTTCTCTATGCCAGTGAAAATTCCCAGTATTTTGAGCCTCTCTCTATAACTACAGTTTGCCATCTGTGGCATCATCTTGGTGATACTCAAGGCTGAGTATATTCAAGGCTGGGCATATTCAAGGCTGAGACAGATAGATTTTTGGACTCTAGGGGAGTCAAGGGATATGGGGATCGGGCAGGAAAGTGGAGTTGAGGTCAAAGATCAGCCATGATCTTATTGAATGGCAGAGAAGGCTCGAAGGGCCATATGGCCTACTCCTGTTCCTAATTCTTATGTTCTTAATCTATGCAGTAGGTTCTCTATGGCTTTAATGTCCTTTCTAAAATGGGACCCCAAGCTGCATAAGTACTCTAACTGTGGCCTAATAATTGCCTTATACCATTTTACAATCGCCTCTTTGCTTTTGTATTCTATGCTCCTATTTATAAACTCTCAATGCTATTGGCCTTTTTTCAGCTTTATCTACCTGCACTCATACTTTTAGGGAATTATGTATTTCTGTTCCTAGGTTTCTCTGTTCATCCATACCTTTCAATGTCTTTCCATTGAGTGTGTACTCCCATTGCTCATTTTTCCTCCCAAAATGAATTACCTCACACTACTCTGCATCAACACGAGATATATTGAATGAGAATAAATTGCTTGAGCCATCCAGAACCCTCCTTCCTATGTCTTTATTAAGCTCCTGAGAGAGGTGACCAATCACAGCAGCACTGCCAACATTCATGATTCACTTGTGAGTCCCATAATTTGAGAACATTTTTTACGCTTGTAATTCACACTGGAAATTTAAATTTAGCTTTTTCCACATTTTTAAACAACCAGTGTGAATTGCATTAAAAAAATCCTTCAAATCATAGAGCTTGTGAGTCATTAACATTGGCAACACTGCCACAGCAAAACTTCCAAGGAGATGATGCTTCATGAATTTTTCTCTGCAAATGCTAAGATATCTTGGCCATTCCATGCAAGACAGATCCATGGTCCAGCAGCATTACGTTCCATAGAGTATTTGATCAACCATTTCTATATCGAGTCAATATCTGTTAATACAGCCTGCAGCCGTCTTCATTTGACCTCTCTAATGCAGAAAAGCTTGGACAGGTTACACAATTTCATTAAAGGTTCAGCACCTGCTACATTTACCCTTATAAACAAGGAGAGTACATTTGACACATTTGCAATGCAGTTTTGAACATTTTTTATCCAAATAAAACCCAACAGTATTTCATTTTTTTTTTAAATGACATTTATGCATTAAAATATATTAATATTAGTATTTAAATAGCTAGTGACACTAACTTGTCGCGGTATCTCTCTTCTCTATATTCCCAATTTGATATGAAAAAGCTTCCTGGAATTCAGAATACAGAGACAGACTAGAAATTTGGAAGTACAATTTTCAACCACATTACCCAATTGATTATAGTACTGTAGTATGACCTGATGGTGCATTTTATATAACAAAATCTTTTGGTCTGTGCCCCAGTGGTACTGATCCACAGTGCAATTCCTAGTATCTACCCTTCATACACCTGGGACACTAGCTAAATAATAGAGAAATATATACAAGCCATATGGTTTATTCAATAATTCATGTCCATCTATATAGATCAATTTGGGAAGGAGTATGGGAAAAGAAAAGCTGTACAGTTCACTTTCTCAATCATGGGGTGATTTACAATCATGCAGTGCATGAAACCTTTTGTAATGCAATGAAGTGTCAGCAAGCAGCATCAGTTGAACTGAGTTTCAAACTGTGTGAACCAATTTAAATACTTTTAAAACTTTTAAACATAATTCATAATGTCTTACTCTTGTAACCGTTACTTATCACCTTGGATCAGTCTGCAGTAGAGCCAAAGCATCAGGGAATTAATAATTAAAACAAAATAAAAAGCAGTATTTTTTTGCAGGCATCGAGAGCTGTGGCAACACTAGGTTTTATAAACCTGCAGTAAAATGGTTCTTCACCAATGAATATGCACATAGTTTTTGACTGGAAAAGAAAATGCAGTATGTAAAAACATTCCAAAAAAATATTTTTAAAAATGCATGATACTAATTATCAAATTACCAATGGTTAGAACTGCAAGCATTTCAACAACCTATCTCCTTGTCCATGTGCAATGAAAAGATGATTGTTCAATACACTGCTGAGCTGAATTACCATACGAAATAAAGAAGGTCTTGTGTACACAGAAACCGCTTCCCTGGGAAACTTTCCCAGCTCTCCACCCTCACAGGTAACAATATGAATGTAATCTTTATTGGAGCGTAAGATTTTATGCTGAGAATTAAAACCAGTATCTTCTCCAAATAAACTAAAGCAGTAAAAGTCCATATGCTGAAGACAACATTTGTGCTGCCTGATGTTGAATCCGTGATCAGTTGGCAATTAAGGAAACTCACCGTGCTTCCCCTTCAGTTGGGAGTACGTTTAACTGAACCAAAGTCAGTTCAACACTTGGTGTTGCTGTGGTTCTACAGGTGTATGCACAGTACATTTGAAGGGAAAGAATCATGGAATGATACGGCACAGGAGCCTTTCGGCCCATCGTGCCTCTGCCGGCTCTTTGAAAGAGTCACCCAATTAGTCCCACTCGCCTGCATTTTCCCCATAGCCCCGCAAATTTTCCCCATTCAAGTATTTATCCAATTCCCTTTGAAAGTTATTATTGAATCTGCATCCACCACCTTTTCAGGAAGCGCATTCCAGATCAGAACAACTCGCTGTGCAAAGATTTTTTTCCTCAAGTCGTCTCTGGTTCTTTTGCCAATTACCTGAAATTTGTGTCCTCTGGTTACTGACCCTTCTGCTACTGGAAACAGTTTCTTCCTATTTCCTCTATCAAAACCCTTCATGATTTTGAACACCTCTATTAAATTTTCCCGTAACCTTCTCTGCTCTAAGGAGAACAACTCCAGTTTCTCTAGACTGTCCACGTAACTGAAGTCTCGCAACCCTGGTACCGTTCTAGTAAATCTCTTCTGCACCCTCTCTAAGGCCTTGACATCCTTCCTAAAATGTGGTGTCCAGAACTGGACGCCATACTCCAGCTTAAATCATTAAATTAAAGCATTACATAAAAGAAAGCTGTTAAACAGCATGTTAAAGTGCAACATAACAGAAAGTGGTAAGTCATCATTGGTGATGGGCGCTCCAAGTAAAGGAAAATCATCTTTCTTTTTGTCAAGCACAATATAAGAAGTGATGAGTTCTATAAATGTGGTCTAACCCGTGATTTATAAAGGTTTAGCAGAACTTCCTTGCTTTTGTACTCTATGGCCGCAAGATTTACTGGGGGGTTTTTGTGAGCGGGTTTGAGATTTTTAAAATTTCCACATCTCACCAGACCCAAACCACCCATTTTGGGGAGTTAAAATTCCCCCCTATGCCTCTGTTTAGTAAGCTCCGAAAGCTTGTGATTTCAAATAAAACTGTTGGACTATAACCTGGTGTTGTGCGACCTCTCAATTCTGTTTACAAAGCCAAGGATCCCGTATGCTTTTTCAACAGCCTTCTCAACTTTTCCTGCAACCTTCAAAGATTTGTGTACGTACACCCCAGGTCTTTCTGTTCCTTTAAAATTGTACAATTTAGTTTATATTGGCTCTCGTCATTCTTCCTACCAAAATACATCACTTCGCACTTTCCTGCATTAAATTTCATCGGCAATGTGTCTGCCTATTTCACCAGTCTGTCTATGTGCTCCTGAAGTCTGTTACTATCCTACTCACTGTTTACTACATATCGGAGTTTCATTTCATTTGCAAACTTTGAAATTGTGCCCTGTATATCCAAGTCCAAGTCATTAAGACGGAGTGCAGATCGGAACAGAGTGTTAAGATGCGAGTTCGGTGAGTGAGGGAGTAAATCTTAAAGGCTAATCTCTTATTTTTATAAATTCTAGTCTTGTGTGCTTGCAATTAGCATTTAAATTTACTGTTTTAAGTTTCTTCCAGGCTTGGGCAGGGCTAAGCAAGCGCTATGCTGGAGAGCAGGTGAGAGTAATTAATTAATTAAGTGGTCTAATCTGGTTCTGTAACTGCCAGAGAGTTCACTTATTTAAATCTCAGCAGTATAAATAAGGGAGGCTAGAGTGCAGTTTGTCATGGAGTGCAGATTGGAACAGAGTGTTAAGCGAGCAATGTTCCTTTCTTTTTCCATCTTTGTCAGCTTCCAGGAGAGCAGGAGCTAAAAAGCTGCACAAGAGGGAACAGAGAACCAGTGGTGAGTATTTCTACATTTCCAGTCATTAAAGTAAAAGTAAGGTCTCTAATTTAGAGTAAGTAGTGTTTAAAGGGAAGTAAGGTCCCTAGTGTATTTAATATTCTTTAATTTAAAGGGAGAACATTAAGGATAGGACATGGTAGGGCAGCTCGGCAGTGTGGAGTGCTCCTCCTGTGCTATGTTGGAAGTTAGGGACATTTTAGGTGTCCAGGGTGAACACGTGCAGGAAGTGTCTCCAGCTGCAGCTACTCGAAATCCGCGTTTCGGAGCTGGAGCTGCGGCTGGAGTCACTGGAGCATCCGCGAAGCTGAGATCTTTGTGGATAGCACGTTTAACAAGGTGGTCACACTGCAGGTATAGAGTGCACAGGCAGACAGGGAATGGGTGACCACCAGACAGAGTAAAAGAACTAGGAAGGTAGTGCAGAAGTGCCCTGGGTCCATCTCCCTCTCTGACAGATTTTCCATTTTGGATACTGATGGGGGAGATGGTTTCTCAGGGAATGCAGCAAGAACCAAATCCGTGGCACTACGAGTGGCTCAGCTGCACAGGAGGGGAGGAAAAAGAGTGGGAGAGCAATAGTGATAGGGGATTCTATTGTAAGGGGAACAGATAGATGTTTCTGTGGCTACAGACGTGACTCCAGGATGGTATGTTACCTCCCTGGTCCCAGGATCAAGGATATCACTGAATGGCTGCAGGGCATTCTGAAGGGGGAGGGCGAACAGTCAGAGGTCGTGGTTCACATTGGTACCAACAACATAGGTAGAAAGAGGGATGAGGTCCTGCAACAAGAATTTAGGGAGCTAGGTAGCAGATTAAAAAGCAGGACCTCAAAGGTTGTAATCTCTGGATTACTCCCGGTGCCACGTGCTAGTGAGTATAGGAATAGGAGGATCGAGCAGATGAATGCGTGGCTAAAGAGTTGGTGCAGGAGGGAGGGCTTTAGTTTCCTGGATCACTGGGTCTGATACTGGGGAAGGTGGGACCTGTACAAGTCGGACGGGTTGCACCTGAACCGGAATGGGACCAACATCCAGGAGAGATTTTTGAGCCAGCATGTAGAAAGTCCTACAAGAGAGGGGGTGGTACTGGACCTAATTCTAGGGAATGTAGCCGGGCAAGTGGTAGAAGTGTTAGTAGGAGAGCATTTTGGTGACAGTGTCCATAATTCGGTGAGATTTAAGGTAGTCATGGAAAAGGACAAAGATGGACCAGAAATAAAGGTTCTAAATTGGGGGAAGGCTGATTTTAATATGATAAGGCAGGATCTGGCCAAAGTGGACTGGGATCAGCTACTTGTAGGAAAATCCACATCAGAGCAGTGGGAGTCTTTCAGAAAGGAAATAGAGTACAACGGCAACATGTTCCCGTAAAGGTTAAGGGTGGGACCAACAAGCCCAGGGAACCCTGGATGTCAAGTGATATACAAGAATGGATCAGGGAAAAAAAGGGAGGCTTTTGGCAGATACAAAAGGACTGAAAACAGTGGAAGCCCTAGAGGAGTATAGAAAGTGCAGGGGGGGTACTTAAAAAAGAAATTAGGAGAGCGAAGCGGGGGCATGAAATAACACTGGCGGGCAAAATAAAGGAAAAGCCCAAGGTGTTTTATAACTATATTAAGGGCAAGAGGATAAGCAGGGAAAGAGTAGGGCCCATTAGGGACCAAAAGTGGCAATCTGTGTGTAGAGCCAGAAGATGTAGGTGGGGTTTTAAATGAATATTTTGCATCTGTGTTCACTATGGAGAAGGACGATGTAGGCATAGAAATCAGGCAGGGGGATTGTGATATACTTGAACAAATTAGTATTGAGAGGGAGGAGGTACTAGCGGTTTTAGCGGGCTTAAAAGTGGATAAATCCCCAGGCCCAGACGAGATGTATCCCAGGCTGCTGTGTGAGGCAAGGGAGGAGATTGCAGGGGCTTTGACACATTTTCTGAACCTCTCTGGCCACAGGGGAGGTGCCAGAAGACTGGAGAACAGCTAATGTAGTACCATTATTCAAGAAGGGTAGTAGGGATAAACCAGGGAATTATAGGCCAGTGAGCCTAACATCAGTGGTAGGGAAATTATTGGAAAAAATTCTGAGGGACAGAATTAGTCTCCACTTGGAGAGGCACGGATTAATCAAGGATAGTCAGCATAGCTTTGTCAAGGGGAGATCATGTCTAACCAATTTGATTGAATTTTGAGAGGGGGTGACTAGGTGTGTGGATGAGGGTAGTGCAGTTGATGTGGTCTACATGGACTTCAGTAAGGCTTTTGACAAAGTCCCACATGGGAGACTGGTCAAGAAGGTAAGAGCCCATGGGATCCAGGGCAACTTGGCACATTGGATCCAAAATTGGCTTAGTGGCAGGAGGCAGAGGGTGATGGTCGAAGGTTGTTTTTGTGACTGGATGCCTGTGTCCAGTGGTGTACTGCAGGGATCTGTGCTGGGTCCTTTGCTGTTTGTAGTGTACATTAATAATTTAGATATGAATGTATAGAAGCATAGGAGTAGGCCATTCAGCCCCTCGAGCCTGCTCCGCCATTTAATGAGATCATGGCTGATCATCCAAATTCAGTACCCTGTCCCTGCTTTCTCCCCATATCCCTTTAGCATTAAGAAATATATCTTTCTCCTTCTTGAATATATTTAATGAATTGGCCTCTACTGCCTTCTGTGGTAGAGAATTCCACAGGTTCACCACTCTCTGGGTGAAGAAATTCCTCATCTCAGTCCTAAATGGCTTACCCCTTATCCTTAGACTGTGACCTCTGGTTCTGGACTCCCCTGCCATCGGGAACATCCTTCCTGCATCTAGTCTGTCTAGTCCTGTTAGAATTTTATAAGTTTCAATGAGATCCCCTCTCATTCTTCTAAACTCTAGCAAATATAAGCCTAATCGACCCAATCTCTCTCCATACATCATTCCTGCCATCCCAGGAGGTATGATCAGTAAGTTCGCAGATAACACAAAAATTGGTGGGGTGGTAAATAGCGGAGGGAAGCCTCAGGCTACAGGACGATATATATGGGTTGGTCAGATGGGCAGAACCGTGGCAAATGGAATTTAACCCTGAAAAGTGTGAGGTGATGCATTTTGGGAGGACTAACAAGGCAAGGGAATACACAATGAATGGTAGGACCCTAGGAAGGACAGAGGATCAGAGGGACCTTGGTGTGCATGTACTGTACATGGATCCCTGAAGGCAGGACAGGTAGATAAGGTGGTTAAAAAGGCATATGGGATACTTGCCTTCATTAGCCAAGGCATAGAATATAAGAGCAGGGAGGTTATGATGGAGCTGTACAAAACGCTAGTTAGGCCACAGCTGAAATACTGTGTGCAGTTCTGGTCACCACACTATAGGAAGGATGTGATTGCATTGGAGGGTGCAGAGGAGATTCACCAGGATGTTCCCTGGGCTGGAGCGCTTCAGCTATGAAGAAACTGGACAGGCTGGGGTTGTTTTCCTTAGAGCAGAGAAGGCTGAGGGGGGACCTGATTGAGGTGTACAAAATTATGAGGGGCATAGATAGGGTAGATAGAAAGGAACTTTTCCCCTTCGTAGAGGGGTCAATAACCAGGGGGCATAGTTTCAAGGTAAGGGGCAGGAGGTTTAGAGGGGATTTGAGGGAAAAACTTTTTCACCCAGAGGGTGGTTGGAATCTGGAACTCACTGCCTGAAAGGGTGGTAGAGGCAGGAACCCTCACAACATTCAAGAAGCATTTAGATGAGCAGTTGAAACGCCATAGCATACAAGGCTACGGCCCAAGTGCTGGAAAATGGGATTAGAATAGACAGGGCTTGATGGCCGGCGCGGACACGATGGGCCGAAGGGCCTCTTTCTGTGCTGTATGACTCTAATATACAACAAAAAGAGCAGTGATCCTAATACTGACCCCTTGATCACACCACTGTATAATTCCCTCCAGTCAGAAAAATAACCACCAGTCAGAAAAATAACCATTCACCACTACTCTCTGCTTTCTGTCCCTTAGCTAATTTTGTTTCCACGCTGCCACTGCCCCTTTAATCTCATGGGATTCAATTTTGCTCAAGTCTGATGTGTGGTACTTTATCAAACACCTTTTGAAAGTCCATATACAAAACATCAACCCTCCATTACTTCAAAGAACAGTCAAGTTAGTCAAATACGATTTGTCTTTAACAAACTGACTGTCATTTATTAACCAATATTTTTTCCAAGTGACAATTTTGTTTAGTTTTTTGAGCTAGAAGTTAGTTATAGCCAAGGAATGGGCGGTGTTTAGACTAAAAATTATTAAATAGCGGCAGTTGAAAATCGTCTAGACTACACACAAAATTCGTCCTCACTCCTCGTTAAAAGAATTGTGACTACAATCATATCAAAAAACCCAAGCTCATTGGCGTTACACTGAAAAGATGGACCAATATCGGGTGTAGTCTAAATGCATTGCCACAGGCTTTTTTCACTGCTTAATGGGGAGATGCATTGATGCTGCTGCACCACCTCATTCTTAGCATTGTTGGGTGTACAGCTACCTCAACAACCATGAGAAGGAGCACTTATTTACAAATGCTGATGGCTGATCGCCGCCCCAGGGAGCGCGCCCAGGGGTTTTCCAAGGAAGCTTTGGAGGCATTGGTTTTAGCGGTGGAGAGAAGGCAGGCGGTCCTGTACCAACTGGCAGAAACCCTCGCCACAAGTCTGCCAGACTATGTGGAGGGAGGTGGCACACCACATCACAGGCAGCACTGTGGTCCCCAGGTCCCACACCCAGGGCAGGAGGAAGTTTAACAAGCGCTCACAGGTGGTCAGGGTGAGTGAAGGCTTCAACAAATGCTACTTACCACCATCTGTACCACAAGCTTCACACACTGCTCAATATACCACACCCCTAGCACTCACCCACCAACAAGCTCTACCTAGCAACACTTACCCCCACATCTCTCACCTTGCACACAATGACAGCTATTCAACTATGGCAGGCACAAGGGTCATTAGAATTCATGTCATGTGTGACATGTTTATAGATACATTTATTAATGTCATTTGGAATATTTTGTGGTCGGTCTCATTTCACCTTTGTGTCCAGGAGAATGCTGTAATATGGCGTGGGACAGGGATGGAATGATGGGGATGTGGTGAGCTGCGGGAATCTGGGGTTTCATTCATGTGAATCAGAGTCTGATGAGCCGGTCACGGACAGCCCGTCCAGAAGGCCGATTGTCTTGCTGCCTCTGCCCGCCTTCGTTGTCATAAGCCTCCTTTTCTGTTTCATTATAATCTCTATCTTTAGTTATTCAGGGAGCTCTAGCTTTGGATGCCCTACCTTTCCCCCTTGTGGGAATGTGTCTAGTCTGTACCCAAACTATCTCCTCTTTGAAGGCCTCCAGTTGCTCATTTACTGCTTTATCTGCCAATCTTTGATTCCAATCCACCAGGGCCAGAAGGGGATCAACTTTTGGATCCTTAGCAATAAAAATTGTAGACTTAATAAACTATTTAAAAATACATTTTTGTAAAAGTTCCTCTGCCATTAATAAATGTATCTATAAACATTTCACACATATGACATGAATTCTAATGACCCTTGTGCCTGCCATTGTATGGTCTATATCTGAGCATTTTGTTTTCATATCTTATACAAGGCTATGTTTATTACTCTAACCGAGCTGTTGGTTTTATGGTATGTCGATGTTGGGCCTCTGCAGTACTGCAAGGTTGGGTTTAAATATCAACACAATTTCGAAAAAAAAGCATAGTCTTCAGTTCACAAAGGTTCATAGAATCATAGAAATTTACGGCACAGAAGGCAGTCATTTGGCCCATCGTGTCTGTCGGCCAAAAAAGAGCTATCCAGCCTAATCCCACTTTACAGCTCTTGGTCCGTAGCCCTGATGGTTACGGCACTTCAAGTGCATATCCAAGTACTTTTTAAATGCAATGAGGGTTTCTGCCTCTACCACTCTTTCAGGCAGTGAGTTCCAGACCCCCATCACATAATTTATACACCTCCATTAAGTCTCCCCTCTGTTCCAAAGAAAACAACGCCAGCCTATCCAATCTTTCCTCCTAGCTAAAATTCTCCAGTCCTGGCAATATCCTCGTAAATCTTCTCTGTACCCTCTCTACTGCAATCACATCTTTCCTATAATGTGGTGACCAGAACTGTACGCAGTGCTCTAGCTGTGGCCTAACTAGTGTTTAATACAGTTCAAGCATAATTTCCCTGCTATTATATTGCATGCCTCGGCTAATAAAAGGAAAGTATCCCGTATGCCTTCTTAACCATCTTATCTACTTGTCCTGCTATCTTCAGGGATCTGTGGACATGCACTTCAAGGTTCCTCTACACTTCTCAGTATCCTACCATTTATTTTGTATTCCCTTGCCTTGTTAGCCCTCCCCAAATGCATTACCTCACACTTCTCGGTACTGAATTCCATTTGCCACTTTTCTGCCCACCTAGCCAGTCCACTGATATCTTCAAGAGTCCATGTAATAAAATTAAATCAACTGGGTGGTTCAATGAATTGCACTCTGGTCTTTCACCTCTAGGACTGAGGTTTGAGACCAGCCCAGACTGATGGAATGAAAGTCTCTTTGGTCTAGTAGCTGTAAAAACCCTAAATGAAATGAGTTTGGGCAGTGTCAACCCAGTTCCTAATGGGTTTAGTGCACCTTCACAAAACTATCCCATGAATTTGGCATTATTTAGCTATTTCATTGAGAGACCAAAGAGTGACTGCTGTGGAAATGGAAACACTGCTGCAGTAGGAGGTTGAGATAGGTTACTGCAGCAAAGTAGAGGTAGCTTTATTCTGCATCTAATATCCCTAATCAGGGAGTAAAGAGTTAGTGAAATGGACGAAGTTCTGACATTGCTCAGCTTAATGAGCAGAAAGTGGTACATCAATAACCTAGGCATTGGAATGAAGATAAGTACAATGCAGATAATATAAACATAATTCAATCTTTCTTGGCTGTTAAGTTGATTTATATCATGAGGAGATTGGTGTTGGTGGCTGCCCAATGAGGCAACACCTTCCGCAACATAATGGCCCGATATTAATTGGTAGCCGGGGAGGCCCAAATCGGCCGACGAACTCGGCAAGACCGGGGATGTGGAGGCCCTGCTGATCTCAACACCAAGGCCATATTAGCATATTGTAGGGCTGCCTCCCAACTGACAGCCGACCAAATGGACACAGCCTGTCCGGCGTGCGGGAGGGTGAACTAGCGGCAGGAGGCTGCAGCCGGGAACTCTAGGGGATGTTCCCCAACACTTGGAAAGGTGCATCAACGCTGGTCTGCAATTGGGAGGGTTGGCGGAGGTTGGCAATCAGGAGGTCTTGGGGTGAGGCTGGGGGAGGCCGTCGGCTTCCTTGAGGTGTCTCGGGGGGGGGGGGGGGGGGGGAGCACTTCTGCTCCCTCCTTGCCCACAAGGAGTGCTTAAAAAAAACTACTTGCCTCCCACAGGTTGGGTCTCCGTCAGTTACTATTAAATTTAAGTCGCGACGCCGATGATGCCATCAGTCCTTGACTTTGGTATGTTAATTAGGCTAGCACATGCCATTTGTGGGAGCTTCATCCATGGGATGATTTATGCACTTTAAAATTTATAGGGGCAGGAATGAGGTTCGGTTGTCCGATCCTAATGTTTTAATGGCACCCCCCCCATCCCACCTATTTGGGGGGGGGGGGGGGTTAAAATAGAGGCCAATGTCTTAAGCAAATTATGGTTGACACAAAGGTGCATAATTGCAATAAAGATAGTCGAGGTTCCAGTCATCTTAGATTCTTCGCTCAGCCAGTTGGAAGCCTAGACATATCCGTGGCATAACTATGACCACCTATTTCCACCTCCGCAACATCACCCGTCTCCACCCTTGCCTCAGCTCATCCGCTGCTGAAACCCTCATCCATGCCTTTGTTACCTCTAGACTTGACTATTCTAACACATTCCTGGCTGGCCTCCCACTTTCTAACCTATGTAAACTTGAGGTCATCCAAAACTCGGCTGTCCGTGTCCTAACTCGCATCTATCTGCACTCCTCTAATCCCTGATTATAATCGCTCAACCATTGGTAGCCGTGCCTTCTGTTGCCTAGGCTCTAAGCTCTAGAATTCCCTCCCTAAACCTCTCTGCCTTGCTAACCTTTCATTCCTCCTTTAAGATGCTCCTTAAAATCCACGTCTTTGACCAAGCTTTTGGTCATCTGCCCTGATTTCCCCTTATGTGGCTCGGTGTCAATTTTTTTGGTCTTATTTCTGTGAAGCGCCTTGGGATGTTTTACTACGTTAAAGATGCTATATAAATACAAGTTGTTGGTGGTGTTGTTGTCGACTCCCTGTAGGGGACAATTTGCAAAAGCAAAATTAATAGGTTTAGTTACTGTCATAATCTAAAAGTAATGTGGTCAAAGCAATTCTAATTGTTTTTTTGTTCAGTAGATCCCAACTTAAGCCTCCTGGATACTACAGGAAATTCTTGTTTAACCGGCACCTAAATATCCGGAATTCTCGCTTAACCGGCAAAAATCATCCTCCGAAAACGCCTCTCAAATAACCGGCAATGTTGCCGAGTCGCAGTCAGAGTCTCCCGCGAACGCCGAGTACTCCGAAAACTCCTCTCAAATAACCGGCAATGTTGCCGAGTCCGAGCCCGAGCATGCCGATTTAGTCAGTAGGGGTAGTTTTCAAAAGTGCCACTACTCGGCCTCCTGGCGCTGTCGGAAGTCCGAACACTGCAGTAGCAGGAGTCTGATTCTCCCGCGCTGCCGGGAGTCTCTTCTGATCGGCCATTTTGCTGTGTGTCTCCCATGCTGCTGGTACTGTAGTCTCTTCTGATACACCATTTTACTGTGTGTCTCCCACGCTGCTGGTAGTCTCTTCCTAGCCACCATTGTTCTGTATGTCTTTCCATCTTCATCGGCAATTATCTCCTCCATCTTGCATTATGGAATTCCCAAAAGCTGGTCCAAGCAAAAGGAAGAGAGTGGTCTTAACTTTAAAACAGAAAATCGAGATATGCCAACGACTAGAAAGGGGAGAGAAGCGTATCAACATTATGAATGAATTCAAAATCGGTTCGTCAACAATCTACGACATCAAATCGCAGAAGGATAAGCTGCTCAAGTTTTATTCAAGCTCGGAGACATGCAAGAGTGTAGAGAAACGGCGTACGCTTCGTAAGCCTAAGCTTGAAGAGCTGGATACCGTGCTTTATGAATGGTTTTCTCTTAAGCGTTCAGAGGGTGTTCCAATTTCCGAACCCATGCTAATCGAGAAAGCAAAGGATTTCTACGAAAGGATGGAGCTCACTGACAAGTGTGCTTTCTCCGAGGGATGGCTAACGTGCTTCAAGTTACGGCACGGGATAAGACGACTCGATATTTCCGGGGAGAAGAAATCAGCTGATCACGAAGCCGCAGAAGAATACTGCGATTATTTCAATCGGATTGTGCAGCAACATGATTTGTCGCCAGCACAGATATATAATGCCGATGAAACTGGCTTGTTTGAGGTTTTTGATAGAATCAATGCTTGCTGGGGCTAGTGAGGCTAATGCTTCAGGTTACAAGAAAAATTAAAATTGTGTAACCGTGCTAACGCCGCTGGATCACACCGGGTTAAACTTCTTGTTATCGGGAAGTATAAATATCCCCGTGCATTTAAAAATGTGAGGCACTTACCTGTTGAGTACAAAACTCAAAAAAATGCTTGGATGGATAAGGAAATCTTCTTCGATTGGTTCCATCATATTTTTGTTCCATCTGTGAGGGAACATTTCCGTAAAATAGGGAAACCTGAAGATAGCAAATGCATTTTATTGCTTGATAATTGTAGACCCCAGCCGCATGAATCCGAGTTGGTTTCGGGAAATATTTTCACCATTTATTTGCCACCAAATGTAACTTCTCTCATCCAACCCATGGACCAGGGCGTTATCCAAAATCTGAAGTGTCATTACAAGAAAGACTTCCTACGTAAACTGATAAGCCAAGATGACAATATTCAAGAATTTCAGAAGGAATACAATATTAAAGATGCCATCTATAATGTTGCATGTTCCTGGAAATTGGTGAAAGGTCGCACTCAGGCAAGCCTGGCGCAAATTGTGGCCTTCTGTAATGTTTGCTGAAGGTTCTTCTTCAGAGGAGGAATTTCATGGGTTCAATGTTCGTCCCAAGAAGAGTACAATAATGGAAATGGCTGGCATAGGAGAAAAATGTAGGCCCAGCAAACCCTCTACATCACCTCAGTGAAAGTGATATCGAGCAGTGGGTTGATGCAGATAGAGAAGTTGGTGTTGTGCATATGCTAAGTGATGATGAAATAATTGAGAATCTTTTGAATCCAAAGAAAGAAAAGGAAAGTGAGATGGAAAGTGAAGAGGATGAGATTTCTGAAGAAGAGAAGATGTCTTGGGCTAAAGCTGCAGAAGGATTATCGACATTCCTCAAATTTGCTGAAAGGCAGCCTTGCTACTCTGCACAAGAAGTTATGCAACTCCATATTCTGCATTCCACCTTTCTGCAGAAAAGGCAAGAGTCCACTAAGCAAACCGACATCCACAACATGTTTAAGAAAGCTTCCAAAAGAGTCGCAGCAGCAGAAGTGCCTGAAGAATCTGTGGCATCTGTGGAACTGCATGATCCTGATGACCCAGCTGGCACGGATATTCCTGATGAACCAGATGACTCGGAATAAGTGTACAGTCAACTACAGTACTGTATACAGTCGTTTAAAAGTTTTGTTTTACTGTTCAGTAATTAAAGAGTTATGGATTACCCTCAACTGGCAGTACTGTACTTAATCAAGCATCTTCCACCATCCATTTAACACAACATTCTGTAGGTGAGTACCCAAATACTGTATACTGCACATTTCTTGATTTTTTTATTTTTCTTTGTTAAAAATAGCCTCGGTAGATATAACTCTGTTATCCGGAACTTTCGATCAACGGGCACCACGCCGGTCCCGCCGGTTAATAAAGAGTTTCCTGTACTTCCATCTGCAGCTCAATAAAAGCTATTAATTTACTGACTCAGCACCCAGGATTTCAAATTAATTAGAAAGTGTTTACTATTCTGAGCAAGCAGCAGATCATTATGCAGAAAATACTGAGCTGATGCATGTTACCAAGGTGGGTATATGGAGTTAGGATACAGATCAGCCATAGAATACAACACAGAAGGAGGCCATTTGGCCTATCGCGTCTGTGCTGGCTCTTTCAAAGAGCAATCCAGCTAATCCCACTCCCCCACTCTTTCCCCATATCCCGGCAATTTTTTCCCCTTCAAGTATTTATTGAATTCCCTTTTGAAGGCTTCTATTGAATCTGTATCCACCACCCTATCAGGCAGTGCATTCCAAATCCTAACCACTCGTTGCATAAAGTTTTTCTTCATGTCGCCTCTAGTTCTTTTGCCAATCACCTTAAATCTATGCCCTTTCGTTATCAACCCTTTAGTCATTGGAAACAGTTTTTCTTTACTCTATCTAAGTCCTTCATGATTTTAAACACCTCTATCAAATCTCCTCTTAGCCTTCTCTGCTCCAAGGAGAAAAATTTATCTTCTCAAGTCTATCCATGTAACTGTAATCCCTCATCCCTGGAACCATTCTTGTAAATCTCTTCTGTATCTTCTCCAAAGCCTTCACGTCCTTTCTAAACTGTGGTGCCCAGAATTGGACAATTCTCCATGATCTAATTGAATGGCCTAGTCCTGTTCCTATGATTCTTCCTATCAGATCTTTATAATAATTCTATATGATAAATTGAGTTTTCTAGTAGAAATCTGGTGTATTTTATAATTTGACATATTTTATAAAAAGTATTCAAATTGCAACTCCAATGGAATCTCCTTTGATTTATTGAGCAATTGTATGTAGACTGAAACTGAAAATAAAATGAATTACATGGTACAAATAAGTAAGTGTGTATTACTCGAGGGTATTTTATCTTGGATTTAGCTGAACTGCAATTATGGTACAACTTTTTTTCTGTTGGAATACAGCTGTTTTCTCATCAGGGTTCCTGTTGGGGCCCAATGTAATTAGTCTCTTAAGTATCTTTCTCAGCACGCAGTGGCTCTGATTTGGCTGTGGCAAGTGCCCTCCATTGTGGAAACTTGGTAACTAATTTTATCTATAAAAATCAAAGGAAATAGAGCTAACAAAACTAGATTCTGCTATGATTACATACATTATTTTGAAATATGTCTCTTTTTCTCATTTGCCCTCTGTTAATTTCAATACAGTTTCATGCTAGTCCAAAGTTAGTCTCTCCACAGATAGCAATACTGTGTCCAAACTGAAAACTGAAGTACATAATAAAAACACTGACCCCCATTTTTTCTTTTGTGCCTGTAGCAAAAGAATTGCAGCTTTTTTTTTCTCGCAGTTTAAAAATTGAGACCAGCAAATCACTCCCACGGTACCAAGTGATTAGCAAATGCAAATTATCTAAGGTTATTGGATTTGCTAATCTTTATAAAAGAGTAGATGTGAATGAAGATTGGAGGAATGTTAGGAGAATGTGCCAATGGACGAATTGCCCACATTTAGCACTGCACTGAGCTGCTATCACTCCAAAAATAAATTTTTTAAAAATGAGGAAAAAGACCAATTCAACTAATTAAAGGTCATTAATGAATGATGAATTCATGCAGCATTCCGCAGTTGCACAACGACAAGTAAGCATTTGACTCCAGGTCACAATTGGAATTAGTGAGTGCAGCGAAAGGTAAATATTTTGTCGTGTCAATGAGGCCTGAATAGGACAGAGGAGTGTTGCGTCCAAGAATATAGGTATAGTGCCCAGAGTACATAATTCCTCAAGTCAGTGATTGGGGGGCGGGTAGGGAAAGCGAGTTTTTAATGCCAGTTATTATGGGGTTATAATTATTTAGTGATTCCTCAAATGGAATAGCATTCTGCCCAAAATGTCTAAAGAAAGCAAGCCTGGATCTACTGATTGAAGGAACTTCAATATTAAGAGTAACATTTTGGCTGCTATAGGCTGTGATAAATGACTTATTTATTAGCAAATCTCCCAACACTACAAAAAAGTCAAGGATGCATCATTTTATTAGGACAGGAACACCATCCAATGTGAAACATTATGTATCATTCTGCTGATAGTGTGTGTATATATAGAGAGAAGAAACCACAGACAGAGAAATCCAGAGACAAAGATGACATACCACCACCACTTAATGCCCTACAATGGAGAAATTAATTCTCTAAGCTTCATTTTAAAGGACCCTATCTTCATGAAAAAGTTCTTATTGAAACTTTTTTTTGTTTGTAATGAAAGACATGACATCATTGCGACAAAGATGATACATGGCTGTTCCATTGCCAAACAAAAGACATTTGTTAAACTGAAATCTAATTTTTTCCCCTAAATCTAGGGTTTAAACAAATGGCACTTCAAACAGCCACAAAACCACTACAAGAAAATTTACACAAAAAAAGCAGACTAAATCAACCATCCTGGTTTCAGACATTTCACGAAAGAACCAACAGTTTGGGCCAATTTCAACTGAATCTGGCTGTCAGCCCAGGTATACAGTAGTTGCTACTGCAGCTAAACTATGTTTGTTCATTAAAGTTTAAGACTGAAATAACAAATGTATAGATGGAACTTCCTTTAGAATCAGCTAATTCAAGGTATGTAAGCTGTAAAGATCTACAACTAGATCTGAAAACACCACTACAGTATGAGAAACAGTTTAAAAAAAAAAAAATAATTGACTATGGGAAGATCTATACCTCCCTGTTGTGGTCTGGTTATATGCTGAAGTTGTGATCCATTCTTATGAGTTGGTGGGTATGAACTGCCATTCAAACTAATTGAAATATTGGACTGATGATTAAAAAGTCCCAACTTTCACTGCAGCATTGTGGGAACTGTGATAGAACAGCTGCACTAATTAAATCTGATTATTTTGGCTCGTGACAAGACAAAATATCAATGTCAAATATCTCATGTTCCAGATACTGTGATCATTTTTTTTAGGTCTAAAAATATTCACACTTCACAAGAGTCGAGAATTATAATTTTCAACTGTCAGCAATATTCTTGAATCAATCACAAATGCATCAAATTACCAATGAGGACGAGTGGACGTTATTCATTAAGTGAAAAGAACACAAGGATCTTTCCAGTAACACTGCCAAATGTGTCTTACATTGTCTGCTTTAATGGCCTTCCCTCGTTAACATGTCCTGCAACTCTCCTGCCATTTGGGTAAAAAAATTCTTCCTGTCTCACTGTCTTTCTCCTGTCTTCCTTTGCTACATTAGAAGGTCAGGAAGGTATGCTTCTTCAAGTCATGAGTGAAATTAGCTTCCAGTATCTGACTCGGAGTCAAAGTCAGTAATTGGATTTAAATCACATGTGTAGAACTTGCTTAATAACAGTTCAAAACAAAATCTATCATACAATAAAACAGTCTGGTGATGCCCATAATCCCATGTGACCACATTCTGAAACATTCTACAGGATGTGAAGGCTGCTTGCATTATTTTCTATTTGATGCTTGATATAATTTAGCGAGCAAGTTAATAGAGGCAAAAATATGGAGATTACTCTAAATACAATTAGATGCCTTGATGGGAAAGTTAATGTGCTAGAGGGATGTGAACACTGGCAAATCTGGAAGAACAAAAAAAAAATTAAAGGTCACTGTCAAATGTTCTTAATAGCAGGATTAAAGGTAGCAATAAATTTTGCACAAATCAAATAAAAATCACATTACGTTTGTCTATTGTGCCATTGAGTATGGTAGTTTTCATGAGAAGTAACTTGTAAAAAATTTCTGAACTCCTCCATAATTCTACAGGGATGAGAAGATAACTAACAATGAACTTTTTTTTAAATGCCATACAACATGCTTGAGTGCAATATGTTTCTCATTCCTGTAAGATGAAAATCTTGTTGTACCATTAAAATCAATAACAGAGCCAAGGGCTGCTTCTTTAATTTGCATTATTTCTAAACAAAAATGTGTCTGAATATGACCACCAGCAACATTCTGAGATTGTAAAAGTATTTCAACCCCTTTACCTATGCATTTACAATGCTATAAAGTAAACAAGTCACAAAAAAATGTCAATCATGTGACAGTGACTACACTTCAAAAGTACTTCATTGGCTATAAAGCGCATTGGAAAGTCCCAAGGTCGTGAAAGGCGCTATATAAATGCAAGTCTTTCTTTCTTTGTTAATACAGGAAACTCTTTATTAACCGGCACCGACGGGACCGGCGTGGTGCCGGTTAATCAAACAGTCCGGATAATGGAGAGTTATATCTCCCAACGTACGAGAGCCCCGTACACACTGACATGCGCCTGCATTCGGAGCTCCGTCTCCCCGGGGACCGCCAGCTGACCATCTGTCGTGTCCGCTGCCTACCCGGGCTGCACATTCCCCTCCCAATCTACATGCTCCGATACAAGGCAAATGCCTCGGGGTTTTTTTTAAAGTTATTTTTAAAGGAGAGATGAAGGAAAACCCCGGCTACCTACTCAAGAATTTTGCCGGTTAAGAGAGATTTCCGGTTATTTGGGTGCCGGTTAAAAGAGAGTTTCCTGTACTGCAGTGAATTAAAGTAAGACTCATAATAATTGATGTAATTGCTGCTGTTGTCTGCAGCTCCTGGATTGAGAGATGTTATCTGTTTAAAGTGGTGTGAAGCTGGTGGTTGTGGAGTTATGCTGCTGAGGTGCACTGCGCCAGTCAGGGCACATCCAGGGCACCTGGTCAAAGAGCGGCCTGCCAAGGGTGGGGCTGGGGGTTGGGTTTCAGATCCCTTACCCAGAAACATCTAGAAGCTGGGCCCCTTAAGTGGGCCACTTTAAAAAAAAAGTTAAAAACTGGAACATTTCTTTGAAGATGAAGACCATGAGACTGGCTTGGACTCCCAGGTGAGCCCCCCCTTACTTCCTTTAGGGTACCCAAATGAGATGCAAAAGTCTGGGTTTGATTACAATATTATTTCAACCCCGCACATTTTACACAGAGTGTCGATCGCACACCGGGGAAGCTGGCATAAGAAGGCTGCAGGGCCAGAGGGTGCCCAGATAAGTACATTTCTTTTAATAAAAAGGTTTCTTTGCTCCTCTGGGTCCCACAAGGAATTTTTGGACTTCCCGTCATTCCCTGACAGCATCCAGAGCCCCCAATTCCCCTCGAATCTGACTGCGCCTTGGGACGTTTTACCACGTTAAAGGCGCTATATAAATGCAAGTTGTTGTTGCTCAACAGCGGCCTCCTGCCGTGCTTGCCCCACTCTCGGTTTCTCGCCATTCCCACTGGGTTCGGGCAGGAGTTGGGCCTGGACTATGTTAATGAGGCCCGGGAGTTAAAATGGCCTGGGCCGTATGCCGTCAGGTAGGGGTGGGCCTGCCGTTTGGGCCACTCGGCCCCATTCTTGTCTCTCGCCCCAGATTAAAAATTGGGGCTTAAATCATTTATTAATTATTTGTTTTGGTAGTTGTTTGAACAGAAATACTAAGGGTGAGAGTGTGGATTAGACTTGGTCATGTGGAGAAAAACCACAGACTTGTGCAGACTTGATGGGTCGAATAGCCTGTTTCTGTGCTGTAACTTTTTATGGTTCTATGAACTCTCTTTGGTTGCGTGCTAAAAATTCTTAACAGTTCGTGTAGCTCAGTGTAAACAAGGCAATTGACGTAAAGACAAGAGTTCTCTTTCCACACGGGTTGTTGCAAAACCTTCATCTGTCACTGCGCCCCTGGCTATTACAAATACATCCAATGCCAACAAACTCAACAGCATGTCCACTTTTTGTTGTTACTGTCCATGCTCTTTTAAAACATTGCCACCATTTCTTTTAACAAATAAAAGTTTTGTAATAAAAAATATTTATCCTCTAAGGAGCCTGCCAGTAAAATGTGCTGAAGTTCTATGAAATCACTAATTTTAAGAAGCGAGATACATCAAAAGATGGCACTGAAATCAAACTGAGTAATCGTCTAGGGAAATAGCCAGTGAAATCTGGGAAAGCTTCATGATTCCATTCTGGAACTACTTTACTTCCATCATTACATATAAAAACTTAGAGACTGACAAGACTTCACTGTACTGTGGGGGAAGTCAGGGGTAAATTAAAGTTGCCCTCTACATACAGGATCCAAAGCATTTTATCTCTTGATCTTATGTGGCCTGTTCAAAAGCAATAAATTACCTTCTGTGCTTATCTTTCTAACAATAAGTAGATTAAAAAGGTAATTAATGTTTAAATATGTTAAATTTGGTAAGGATCTATGGAATACAGAACTTATTCCTCTCATATGAGCCACTTCAATTCACTCATGATTTATCAGGCCTTCATAACTGCAATGAATTCTGTATTTCATAGCATTCCTTCCATTGGTCAAACCTCAATAGTCTCACTCTTCCTTTCTGACCTGAACAAAATGAACATACTGCATTGATTCAATGCACTCATATCAACAGAGTGCATAAGAACATGAGAAATAGGAGCAGGAGTAGGCCATTTGGCGCCTCAAGCCTGCTCCGCCATTCAATAAGATCATGGCTGATCTTCTACCTCATCTCCACATTCCTGCACGATTCCCTTAATATTCAAAAATCTATCGATCTCTGTCTTGAATATACTCAACAACTGAGCCTCCACAGCCCTCTGGGGTAGAGAATTCCAAAGATTCACCACCCTCTGAGTGAAGAAATTTCTCCTCCTCTCAGTCTTAAATTCTGAGACTGTGACCCCTGGTTCTAGACTCCCCAGCCAGGGGAAACATCCTCCCTGCATCTACCCTGTCAAGCCCTGTAAGAATGTTATATGTTTCAATGCGATCAACTCTCATTCTTCTAAACTCTAGAGAATATAGGCCAAGTCTACTCAATCTCTCCTCATAGGACAATACCCCCCATCCCAGGAACCAGTCAGGTGAACCTTCTTTGCACTCCCTATACATAAAAGGTGTGCATCTCACAGCAGTGTTGACTCAGGCACAATTCAGATTTTTAAATTTGGATTCCAAAACAACACAAACCATGAATGCGAACAAATCATTGCATAAGAATGGTGCAACACACGATTACAAGTTCAGTGAGTGATTTTTTAGGGTTGAAGCCATGGGGTTAAATTTTAATGGAGTTGGCAGGTTGTTAGCCGGGGGGGCTCCGAAGTGGTCGGGAAACCCAGGAGAACGGGTTTCCCACAAGCCCTGCCAAATTTAAAGGCATTGCCTCATTTGCATGGGAAACCTCTGTTTGCCACCCGCAGCCAGCCAGATTGAGAGGCTGGCTGTGGGCGGGTAGGCCTGTGACACTAGGACACCCAGAGGGAGGGATCGAGACAGGGCCAGAGGAGCATGGTTGGGGGGCCGGGAGCACGGGGTGCGTCGGAAGAATGGGGTGGTTGGGTGAAGATCGGGGGCCAGGATCAACATGGGGGGGGGTTAGGTTTTGGTGAAGATCGGGGGCAGGGGGGGCTGTTGGTGAATAGCGGGGGCGGGGGGGAAGGTGTTGGTGAGGATCGGGGGGGGGGGGGCTAGTGGAATGGGGTGGGGCTGGAGGAGCTGGCTTCTTGTGTGGTGGGGGGGGGCGGGGTAGGAGGAGAGGGAAAAAGAAATCGGATGCCGGGGGGCGCATCTTCAATCGTTGGGGGTGGGTTAGGCAGGGACGCTGGATTCATGAGGTAAGTGCAAAGGCACTTACCTCCTGAATCCAGCAATCCTCACCTTACATTAGCTGGCGAGTTTCACAAGGCCTGCAAAACCCAACCAGCTAAAGTTAAATTCAAAATGGAGGTTAAAGCAGAGGCTTCCAGCCTCATTATAATATTTAAATAGATGACCATCCTCCTGGGAGCGGGTTGGCTGCCCGCCCCTGTTAAAAAGTGGGCAGGTTGGAGGCGGGTTCTTGTCGGAATTCAGACTTTTAACACTTCACCCACACGACCCCAACCCACCCTCTTTTTTAAGGTTAAAATTTCCCCCATGATGTTTGCCTAAGTTATCATAAATGACTCGAATGCTGTGACCCACTGAGTAACAGGATGTAATGCACTAAAAATGTACACTCAAGATTCAGTGAAATGCTGCTTTCTGAAGCTAATAGACACAGATTTTGGTACCCTATTGAAAAGCACTTACATTTTTGATTAAAACAAGTCTTTTTAGTCGAAAGAAAAAGGCAAAAAAAATTATTTCTTAAGTCGTCAGAAATATTATGAGGAGGTAATCTGGGTCATGGTTTAACTAGAATTCTACATTAATTTGATACAAAATTATTAAATATTACATTATCCCATGTATTTATTCAAAAGGGCTCAAAAACTGCAGTTTCTCCTCACATCTCCACTAGTCCGCAAGACTTTGAGAAGAAGAAACATCCATTTGATATCCTTTTCTGTTGGATAGTAATATTGAAACATTAGAGCAGGGCCAGGGAACTGTTGTCTGACCTACTCTAATGCTTCAATGTTATCTATTGCCTATAGTAGTAAATGTGGCATATATAAAAAGCTTTTGCCGTATTTCCTGAATGAACTGGACAGAGAGTATGCAGTTAGTTATCCACAATTGTTATTACTAGTATTTTTGAAATTGAAACAAAATTGTGATGTCCATTTTTCCTAAATCATTTTATTTATTAAATGTGACATAATGCATAACAAAATTAAATGCACTGCACCAATTTGAATTGGACTCATTATTCAATCCCCATAATTTTCTTCTTTAAGGCCATTTGAATTATTTAAATTGTAGTGCAGTAATTTTTCATGGTGACAATCCACAACTAGTTCTCTTCATTACTAGTTGGTTAGTTGCATTTTAAGAAATTGCATAGATGTCTAGAAATATACGTGCTACATCTTTAATAGGTGCTTAGCAACTCCAGTCTATTTATTCTATCAATTAGTGCAATTGCCACTCTCTAAGTTAAATACTGGAGGTATTTAAATATATCTTAAAAAATAAAGACAAAATACTTTTGGGTAATATCCTCATGTGAATGGGGCTGATCCAGGATGTAATGTTTAATTAGAGACTAATGGGCTGACATTGTTCATCAGAAAAAAAATAGGAGAAATGCATGTTTTTAACCATTTCTAAGAAATACTAACAATTGTGGCAATTGTTCAAGCTTCGTAGAAATGAGATTCTGTTAGCACCAACAGAAAAACTGCATCCCTAATAATGATGCCCCTGCAATAATGATCTTGTCATGATAATGATTATTTGCTTACATAACAATCACAACTTGCCTTTATATAGCACTTTTAACGCAAAAAAAAGTTCCAAGGTATTTCACAGAGGCACAAAGAAAAAACATAGATGCTTAGTCAAAGGAGGACATATTAGGAGAGGTTACCAAGATATATTTAGTCAAAAAGGTGGATTTTATGAGAAGATCTTAAAGGAGGAGGGGCAGAGGAGTTTAGTGAGGTTATTCCTGAACCTGGGGCTGAGCCGCCTGAAGGCACGGCCGCCAATAGTGGGGCGGGGGGGGGGGTTGCACAAGGTCAGAGTCAGAGGAACGGAGAGTTCGGCATGGACGGGTAGGGACTGTAATATTGAAGAAGGTTACAGCAATAAGAAGGGGCGAAACCATGGAGGTATTTAAACACAAGGTTGAGAATTTTAAATTTGAGGTGTTGGGAGACCTGAAGCCAATGTAGTCAATGAGAACAAGGGTGATGGGCGAGCAGGACATGGTGCAAGACAGGTTACAGACAGCAATGTTTTGGATGATCTGAAGTGTACAGAGGATGGAGGATAGGAGACCAGCCTGGAGAGCATGGATAAAGTTGAATCTGGAAGTGAGAGATGCATGGATGAGGGTTTGAGTGGCGGATAGGTTGAGACAGAAACGGAGGTGGGTGATTTTAGAGCTGTGGAAGCAAGTTGTCTTTGTGATGGAAGCTCAGATCAAGGTTGAATAGGACGCCGAGGTTGTGAACAGTCTGGTTCAGCCTGAACAGTGGCCAGGGAGGGGGATGGAATCAGTGGCAAGGGTATGGAGTTTATGCTGGCAGCCATAGACGGTGGCTTCAGTCTTCCCAACCTTTAGCTGGAGGATATTACACATCATAAACTGAATGTGAGACAAGCAGTCTGACAATATAGAGACAGTGGAGCAGTCTAGCGAGGTGGTAAGAGGTGTAGCTGGGTATCATACATGTGGAAGTTGATCCCATTTCTGGGGATGATACCACCAAGGGGTAGCAGTTAGACAAGGAATATAGAGCCAAGGATCTGGTAAATGGCATTATGGAGGAAAAGGAGTATATTTTGGTGGGAAACTCAAGCAGGCAAAGAAGGTGCTATATGTGGCAACACATCAATGACAGAGTGAACGTTATGTCAATGACTTAGATGGACTGACCAGAGATCTGGAAGAAGGCACCTGATTTTAAATAATACGAAGATAAAGCAGGAGTACAGGACATATATGTACATGCAGCAAAGTTATATTTATAAATCATACGAATAGTTACACCAACACAGGAATGTCAGCAAGAATGCATCATGTAAGATATTAAAAATCATAACAGTAATGCAAATTACATTATACGCACCATGATGGGAATGCACTGTAGAAGCAATTACCATGGATTAAATCACTCAATCCTCACTATTCTTTTGACTAAAAAAAAACTTAACAGTTAGTAGCTCCACAGATTTGAAGGTAATAACACTACCAAGAAAAAAAATAGGATTGTTCTGAAGGGTGAATTCAGAAGATGCAAAGTGTGGAGTCTTGTGTTCCAAGTTTGGGACCTCTCCCAACACATACTAACAGCAACAAGACAGTTTCTATAAACAGAATGAGCTTCCTGTGAACTGAAACCTGCACCCTTATGCGAGTGGCATACCGTACCATGGGATTAACAAATACACCTACCTACAGAATGTTACACTGAAGACCTTGTGGGATGTCCAGCATGTTATCCTGTCTACTCTGCCCACATTGGCAGATAACTCTGTTTCCATGTTGTAACTTCTATGTAATTCTAAAAAAAAAGTAGTCACCTATTTGCTAGTAAGATGTGCGATAGCAGAGACAGCAAAAAACTAGAGCGCTGTGGAGGCTCTCCTGATCTACCGCCGTAACTTTGGTGGGAAACTGGCAGAATCGCCAGAGAAATTGGGTTTGTGTTGATTCTCTGCGGGGTTCTGCTGGTCACCCAAAGTTAAGGTGGAAGATTGGGAGAACCCATGTGGATTTCCAAGCCTAGTAATAGAATGCTCGACTTATACAACACGTGTAGGGGTTATTTTGGTGGAAGTGTGAAAACAGGTGCTAAATATGCTAATAACACATGCCTGTTTGAAAATCTGGTTTTAGCATGCAATTTTGGTCCTAATTGCTGACTACCATGATTTAAACTTGCCTGGAGGCGCTACAACAGACACCTTGCAGGTTTAGCACTCAAGCGCTGATTAGACACAATTTGCGTGGAGCAGTATATGTGGGCTCCACGCACCCACTTCCACTGAAGGTGTGGAGTGGGCTGGCTGATACACCGCGGCAGGTTTCAGGATGGCTCAGGGACCGAGGGAGAGGGCTCACAGGTTCTCAGATGTGGCACTGGAGGTCCTGGTGGAGGAGGTCCAGAGGAGGAGGGATGTCCTGTACCCGCAGGGGGAAAGGAGCCCACTTCGCCCTTCTAGCCCTCTCTCCTGCAACAGCTAATGCTGCTCTGCCTGGCCTCATGTCCTTCTCCCATTCCTCCTGCAGACCAAGGGGGACCCCTAGCAAGATGCCCATGACCAAGCACTCCCTTTATCCTGGTGACTCCTATAAGGTGTCCAATAATGTAGAGTAGCACAGCACTCACTCTTTTTAGGTGAAGTCCTCAGAGAATTTCCTGAATAAATATTGAGAGTGTGTTGGTGAAGTCTTGACAAAGTGTTCCAGAAAGTCTCCCAATGTGTTTCAAAAGTCCTCTTCAAACCTCCAGCAGCAAGTGAACAGTAAAACAGTAAAAGGTGATATATCTTTAAGTCGCGCTAGAAATCCTCTGCAACGACTTGTTTACTCCCAATCAGCTGGTCGTTGTTAGGAGAGAGCGGTAGTTCAAGTGCTAGCCAGGGAATGCGGAGTCAGTGGACAAGTAGCAGAATGGATAGCTAGCTGGCTTCAAGACAGAAAGCAGAGAGTAGGGGTAAAGGGTAGCTATTCAGAGTGGCAGAAGGTGGGAAGTGGTGTTCCACAAGGATCAGTGCTGGCACCACTGTTGTTCACAATTTATATTAAAGATTTAGACCTTGGAATCAAAAACACAATTTCTAAATTTGCGGATGGCACCAAGTTGGGGGGGGGGGGGATAGCCAATACTGAGGACTGCAACAAATTACAAGACAACATTAATAAACTTGCAGAATGGGCATATAATTGGCAAATGAAATTCAACACAGATAAATGTGAGGTATTACATTTTGGATCAGAAAAATAGGAAGGTCACATATTACTTGGAAAATAAGAATCTAAATGGGGTAGAGGAACAACGGGATCTAGGAGTACAAATACACAAATCACAAAGTATCGCCACAGGTTAACAAGGCCATAAAAAAAGCAAACCAAGCACTAGGGTTTATTTCTAGATAGATAGAATTGAAAAGTAGTGAAGTTATGCTAAACTTGTATTCAACCTTGGTTAGATCACACTTGGAGTACTGTGTGCAATTCTGGTCGCCATATTATAAAAAGGATGTGGAGGCAGTGGAGAGGGTGCAGAGAAGATTTACAAGGATGATACCAGAAATGCGAGGGTACACCCACCAGGAAAGGATGAACAGGCTGGATCTCTTTTCTCTTGAAAAGAGAAGGCCGAGGGGTGACCTAATAGAGGTCTTTAAAATCATGAAAGGTTCTGATAGAGATAGAGAGAGAGTTATTCCACTTATGGGGAAGAGCAAAACTAGAGGCCATCAATATAAGATGGTCACCAAAAAATCAAATAAGGAATTCAGAAGAAACTTCTTTACCCAGAGTGGTGAGAATGTGGAACTCGCTACCACAGGTAGTGGTTGAAGTGAATAGTATAGATGCATTTAAGGGGCGATTAGATAAGCATATGAGGGAGAAGGGAATAGAGGGTTATGCTGATAGGGTTAGATGAGGAAAGACGGGAGGAGGCTCGAGTGGAGCATAAACACCGGCATAGACTAGTTGGGCCGAATGGCCTGTTTCTGTGCTGTATATCCTATGTAAAATGCCATGCAGCCTCCTTAATGAGCGCTAGCAGGCAATTTAAGTGGTAATCAGCCCATAACGATCCTCTGGGCAGTTGTTCCTAGCGCAAGCTTCAACCTTTACCAAGATGGCGTCTTGCGCTAAACTGGCGTTTCAGCTTAAGAGCCACCTTGGAGGCGCTTTTGCGCCTAAAATATCCACGGAAAATCGCCCCGGTACTCAAAATAAGAAAAAGTGTCTTAAATCTTTTCAGTAGCATTTGACTGAATCTCTAATGAAATGTAATGCGTTATGTACCTTACCCACCTCATGTGGGATAGGCAATGCAAAGTATGGAGCTGGGGAACACAAAGTTGTTCCTGAGTTATATATCCATCTTTACTTTCACTTTAAAGTAGGCTCATTTGATGAACAGATTCTTCCCAATGATCAGGCAATCAGGATGTTAATGATTTAAACATTTATGTAGATAAAAGGGCCAATTCCATCCTCCTGCACTGTGGAAAATCATGGGATCTGTGCCTACAATTTGCCAGCAAGCTGTACTTCGAGCTGGCAGCACAGGGGCGCAGAATTGCCCTTAAAGTGTGAACAATCATCGCTTGGCCATCTAGTGGTCTATTTGCTTTTGATACCTGACAGCAATTGAAACCACATCTTGTCCATTTCTCACATACCAATCATTCATTTTAAACAATGACTCCTCTTGCATCAAATCTCTCTTAATAGTTCATCTACTTCTCCTGTCCAGCCACTAAGCTAATCAGTTTCTGAGTACAGACAGTGATACGAACAGCAAAAGCTGGTCACCAGTCATTGAGATTGTAGATATATCTGGACAGTTTTGTGCATTGACCATTCCCTGACACAAAGACAAAAAGGAACTCCTTTTCAGCTACAGATGGTTGAAATCAATCTAAAGTCAGATAAAAAATATATAATTTTGTTTCTTATTTGAAAGAAGATAAAAAGCTGTTTATCATCACAATTGGAATATCACATAGTATTGTTAATCAGAGTCTATGATTTGGATGATGTATTATATGAACGTCAATACATACAGATTGTCCAAAAGTACATAATAGTGGTTGCAATTATAATACAGTAACCAAATGCTTAAATATGCTAATAGACGATCTACTTTCTTCTCATGGCAAGGAAAACCCAGTTATCTACAAGGTACATCTAAGAAATACAACATAACTGAGCAGCACCGCTCAACACACCTACTTGAATCATGCACCAGCACGAATGCTGTACTTGTGCAGTAGAGGGTCACAAGTGGAATCACAACCGAGCCCAAATCTGTCCTCACCCAGAATCCACACATGTACATTTTCCAGAAGGTATTGCTAGATAGTGAACAAGAAAATGAATCATTGTCTCACTTTCCCCTTCCTAGCTCAAGGACACTGAGGCAAATTCTTCATTCCTACAATGCCCCGTTTGGAATTAACTAACTCAGTAGAGCCCAAGTGCTGAATCTGGGTC
Source organism: Squalus acanthias (assembly GCA_030390025.1). Taxonomy (NCBI): domain Eukaryota; kingdom Metazoa; phylum Chordata; class Chondrichthyes; order Squaliformes; family Squalidae; genus Squalus; species Squalus acanthias. Next base: position 209,711,117 of record CM059425.1, read on the forward strand.
GTTCAGTGTACAGTTTTGGTCTCCTTATCTAAGGAAGGTTATATTTGCCTTATAGGGGGGGTGCAACAAATGTTCACTAGATTGATTCCTGGGATGAGAGGGCGGTCTTATGAGGAGAGATTGAGTAGAATGGGCCTATATTCTCTGGAGTTTAGAAAAATGAGAGGTGATCGCATTGAAGCATATAAAATTCTTAGAGGGCTTGACAGGGTAAATGCCGAGAGGCTGTTTCCCCTGGTTGGAGAGTCTAGAACTAGGGGGTCATAGTCTCAGGATAAGGGGTCAGCCTTTTAGGACTGAGATGAGGAGAAATTTCTTCACTCAGAGGGTGGTGAATCTTTGGAATTCTCTACCCCAGAGGGCTGTAGGTGCTCAGTCGATGAGTATATTCAAGACTGAGATCAATAGATTTTTAGGCACTAAGGGAATCAAGGGATATGGGGATAGGGCAGAAAAGTGGAGTTCAGGTAGAAGTTCAGCCATGATCTTGTTGAATGGTGGAGCAGGCTTGAGGGGCCGTATGGCCTACTCCTGCTCCTATTTCTTATGTTATGTTCGTGGTCTGTGGCGCAGTTATTTTCTGTGTCATTGCTGAGCCACTGGGGGTTCCAGTTTTGGTACCTATACTCTGGCTTCCATAGAGTACAAATAAGTGCAAGCCTTGGCTGGGACATCTGACAGGTGTGGGCTGGAAAGTGACAAGGTGACTCATCCCACTGACGCAAGTAGGCATCCGGTTGGTGTTTTCCAGTCGATCCAATAATGGTGTCTGTTGAGGTGTTTCTGAACAGGACCAATTTATCCTCCCAATAAGGATAGAGCAGATTAGGAGGGGAGGGGAGGGTAGAACATAAGCAAAACCTGCAAATGGAGAGTATTTTGTAAGCAGATATGAGGGGGAGTGAGTTCATTTTCTCAGTTTTTGCAGGGATTAAGTTCCTAGCTTTGCCTAGCATTCAGTCTACGAGCTTGAATTGTGAAGCATTTAGTCAACAGTACTACTATACATGGAATACCTTGTTAGAGCAGTATTCCCACTTTAGTGGAGGAGGATGGGAATTAAAAAAATCAACACTGATCGCCTTGTTCCTCAATGAGCACCCTCCTGCATGCTGATCACATAAGCGGCAGTTGTATACTTGGCAGTCATTGCAAGGAAGTCTGCAGCCTGAAACAACTCGGTCTTCCTGGCCGTTAGAGGCTATGTGAGAGCATCCAGTCTTGTATGATGGATTTAAATGGTTAAAATGTACATAGAGAACACAAATAAATTGCACTGAACAAACAGATCCTTTGTATAACTATGTAAATAACATGTATTATATGCATTGTTCTTTGAAATATAAGCTGGGTTCATTTTTAGACATCTCAATGTATAAAGATTTATTTGGGTTTTAGAAAAGACTCAATTATCAGTACATATAACAATTCAGGAGAAATCTTTTGTTTTAATAAGTCACAGAAATTAACTCCTTTTCCAGCAGACACACTTTAGTAATCAGGCTGAATGCATATGTATCACTAGCACTGAAAAGCAGCCGTGGCAGTTTAAATCCTGAAAGTTGGATTCAGTCAGTGATTACTGGGAATATGTCAAGACAATCAGAGCAATTACCGACATTATACCTACTTTCCTTGGGCTTTATCGCTTCTAAATCGGCATTAATAAGTACTTTGCTTCAGTATCAATCTAAACACCCTAGATGGTCATTGCTTTTGGAAAAATTCAGCTACTTAATTTAGTGGTTTCACTAAACCAGATGGTTTTCAACTGCCAACACATCAATAGCACAAGCAGATGTTTAGCATTTGATTTTTTTTCTTTCTCCAAACTACTACATTATCAAAGCTGCAAGAACCTTTAGGCAGGACATGAAGTCTGACCAAATGCTCATTGCTTACAACTATCAAACATGGTCAAAGAACCATTACTATACAAATTCTGAGCAACAGTTACTACAATAACCCCCAACAGTAAAGAAAGAAAAAGACTTGCATTTATATAGCGCCTTTCACAACCCAATTAAGTATTTTGAAGTGTAGTCACTGTTGTAATTTGGGAAATGCAGCGGCCAATTTGCGCAGAGCAAGTTCCCACGAACAGCAATGTGATAATGACCAGATAATCTGCTTTAGTGATGTTGGTTGAGGGATAAATATTGGCCAGGACACCGGGGAGAACGCCCCAGCTCTTCTGCGAAATAGTGCCATCTTTTACGTCCACCCAAGAGGGCAGATGGTTTAACGTCTCATCTGAAAGATGGCATCTCTGACAGTACTCCCTCAGTACTGTACTGGAGCGTTAGCCTAGATTTTGTGCTCAAGTCTCTGGAGTAGGACTTGAATCCACAACCTTCCGACTCAGAGGCGAGAGTGCTACCACCGAGCCATATTCCAAACCTACTACTTTTTAAAATTGTGAATATTTTTCATTAGGCTAAATCTTTGGAACAGAACTAGCCTCTCAGTTTACGGCATAGGTTTTAAACTGGAATTCACAGATCCTAGGGCTACTCAAAAAGTGTCATATTCATGTCTGTCTGGGGCCAAGCCCACCACACACATGTTGCGGAGATGCCGGTGTTGGACTGGGGTGGACAAAAATGAGAAGTCGCACAACACCAGGTTATAGTCAACAGTTTTATTTGAAATTACGAGCTTTCGGAGCTCTGCTCCTTCTTCAGGTACAGTGAGGGAATACAAATCGATTACACAGTATATATAGACAGAGAACAATGTGTCTGCAGTACTCTGATGTGTCTTTGATGTAATGCCTCCCTGACGGATTGTATCTCTGCAGACACATTGTTCTCTGTCTATATATACACTGTGTAATCGATTTGTATTCCCTCACTGTACCTGAAGGAGGAGCAGAGCGCCGAAAGCTCGTAATTTCAAATAAAACTGTTGGACTATAACCTGGTGTTGTGCGACTTCGCAATGTTGCATGTTGTTATTGTTGATCTACACCAATGAGAAATGTGTTCTGCATTTTTAGTTGGAAAGTAGTCACTTTTTTTTGGAAGTTGGGTTGGGACAGAGTATCCCAAAGATTGGTAAATGTTTTCAGGGGGTCCTCAAGAGTGGATTATCATTTGCTGGGGATCCTCCACCTAGAAAACTACTGTTTTGTTACAATCTTATGAGACCCTGCTTGCTGAGGCCATTAGCAGGCAATAGCTAAACTGTTATCTCGTTAGCGAGCTGGACCTTCCAATAACCCAGTTTAGAATTTTAATCAAAAGATGTAATAAACCATTTTTCAAGAACACTGTTTCTGGAGGTAGAGTACAGAAATAAGAGAGAGGAGTTATTCGTGGGCTTCAAAAATCCTACATTCTGAAAAGCCTTTTACATGCTGATTTTTTTTGCATGATTATTTAGTGTACAGCGCAAAGAATGTGCAAAAACATGGGAATACTGATATTTTCTCTCCGCAGTCCATGTGCTACCTGCAATTCCTGCAGTTTAGTGACCATTATGGAATCAAATGTGGACCGTAAACTGTAGAGAGTATAAAATGCACAAGGTATGGAAGGCTATTTTTGGATTGTCTACTGTTAAAACGCTGTTTAGGCAGCAGCAACAAACATACTGCCCAGCCGTGAATGCTGCGTCGTTCAATAGGCAGGTGGTAAATTAAGACATCGATGGGACAAGTTCCTTTATCAACTGTTAGAGCCTCTAATGGAATTATTTAGTGTACAGCGCAAAGAATGTGCAAACACATGGGAATACTGATATTTTCTCTCAGCAGTCCATGTGCTACCCGCAATTCCTGCAGTTTAGTGAACATTATGGAATCAATCACAGCAGACGGGAGATTATCACAGTTTAACACCAGAACAAGCAGGAAATAAGCTTCTTGAGGCAAATGAGATACAAAACTTTTCACAAATAGAGGTGCTGATTGGATGTTTCATAGCCATGGTTAAAAAAAGCTACAAGAAAGGCATCTTTTATCAATTTCCTTCTTGCTGATGTCCCTAGCAAGGTTCAAATTATTTGCTCATCAGAATCAGTCCTCATGGCTCTGAATATGTTGCTATGTTACATGTGAGGTTTGCAGTGTTATTGATGCCTGAAAATATAGTAGAAAAATTAATCACTTCTTTTGTTAAAAAAAGTTTTTAAAAATACATGATTGCCTGAAATAAATGCATTTATACTCTAATTATCATAAATTGTCATTTTTCTTGTTACTATGATCATTTTGAGGTCGTCTTATTAGTTTACCAGAAAACAGACAAAAGTCAAATGAAGAGCTTTAGAAATGAAATAATGAGCAAGCACTGCACTACAGCTCTTGTGTGAGAAAGTGGTGGGTGTAGCTGATCTCTTCAGCCTTTCAGATAAATAGGCAGCTGTTCTAATCAGAATTTGCTTTCAGCCATTTGAAATCATTTGTTGAAATAGGTTACATTCAGAGCTCTGCCAACACATGCTTTTCACAAATCAAAAATATCTCCATCACTGCAGACAACTAATGAAGGAAAGAACTTGCATTTATGTAGCGCCTTTCATGTCCTCAGGACATCCCAAAGCACTTTACGGCCAATTAAGTACTTTTGACATGTAGTCATTGTTGTAATGTAGGAAATATTTAGATACATTAAATCATGGCGTAAAATGGCTTTCCTGGTTATACCATCATAAAGTTCCAAAAGAGGAATTCCTGGTACGTTATTTACCTTATTACACCATCAACCTCACACTTGCATCATCCTCCAACATATTCTGTGTTCCTTGGATTGCTCCATTTATTTAACCTTCATTGCAAACGTCACCAACATCAAGCATCTGTGTTAGTGCCCAACTGCAATATTCAAGCGTGATGGGAGCAGGAGGGCGGGACAGAAGTTCTGGGAAACCTAGTTTTACCCATCCCCATGCTATTATCACAAAAAGTAGCAGAAATGTAAGCGATAGTCCAATAAGGAAAAACTGAACAGTGTTTTGGCTAAATAAAAGTTTGAGGTCATTCAAATGCATTGCATCAAGTTGAGTGAACTTCGTTCAGACTTTTTAAAAAGAGCATTTACTGTACAGTAATTGCCACGTTCACAGCTACATTTCAAATACAACACCAGCTGCCTTCAATGAAACAGCATTTAAACAACTGCACTAAAACTGCCTATGATGATGCACAGTAGCAGAGTGATGCTAGCTATTTCAGTGACACTGATTAAATCAAATTATTATATATGATTAACTGTGTTAGTGCTAATCACAAAACAGATTTATAAATAGGGAGAATTTATCCTTTTTAGGTATTGTCAGTATCTTTATGCAAACTCCTCCTCATACATAGCCAATCCATATGGTATACAGTAACAGACATTTTGTAATATTGTAAGTACAATGAACCAAGATCAATCTTTGCTTGACACCTAGATTTATTGAGAGAACAAAGCCCTTTGATTTCTAGTTTTTAAATTTAATTTCCTTTCTCTGGCTAGTTGAGTTGTATTACAATGTTCCCACAACTTATTCCAGTAGGTTTGCTGATATTGATTCACTGATGCATTAATCATGTATACACATTAATATATTATCTGGTACAATATAATCGTGTCTCTGCTTGAAAGGCCTGCATCAACCGGAGCACTTTTATCTCCACTGAAATCTAAGTGCCCATATTTACCTCCTAGTCAGCCTGCTAACTCTATCTAACATTCTGATTCATCTCCTTCCCTCTTCCCTCCTCCCTCCCTGAAGAAAGCCAGTGCTGACAGCAAAAGCCATCCACCCACAAGCTCAAAATGTGATACCATCAGACGCCCAAGGTCAATATCAATCAGTTAGCTACTCAGTCTGAGCGCCCAGGCTTAATCTTCAGCAAAACAAATTCTGTGCAATTTTATATTCGACATTTTAAGCTTTTACAAAGCAATCTAAAAAAGAAAAACTGTGGACACCTAAGGTTAAAAAGGGTAGCCGTAATACAATAACCCTGTGGTAGCAGTTAATGTGAAAGTAATGCTCCACATGCAGCAACTACAAAATGATTAGATGCACGCAAAAATGTGATGAGAACAATGTGCAATTCTGATCTCCAGACTATGTAAAGCATTGGCCAAACGTAAACTGGACGGTTCCTGCATGCAAACATTTTCTGTGATAATATGGGTTAAACTGCTCTTTCTGACTAGATGGAGAAGTAGCTATGGCTGGAAAAGTGGAAGCACTGGGTACCTAATTGAGCGAGGTCTCACTTCTCCTTTCCAGGTTGCAAATACCTAATCCAACCCAATTTTAAGGCTCCCTCCAGCCTATTCAACTGCCCCAAACTAATTTCTCTGATTGCTCGAGATAGGGTACCAGTACAATTTCACTACTCCCTCATGATCTGTCCAACACTCAAATAGGGTTCCTGTCTTGGAATACCCAGTGATTAAAGCAGGAGATAAAAGTGGAAAAATGTTCCATTCCCTAATTTCAAAATTCCTCACTTTGAGGAGAATATATCAGTGAAAGAAAAAAACCCAGTCAAGATATATAGGCAGCTACAGAAGTGTAATTTTTCTTCTTCTTCTGCAGTTTACACCGTCCGAACAATATAGCTTCAAAGCTAATCAGAGTAGTAACATTTGAGTAAATTTAAGATGTTAATAAATTTATAATAAACTCCAATGAGACTGACCTGAGAATCAGTATGTGAAAGAGATAAACATTTAAAAAAAGCAGAAAACACTATGAAGTCCATCTGCTCAGCCCCAAAAACAACCTCCTCAGAAATGCCTTCGCCCTCAAATATCTAAATTCTAAACATAGGAACAGGAGTTTAGCCCCTCGAGCCTGTTCCGCCATTCAATGAGATCATGGCTGATCTGCAACCTAACTCATTATACCCGCCTTTGCCCCATAGCCCTTAATACCTTTGGTTAACAAAAATCTATCAATCTCAGATTTAAAATTAACAACTGATCTAGCATCAATTGTCATTTGCGGAAACTTCTACCACCCTTTGTGTGTAGAAGTGTTTCCTAATTTCACTCCTGAAAGGCCTGGCTCTAATTTTTAGACTATGCCCTCTAAGTCCTAGACTCACCAACCAGCAGAAATAGTTTCTCTCTATCTACCCTATCTGTTCCCCTTAATATCTTGAAAACTTCGCTCAAATCACCACTTAACACGGTGGCATAGTGGTTAGCACTGGTGTCTCACAGCGCCAGGGACCCGGGTTCGAATCTGACCTCGGGTGACTGTCTGTGTGGAGTTTGCACATTCTCCCCGTGTCTGCGTGGGTTTCCTCCGGGTGCTCCGGTTTCCTCCCACAGTCCAAAAATATGCGGGTTAGGTTGATTTGGCTATGATAAATTGACCCTTAATGTTAGGGGGGGATTAAATATGTGGGGTTATGGGGATAGGATGGGATATGTTAGGGGGAATTAAATACGTGGGGTTACGGGGGTAGGGTGGGATATGTGTACTGTGGGGATTAAAGCAGGGACAGGGTACTGGATTTGGATGATCAGCCATGATCGTATTGAATGGTGGAGCAGGCTCGACGGGCCGAATGGCCTACTCCTGCTCCTAGATTCTATGTTTCTATGTTTCTTAACCTTCTAAATCTATCAATATCTCTTTGTAATTTTATGCTTCCATCTGCACTGCTTACAATGCCGCCTATCTTTGTCTCATCAGCAAATTTGAATATGTGGCTTTCATTCCCATCATCTAAGACGTTAGTAAATAGTTAATAGTTGAGGCCCCAACAAAGATGCTTGCAGACCACCACTAGTCACATTCTGCCAATTAGAGTGCCTGTCCATTATCCCTACACTCTGTCTACTGCCGCTCAGCCAATTTCCTAACCAGGTCAATAATTTGTATTCAATTCCATGGGCTTCAACTTTAGTTAAGTCTTTTATGAGGGACTTTATCAAATGCCTTCTGGAAGTCCAAATAAATAACATCCATAGACATTTCCCTGTTCACTACTTTAGTCACCTCTTCAAAAAATTCAAACAGGTTCGTCAGGCATGACCTACCCTTTTAAAAATCCATGCTGGCTCTCTCTGATCAGCTGAAAATTTTCAAGGTGTTCAGTCACTCTATCCTTAATTATAGACTCTAGTAATTTCCCGACAACAGATGTTAGGCTAACTGGTCTATAATTCCCAGCGTAAGCTCCAGGAACAGCACCTCATCTTCCGTTTAGGCACTTTACAGCCTTCCGGACTCAATATCGAGTTCAACAATTTCAGATCATAACCCCGGCCCCTACCACATATGTATACATTTTATCCACTCTTTTGGTCTGTGCCTTTTTCCTTTTTTTCTCTCTCTCCCCCCACGGCAGCTGTCTCTGATTCTGCCAGCATTTCACACCTTACCTTTTGTTTCTCAACCTGTCCCATTACCATCTCGTCTTGCCTTGAGCATCTCTACTCACTAAAGACCATCCCTTTTGTTCTTTTATTCCTCCCCCCAGCCTCCCCCTTGTATTTTTATCTGTTTATTTCTTGCTCTTTCAGTTCCGACGAAGGGTTTCGACCTGAAACGTTAACTCTCTTTCTCTCTCCACGGATGTTGCCTGGCCTGCTGAGTTTTTCCAGCGTTTTCTGTTGTTATTTATAATTCCCTGGTTTCCCTTTCTCACCATTCTTAAATAGCGGTGTGACGTGCAGTTTTCCAATCTAAAGAAATGGTTCCTAAAGCGAGAGAACTTTGGAAGATTATAGTTAGGGCATCTGCAATGTGCTCACCTACTTCCTTTAAAACCCTGGGATGGAAACCATCTGGTCCTGGGTTTTGTCACTCTTTAGTGCCATTATTTTCATTACTGTTATTTTGCTTATGTTAATTTTGGTGAGTTCCTGTCCCTGATTCAATATTAGTTTCCTTGGGATTTCCGGCATACTGACCTCTTCCTCTACTGTAAATACTAACGCAAAGTAATTATTCAATATGTCCGCAATTTCCTTATTTTCATTGACAATATCACCGTTATCAGTTTTCAAGGGGCCAACATTGCTCCGGATCACCTTTTTCCTAATATAATTGTAAGAACTTATTGTGTTGATTTTGATATTCCTTCCAAGTTTCTTTTCATACTCTCTTTTTGTAGCTCTTACTATCTGTTTTGTCACCCTTTTCTGTTCTTTGTATCTTTCACATTCACCATATATAAAGCATAAAGTACATATGAAAAAAGGAGAAATAGTCAAGACAGAATTCATTGAAAACAGTGGCCTAATAATTTGATTGTGCAGTGCCCTTTTAACAGGTGAAACCGGCACTGTGCAATGAGTTACAGAATTGAGGTACAGGTCAGCCATGGCCTAAGAAAATGGCGGAACAAGCTCAAGGGCCTGCATAGCCTACTCCTGTTCCTATGTTCCTAAAATTCTGGAAACAAATCAGGTCAGTCAGCATCTTTGTAGAAAACAGACAGGTTAATCTTTCAGGTGTAACCTTTCAGAACACCTGAGGGATTGAGGGAGAAATTCCGATCCCTACGGGTGTGTACGCGCTGTGTAATCACCCGTAGGGCCAACGGAAATGCCGGTTTCAGGCATGCACTGTGCATGCGCTGGAAACCGGCATTCCGATCTGTCAAGAAAGCTCTTGACAGATCCTCCGCCTGCCCTGGAGAAGGGCCTCTGCGGGTGGAGAGTTCCGTTTTTTGGAGACCCTCCGACCACAGAAATCACTTACAATTTTTGCGCCAGGTAAAAGCAGGCGTAAGGCCTGCTTTTACCAGGATAAGAGTTGAAAAAAGTAAAAAAATGTTTCCACTGATTTATCATTTAAAAATACTTTAAAGAAAGGTAAGTTTATTTTTAGCCCCATTAAAAACTTTATTTTTTCAAAAAATAAAATTTTTGTTTAAAATACTTAATTTATTGCAATTTAAAGTCATTCTAAAAATGTGATTAAAAAAAATGTATTTATAGTTTTACTATGTTTTGGGGGTGATCTCTATTCATATATTTGACAGGTCTTCCTGTCAAATGTATGAAGGGAGATTCCCTTCTCCGATTGGCTCCCCATGGCCCACGTGATCCCAGGGACGCTGCGAACCGCCCACGCCTCTGGGATACGTGGGCCCTGCGCACCGGCAGTTTGGAGAAGCCCAGCAGTGGAACTCTGCGCCTCCCGGGAGCCCTCCGGTCTAGGCACAGATTTTTCCAGATCGCAGCCCTCCGCCCGCGGGAGGCCTGCGAACGGAATTTCTGGGCCATTATACCTGCAGCATTAACTAGTCTGTTCTCTGCATAGATGCTGACTGACCTGCTGAGTGTTTCCAGCATTTTCGGAACAATAAAAACAGGAGGAGATGATCATGCAGGCCCTCAAGCCTGTTCTGCCATTCTCTTAGATCATGGCTAATCTGTACCTCAATTCAATTTACCCATCTTTTCTCCGTATCTCTTGGTGCCCTTACCTAACAAAATTATATCAATCTCAGTCTTGAAAATTTCGACTGAAATCCACAACCTTTTGAGGGAGAGTGTTCCAGATTGCTACTGCCCTTTGTGGAAAAAGTGCTGTGTGTCTAGCTTTTTTTTCCAAATGGTACACTGGTCCTGAAATTACTCCTTTGAATATCAGCATGTGAACACTTACGGCCTATAAATACAGCTGCGCAGGGCTTGATTTTTGGGCGCTAATCAGCCTACTAAGCCCCCAATATGGCGGGCAGAACCACCATATTGGGAAAGGAAAATAAAATTGCCGTACAGCGCCCACACCTGAAACAGGCGTTAAGAGTATTATTTGATTATGCGAAGAGCCCATCGCCTATTTGAGGCCCCCAGTGCAAGATTAGTTTGCCCTGAGGCAGCGCTGCACTCAGGAAAGCTATGCCTTGGGACTGCCCGTTATCAACAAGGTAAGTTTTTGAAATATACTTACCTGAACGTGGAGCCGGGAGGAGCAGGACTGCTGCTCCCAACCCCTCAACTAAAGAATGCAGCCTGCCGCTCCTCCCGTTTGAGGAAAATTGCTGGAACAATGTAAAAAGATCAATATTAGATCTAATCGACTTTATACCATGTTTGGTGCAGATAATCGGTACTAAGGGGGAATAATATTCCATTGTCTAGCCATGTCATCCCTTACTCAGATAGCTATTTCTATTAATTTTAGATAAACAGTATGAACCCACTGCTCCTTACTTTACTCGATAACTGCCGTAAATAGAGATGCAGTGAGTTCTTAAATAAAGCATCAAGCCAGGGAATCAGAATTGGGAAAGGTAAAAATGCATTTAGCATAGTGGGTCGACATAAAGGAATTATGCTACTTCAAAAGGCAAACTCCATTTTAAAAAAGTAAAATATTCTTAAATTGTGTTTATTACATTGTACATCTTTGGTTCATAGACAGTAATGCAAAAATGATAAAATCTGTAATGTGCTGTTCCAAGTCTGCTTTAACATTTTAATGGCTGCACATGCCATATGAGAAAGCTAAAATATTTTTACTTATTGGAGAAACATCTAACTGGTATCTTGATATTGTAAATACAGCCTGGAAAAATAAACAAGGTGGGGAGAATTCCAGTAGTTTGAACTATGACCCTTGTATTTCTGCTTTTATATAGTTTTTGGTCAGGTTTTTTTCTTTCCCAGCCCTTGTGGTAAAGCCTCAAACAATTGGACCCAGCTAGCTTGCTTTAACTGATGATGTTACCACCTCCATTAAGTCGAACAGATCATTGAATTCCGCACACTGCATTGTGGCTGCTGCCAACCTGTTACTGTACGAAAATAAATAGTTTGGTGATAAAGAGTGGTTGGGGGGGAGAGGGAAGTGGAGGGTAAGAAGAGGAAGAAAAAGTCAACATTAAATTATTCTTTTGTATGTTTAGCGGGTCCAAATTCAACTGTCTGATGTGGTATAAATAAATGTGATATGCATCAGACTACCAATGACATCTACAAAAAGGGAAACACTAAAAATCTACATAATTACTGGAGCAGGAACAATGTTATTATTTTTAATTATATGATAATGCATAACAATAAGAATGTACCATAGCGGATAGTAGGAGAAAAAATAAAATCTATGGACTCTACTAGACACTTTTGTGAAAGGGTTGATTTTCCAATTCTATTAAAGCTCAGGATGCTGACATTTTAAAGACACTAGGGTTTGAGGCACTGCCACGTTGACTGTCAGCTGAATGAATGATCTTTTCCTTCTGGCTGTGTTTATTGATTACACGAGGACGGACGCTAATTCACTCAAGAGTAAGCGCCAATGATTAAGCAATTTGGGTCTGAGAGGAATAAGTTTAGCTGTTCATCGAAGGTATTCAATGATACTGAAAAGGGGAAAAAATCTTTGATTAATCATTATAAAAAAAATACAATTAGAATTTGGTAAGTTTTGAAGGAGATGCATGCCTTATAATTGAAGACCGTTGTAAAGCTATAACTTTTTCTGAATAAACAATATCCTTGCAACGAGAGAATAGTCAAAAGGAAATTGGTGGTACTGGATAAAAAAGATAAACACAAGAATTCTTTCAGTGCCTCCAATTTTCTTTCTTCTTCTCCTGACAATGTTGATTTCTGCAGTGGGACAGTTCCATAGACACCAGCTGTGCCTCGGCCAAGTGGCCCTCCTCCATGTGTGAGCCTAGACAGTGAGTGTAATCAGATTATTCAACCAAGGGTAACATTACAGCCAAGTCCAATCCTGTTCTCGCCCAAGATTCAACAACCATGCTTACCAGCCAATAGTGATCAGGAGCAGGAACATTGGCCAGCATTTGAAAAGTCATTAAAAACAAATTAGTCCTCCAATGATAACAGGATAACTTTGTATTTTAATTAGAGCATCTGCTACAGTAATGGAACTAATAATGGGCAAGCAGGAAAAGGTTGAAAAATAAGAATTTTGGTTCTCAATTAATTATTTTCCATTTGCACCGATCGCTCCTCCTCGATTATTCTAACCGCTTGCTTTCTGCAACACAAATAAAATGTTGCCCTTTTTGAAGCAAAGGTTCTTTCAGCTTTCTTATCTTGATCTAGGTCGGAGACAATCAACAAACAAACAAAAAACTGTTGCTGTTACTTTCTATTTTCTCACATCTCTTCAGGCCACACACAAAAGATGAGCAGGGAATCTCCTCCTCGGTGGTATTACTGTAACAAGTGTAGCAGATGATTTAATTTAAAAAAAGAGTTATCCTAATATCATTAGTCACAAGAGTGTCCAGGGTAACTGGGGACAACTCATCAACAAATGTCCCCTCCCTGTTGTCAAGCACCTGCCCCCTGCTCAACACCTCACCATCACACAACAGATGTTCCACTGACAAATCTACCGAGTATTTCAAGGCTGGGGTTACATTGCATGAATTGAAGCATATTATACTGTTATAAAAGAATTAAAGCCTTGAAATTAAGCTTTGAGAATATTACTGTAAGAATGCTTAAAATAAATGGGTTAACTCCTCTGATAAAAAACAGACAAAGGAATGTCATATGAATGTGTTAAGCATTCACATGCTAATGTTCTCAAGAGTGCAATTTCAAGGCCTAAATGCAGATACGGCAAGTTAAAGTGGATTCCCTTGCTTTAAACTTACACTTACTTTTTTTGCTAAAATTAGTGAAAGGAAGAAAATATATCCTTTAATATTACTGTTCAGGTGTGTGTATGGCCAGGGGGGGGGGGGGGGGGTGTCGGGTTGGGGGAGTAAGTCTACCTTTAATATCTCACATGTTATCAGCGGGATTTGAAGTCAATAGAAGGGTCTTTGTTAGAAGGATCCCATGGCACTATTCGAAGAGCAGGCCAATAGCAACCAACATTATTACCTCATTGCTGTTTGTGGGGCCTTGCTGTGTACAAATTGGCTGTCTTGTCTCCTACATTACAAGAGTAACAAACACTTCAAAAAGTACTTCATTGACTGTAAAGCACTTTGGGACATTCCAAGGTCATGAAAGACACTATATAAATGCGAGTGCTTTCTTTCTTTATGCTCCAACATAAAAATTAATCTACCCCATATAATTTGTGGTTGTTTTAGCATGGCAAAAAATCAAATTAACCAGTAATTCAAACTAACTGACTTGGAAATAGATTCTAGTAGCATTACTGTACTTTTGTACTACATTGCTGGGATAGCAGCAGGGAAAGAAAGCTGTCTGTGAGATGTGTGAAGTCACACATTTTATCATTGTAGCCATACCCGATTATTGGCAAATCAGTTAATTGCAATTCCCGTAGTCCTGTTTTTTCCTCTATACTTCCAATTCTGAAACGTTTGTTTTGTTGCAATTTTATTTATTGCAATCGTGCTTTAAACGAGGCTGGTCACCTTTAAACTTGAGGTTTTCACCTCTCAATCTGACTGGGTTCAGTTACCAACGTGCCCAAGAACTGGTTTCCACCTGTTTGTTAGTGTTGTGTGGGCGAGGGAGGAATGGAAGTCAAATTTCCAGATGGCTCAACAAAAACAGTGTTGTGACTTGTTGCTGCGCGAGTAAGTGGCCGCTTTGAACAATTTGAAGGAATTGAGGATTCAAAAGCTAGTCACATGGAAACATGGGCCTGGATATTGACAGGGGTGGGCTACAAAGGCGGGGGGGGCAAAGTTTCGGACGGGAAACCCGGAAGTCCAGGTTTTCCCACATGCTGTGGAGTTTTAACTCTTCTGCACTTGACAGCTTCCTCACCCGGAAGTCAGCCTGATTGACAGGCTTGGCTTCCAGTGGAGCATGGGGGTGGTCTGATGGGGGAGGGAGCTTGGGGGGCTGGGGGGGGGGGAAGCATTCTTGCTCCTCCTGTCCCACAAGCAGTGCTGTAAAAGCACATACCTTCTCCCCGAAGCTGTCGTTGCCTCCCTTCAGCGTCTGGGAAGCCCGGATGGCCACTGTTAAATGTGAAAATCAGGTTAAATCAGAGACTGCCAGCCTCATTAAAATATTCAAAATTCTGAAAAGAAATGAAGACATTTTGAAGGACTGGGAAATAAATGAGAACCGGGATAGGAAACGGATAGAAAGAGAGATAGTCGATCTTTATGAAGTGCTGCTTAGGTGGTTTAATCACTAAACAGCCCAGAAACACCCGGTTGACGGCTGCCTTTTGAAAGATAAAGCTGATGAGTTTTCCAAATAATCAGCGTGGAAAGCTTTGAAGTATCCAATGGATTCCTGTGCCAATGGAAAGTAAGACATATAAGCCTTGTTTCCAAAAAGCTGTTCAGTGAAAAAGCGGACAGTGACACTGCTGATGCATAGACTGGTGTTTCACGGGTTATGAAAAACTATAGCATGTTGGATGCTATGTACTAACTGTCTAACTGATTTAGATACTGCAGTTTGGTTTCTAACAAGGAAAACAATGATGTGGTTGAACTTGAGATTGATGAAGGGATTTCTAGTGGTTTGAACGAGACGGAGTACGACCTTTTGGTTTTGATGGATGATGACCTTGACATCTACGGAGAGATGACTGATGCAGAAATTGTTTTTCCTCTGAAGGGCTCAGATATAGAGGCTGCTGAGGATATAAATGAAGATGTGCCACAGCTGGAAATTGCCAAAGTTAGAGAGATAGATTCTGCACTGTGCGTTCTGCGCCGATTCGAGTCTCAAGATAGTGAAACGAGTGATGAATATCATGCAGTGGAAGGGAAAGTGCAGAGGTTGATGACTTCTCACGAGACATGAGCATGTTTCTTTATTTTTGAAGGTATTATACTGTATTCACCCTTGTAATATGTTGTACAAAATTTAGGCAAATAAAGGGTGTTATGCACCAGACCAGCCTTGATTTTTATTGTTTGCCATTTTATAGAAATTCCCGTTTTATCACAATTTGCAAGGTTGCCCCGAGCAGTTGCAATTCAGCGGGTTCCATTGTAATTGGCCTTCAGCTCTAAAATTATATTAATAAAACCACTTTTTCGTGGTGTAAAGATACAAATAGCAAACATTAAACAAATCATACCCATTTAAAATAAAGCAGAATGCTGAATTTAAAATAAAATGTGATTACTGGGAATGGTCCTTTTAACTAAAAGCTAGATCTATGAGTATTCCACTCTGGCAACCTAATGGACAGAAATCTGGAATGATATGTAAACGACTGCTTACATATTCAGTCAGTGGTGCATACGATCACACTGCAGTAGCAATATGTCACTTAACTCCATTTGAAGTTACAAAGATACACAGTGGAATTGAGAAAGAAAAAAGTGCTAGTAAGGACTGGAAAACCTGTTGTGGCGTCATGGGCTTAAGCTCAGAAGCACAGTGCTCGATTTTGACAGTGTGATTTAGGCTTTATTCAAATAATCTTCTCAAACTAACTGCAGTAGAATCAAGAGACTATGCTCATTTTAAAATGACTGAGTGTTCAGACAGGAATTGACTAAAGGGCAGACAGCTCTGCAACATGAAAGTGAGTAACTGCTGGTGGTGCAGAATTTAATGGAGTGTGGATTTCTACTTACACAATATAAACAGGATGTTGTGGGGAAAATGACATCACATTCTCCCGTGGTGATATCAAACTGTCTTTATGAGTTAAAGTGAGCTCACAGCAGACCTTTATTTTAGGCCAATGGATAGTGCTGGTCCCAATTCTGCCAAAATGTCCCTGAAGGGTCCCAATCTACAAGTGGGCAGCTAGGAGTAGTCAATGTGAAAGGAGAATATTTGAAACTAGCATTGCTAGGTACTAGTCAGTCGGATCTTGTTTTAACATCCTAACAGGATTTGGTGTTTATATGGGGCTGGGGAAAGAGAGAAGGCGGGCACACAACAGTGTTAGAAAAGGGTTCCATTAAGATTTCATTAAATCCCTCATTCATGAGGTGCTGATGAAGTATAAAAGCACAACAGTAATTTATTAGTCTCCCTCGCCCCGAAATGCCACTGAATAATCAGTGAAAAATTCAACCATTAAAGAAGTGAAGTAGCCTTCATCAGTAACTCAGACACAATAAACCAGGCCTTCAATTCTTTCCTATGCCTTTGTTCCTGCTAAAAAAAAATTATAGGAGCTGTACACAATATTCTCCCCTTATCATTTTGAGTGGTAGCACTCATTGTGCAGCAGGAATTCTGCTAACACATCAGCCAGCTGCCATTACTAAAATAAAAGGTTTAGTGGTAGGCATGTACCCTATAAAAATGTAAATCCAGTCCTGGGTACGGCCAACTGCTCACAAGGAGTCTGATGGTCTGGGAACAGAAATAGACAGAGACAGGGTGAGGAAGGAAAGTAAAGACCAAAATTACAAAATATACAGAATGTAAGGCATGAAATACTTTATGTAATATTTTACTAATAATAAAAGAATAAAGAAGCATTTATTTTCAATTCTAAGCATATTCTAAGAGTATCCTATATGGTTGGCATGCCGTTCAGTCTTGGGGTAGCATGCATCATAATTTTTCTAAGTTTTATTGATACACAATTCACGTTGGGGAACAAATCAACTTGATTGCACCAGTATGATTTATAATAGTACTTTTTGTATTCTTGTATTCTTCTGCTTTATGTTTAATCAAAAAAATGTAAATGATTAAAAGATGATGATATCAAGGCTATTGGAGGAAAACTAGGTTGTGGCAGCAACTACAACTGTATCAAGTGCTTGTTTTGTTAAAGTCAGTAATGTACATTCATTGGACACATATGTCATCAAATAGTATCCGCTGTTAATACATTTGTTGTATAAAGATAATTACACTGATACGTATGCAGCATGAAGCGCTTAAACATTTCCCAAAATTATTTCTTTTTGCCAAGGGAGATGGTGACTGCCAGAAAAAGTAACGCAATTGTGTTTATTGAATCTACAAGTATAGTTTCCTATGTAGCTCAGGTTACTTCTCTGCAAGACCCAAGTTATGTGTTTATGCAAACCTGGATCATAAAATGAATTCATCTATTCATGCCTTGTTCCGCTCCACAGTCAGATACAGAAACTGCGGTAAACATCACACCATCCGTACTGCCTTACAGTCCCTTAAGAAAAGCCAGGAATGGGCCTGCTCCCAGTCAGCTAAAGAGGCAGTACAGTCTTCTTGGGTAGGAGACGTGCAGGTAAGCTCATATGGCCAAACAGCTTTCCTTGCAAGCTGGGCAATATCTACCCTGTGGAACAGATAGTGCAGTAAGCAGGCACTCACAACCTGAGCTTCACCTCCTGTAGTCTACCAAGATATAAGCTACAAATGTAATTTAAAAAAAAAATCTTGATGCACAAATTCAGTCATGTTATTGTGCAAATACTTACAAAGCTGAATGAAAAACATTACGCTGGAACCTCAATTATCTTCCATAATGGAAGGGCGCGCCATAAGCACAGAATGGAAACTGGCAAATAATGGCTGTTCTCCTGTATACCTAATTGAAAATAATTGTCTTTTTTCACACAATAAATAAGTTGTCATACTCTATGGTGTCTTTAAAGATCAAATGAAAGCGCTCAGAAATGGAAGGCTAAACGGTTCAAATCTGACAGACCATCAATGGACCATTTGTTGTCAGTGGATTTGGTTTCCTGGTTGATTTTAAGCGCAAGACTGTTTTCTCTACTTTAATATACCGGAGATTCTGTCCTTGCAGACTTGCTGGCAGCCTTGATTCCCACTGGTCTCCCAACCCAGCACTGATTCCTTGTAGCTTTCTGACCCAGTCCTGAATACCACTAGTCTCCTGACCTGGCCCTGACTCTAACCTAAATGTTCATGGATAATCGAAGTTCACTTTTACAAAAAGCAATGACAAGTTGCTTTGCATGACTTGATCTAGTACCTTTTACGAAAGAACGAACAAATTTACATTTATACAGAACAATTCACGACCGCAGGACATTCCAAAATGTTTTACAGCCAGTGAAGTTCTTTTGACGTGTAGGGAAATGCAGTAGTTAATTTGCGCACAAACAGGATGGAGATAAATGACCAGATAATCTGTTTTAGTGATGTTATTTGAGGGATAAATATTGGCCAGGACACCGGGAGAACTCCCCTGCTCTTCTTCACATAGTGCTATAGGATCTTTTACCTCCATCTGAGAGGACAGGATGGGCCTCTGTTTAATGTCTCATCTGAAAAACAGCAGCACCCCAGACAGTGCTGACTGGATAATCAGCCTAGATTATCAAGTCTCTGAAGTGGGGTTTGAACTCACGACCTTCTGACTCAGAGGTATAAGTGCTAAGACTGAGACAAGGCAGATACCTTGTGAGAACGTTTATATATGGGGCCATGTGCAAAAATATAGATCCCGCCATAAATATCAGGGAAGGGAAAGGGTCATCTGGATACTCGGGGCAAGCAGCCAAAAGGCCACATTAGCAGGATCTTCTCCGACAGAGTCTTGGAAAATCGGAGTTACACCCTGCTGTTCTGTTGAGAAAGTTAGAAGCCCTTATTAGGCAGAGTAGGTAAGTGGGTAATTCTTCCTCTCCTTCGCAAAGGGGCACCAGGTAAAGAAAGACTTGCATTTATACAGTGCCTTTCATGACCTCAGGACGTCCCAAGCGCTTTAAAGTACCCAATAGAGTACTTCTGAAGTGTAGTCACTGTTGCAATGCAAGAAGCACAGCAGCCAATTTGCACACAGCAAGGTCCCGCAAACAGCAATGTGATAATGACCAGATCATCTGTTTTTAGGTGTTGGTAGGTATATAAAGGTAATCAATCCCCTCCAGAATCAATTACCTTTTCCCTGAAGGATTTTGGGGCCTTTTGAAGGCCCATACAGAACCTATGCCTCAGGGTTATTGGGTCCAGTTAGGTGGCGTACTGGGCAGAATTTTCCAGTGAAGCTGGGGGACTCCTCAGCCACACTTCCTTGATGTGGGCAGGGGTAGGACAAATATCTGCCCGCCCCTTCACTGGAATTTCCCGAGCACCTCTCCATGGGCAGAATCTAGTTCCATCCAACTGTCTGGCCTCTCTCTGGTAGTAATGTCAGAGATGTGCCCAGGCCCAGGGCAGAATTACAGGCCCAGGATATTTAGTCCTGCATTTTTAATTGTACTCAGGTAGCATAAATTCTTAATCCTGGGCTTCCAGGTTTAGGTACAGTCTACATGATAATAAATCTGTCAATCATATCTGTCAGTGTACAACATATTGCCTGGAAAACCAGGTCAGGCTGCTGCTGCACTGCCCTCTGTCAGTCCATGTGGAAAATGGCAGTGTTAGTGAAGATACAGGAGTGTTCCTCTTTCCCTTTATGCTGTCAATGGTAAGGAAATTGTTCCAATAAGTCAGGTAAATCCTGCGACTATTCCTGATATTTGCAATTCTGTTACTAACAAATCTGGCTAAGGAGCCCTGCAGTTTAAAAAAAAAATCTTTCTATAAAAGTATAATGACATTTATCCTTTTGGGATCTAAAACTACTCAAAAATCTTTATGACAAAAAGACAAATCCCTAGTCTTCAGCCTGTTACTGTCAAGAGAACAAAAAAAACAGAAGTTAATGGGTACAAATTACTCTTTCCTCGATCACAACCAACCACTGGGAATCAAGTTTATTTTTTATTTGCTGAAATGTACCAAATTCCCAGTACAGTACTTCAATGGCAATTAGATAGTAGTAGTTATAAGCCTACTGTTTTACAGAATGGAGCTTAAGAGCCTTAATTATTGACTGTGCAACATCTGCATTGACTGTCACAATGATGTGACAACATCAGTAAGTCTTTTTCTTAAATGTTCATTCGCGCTCATTGTTAAAAGATAACATCGGAATTACCAATGAGACTGAAAAATCTAACAATCGTTTTTTTTAAATTAAATGTGATGCAACATGAGAAAAATGTTGATT
Organism: Squalus acanthias; assembly: GCA_030390025.1. Lineage (NCBI taxonomy): Eukaryota > Metazoa > Chordata > Chondrichthyes > Squaliformes > Squalidae > Squalus > Squalus acanthias. Next base: position 209,731,892 of record CM059425.1, read on the forward strand.
TAAAGTGACCTCGGCCATTTTTCAGGAAAAGGCAACACAGTCTACAGAGCAAATATCCCATGGGCTCTGGCGCAATATAATAGCTAAACAGGATCCGACTGCATTACATACCAGCAGTACATTATGGGCAGTATGAATATCGAATCACACTTAAACCTCTGGGTAGTCCAGAAAAATTAAGTGAAGAGTTTCTAAGAATGCGTGAAAAATTGGAAGACAACTTACTTGCTCAGTAGTTGCCCTTACTGTGTGCTTGGATTGGAGGGCAGTGGATCCAATCTTTGATTCCAGCTCAGCATTCAGTTATTTTTCTAAAGTTACTAGTAAATTGCCCATGGTGTTGCCATGGTCAGTTGATGAAGGTTTTTATATATACAGGATGGAGACATCAGAAACTCTCTCCACAGGACCACCTAGTGGCCAAAGCCTGTAACCACACCATTATAGGCAACAGTTAAGAGTTTCATTCTAAATGTTAACTTCGGCAATTTCAATTAAATGTCGACAGACAAATGTGACCAAAAATCATGAAGACAGGAAGCTGGACACAAAGTATATGCATACACAAGATTTCTAACAACATACATATAGATTTAGTGTTGCAGTTTTTGATGCATCTGGCAGATTTTTTTCACCGTCAATCAATTGAGTTGAACTTGTAATTTTTTGCACAAGTTCAATGATTTATTTTTCTAAATGATTTATTTGTTAAATTAGTTTATTTAAAAAATTCTTTATTTTTGTCTTAGTGTAGCTTTAAAGGTTGAAAGAATCAAATTTACTGACCATTTTTGTAATATGTTCTTGTATCAATATGCTGGTCAGTCTCTGAAGAACAGTGAGTAGAGTAACTCTTCTGGCGATTAAGTGTTAACACACAAACATTAAAATTAGATGTTCAAAAAGTAGGAGAGATTTTGAGAGTCACCAGAAAACTGTTGGCAAGCTGCCTGCGATTTTCAGATACATTCTGTCTACAGACAGTCAGAAAATCTGCACCTGCGTGTGGCTGAGTAAAGGCTATGCATTAGCCTTGACTTAGTGGTAGTACTCTCATCTCCGAATCAACGGGTTGTGGATTTAAGCCCCACTCCAGAGACCTGAGCACATAACTAGGCTGACATTCCAGTGCAGTGCTGCACGGTCAGGGGCGCAGTACTGAGGGAGTGCTGCACGGTCAGGGGCGCAGTACTGAGGGAGTGCTGCACTGTCAGGGGCGCAGTACTGAGGGAGTGCTGCACGGTCAGGGGCGCAGTACTGAGGGAGTGCTGCACGGTCAGGGGCGCAGTACTGAGGAAGTGCTGCACGGTCAGGGGCGCAGTACTGAGGGAGTGCTGCACTGTCAGGGGCGCAGTACTGAGGGAGTGCTGTACTGTCTGAGGTGTCATCCTTTGGATGGTTCCATCTGCCCTGTCAGGTGGACGTAAAAGATCCCATGGCACTACTTGAAGACCGTGCAAGTTCTCCTGGTGTCCTAGCCAACATTTATCCCTAAAACATCACCAAAACAGATTATCTGGCCATTTAACCCTTTGCGAGACTTTGTTGTGTGCATATTGGTTGTCATATTTACCTATGTTACAACAGTAACTACATTTCATAAAGTACTTAAATGGCTGAGAAGTGCTTTGGGACGTCCTGAAGTCATGATAGGCACTACACAAATACAAATTTTTTCTTTGTTGTAGTGTCACATTGTTGTATGTTCCGAAATTAAAAAAAAATACAACCTCATTTGATTTGGTCTAAAAATAAATGTTGGGTGGCGAGCTGTCCTTGTACTTCTGGAACCTGGATCTGAATCGAATCCTTATCCAATGAGTTGGAAAGCTCCGCTCTGCTGCCTGTAAGGGCCCTATATATGAAATAAATTAAGTGTCAACCCAGTTCCTGATGGGTACGAGTACAAATTACTAGTCTCACTCAGAGATTCATCACCCAAGTAGAAGTATTGTTCAAAAGGCAATGCACAACAGTTGCTGTGGACAATTAGTGCGTGCACTGGGCCTTGTAATTGACCATTTTTTTTTTTAAATGGTTGAGGCTTTCTAAAAGAACAAAAAGCATAATTTAACATTGTTAGGTGCAATAAAACCATTGAGAATTTGTTTCTAGGGGTTGCAGTATCTTACAAGCTCATTTATTCAGAAGCACTGCAGATTTAAAATCATCGCCTCGGGGCTATTTCTCTTGCTTAAAATAATCCAAAGAGATCACCAACATGCTATTACAATAAACATCTGCAGTGCAGATTAAGACTTTCAGGACAGAAATAAAGCATTATTTTCTTTCAAGTAGTACACTGCTGGTATTAAGTATTAACCATTTTTACAGTATTATATTGTTGCTATGTGGCTTTTACTAAAGGAGATTAGCCTCAGTTTCCGGACTTTCTTTAAAATGCATCCTGGTGTTTGTACTACTGTGCAATGAGATACCCGCGCATCTTCTTTTATGGTGGCGTAGATTGAAACGGGAACTGGAAATTGAACTGGATCAGTATTAACTCCGAGACTGCAGAAACTTTTGTCTCCCAAGACAGCTGGTTTTGTTTATTTTCATTTACACATGAGAAAATGTTTAAAAGTAAAAATAATAGAAAAAAAATCCTTTTTATAAAGCAAATACAGGGAAAGTTCAGTAATCCTGTGCTCTCAGCAGGAGCCTCAGTCAGTGGGAATACCTGCCTTTGATCCATGCTCCTGTCAAACAAGGCTCCCCATTTGGGTGTGCAGCGTCACGGAATTTATCCTTACATGGATTTAGAAAAAAAAATCCTACAATGGCACATGAGGATTGCAGCCCGTGGATGCTAGTGACTGAATCCTTTATGCAATTAAGGTATTGAAGAAAGATTTTCCCGGTAATAGAATATGGGCCCTACTTCAGGATAGAAATTTCAAGTCACATGAAAAATCCAAGACTGAGGCAAAGGGAAGGGTCAAAATGGAACTGGTGGGAAAATGGGGTACCACCCCCTGACAGATTAATAAATCCCACTTTAAACACTGAGCTCACACATGAAGAATGCCCCCTTGGGGAACGTGCTGGAGGGGTGCCAGTGTCCAGTGGAATAGTACCCCAATGAGGCACTGCCGTCAAAAGAGGGGAGAAAATGAGAAAATCTCCCCCAGCTGAAAAAACAACCGAATTATATATTACATAATATATAAAAGTTAAAAAAAACATTTTACGTATGCTGACTTGGTTGTTCCATTTCCCCTCCCATTCTGTCTTGTTCCCAATTATTTTATTTTTTTAAAATTTTTACTACTCATTTCTGCCAATTCTAACTCCTCTACTAATCCTTTTTCCTTGTGTGTTTTACATTCATAGCGCTTAATTTACCTTTCAGCATTTGCCCCTCTCCTTCCACGGTCTATTGTGGAGGCAGGAGCTTCAATTGACTGAAAACCTTTGATTCTGGCCAATGACACGGACGAGATGAACAAGCCAATTGCTGACATGAAAATCTCTCAACGAGCATATTAGAATTCTTCTTATGGCATTTTCTGAAGTGAAAAAGAATCATGCTTCATTTTACTTGATGTGGAGATGCCGGCGTTGGACTGGGGTGGACAAAAATGAGAAGTCGCACAACACCAGGTTATAGTCCAACAGATTTATTTAAAATTACAAGCTTTCGGAGCTGTCGCCCCTTCCTCAGGTAGAGTTACTGTGAGACAATCTACCAGAATTCACAGAATATAAACACAGAGAAAATGCAGAGATTCAATCTATCCCTACATCAAAGACATACTAAGAGCACAGCCAAGACAATGAGATGTGTCCCAGGGGGTCCAACGTGTCAAAACACCTGCTGGCTGCATATCCTCTCCATTTGAGTTTGTTTCTTGTGTTTGTTTTTTTAAAAAGCTGGAAAGACCGGCAACGATGTCAAGTCACGTTCTGTAGCGTGACATGAACCCGATATCCCGATTGAGGCCGTCCTCATGAGTGCGGAACTTGGCTATCAGTTTCTGCTCGATGATTTTGCGTTGTCGTGTATCCCGAAGGCCGCCTTGGAGAACGCTTACCCGAAGATCCGAGGCTGAATGCCCTTGACTGCTGAAGTGTTCCCCGACTGGGAGGCCACCCTCCTGCCTGGCGATTGTTGCGCGGTGTCCGTTCATACGTTGTCTCAGTGTCTGCATGGTCTCGCCGATGTACCATGCTCTGGGGCATCCTTTACTGCAACGTATCAGCTAGACAACGTTGGCCGAGTCACATGAGTATGTACCATGTACCTGGTGGGTAGTGTCCTCACGTGTGATGACGGTATCTGTGTCCATGATCTGGCATGTCTTGCAGAGGTTGCCGTGGCAGGGTTGTGTGGTGTCGTGGTCGCTGTTCTCATGAAAGCTGGGTAATTTGCTGCGAACGATGGTAATTTTGAGGTTAGGCGGCTGCTTGAAGGCGAGTAGTGGAGGCGTGGGGATGGCCTTAGCAAGGTGTTCGTCGTCATCGATGACATGTTGAAGGCTGCGAAGAACATGGCGTAGTTTCTCCGCTCCGGGGAAGTACTGGACGACGTAGGGTACTCTGTTGGTTGTGTCCCGTGTTCGTCTTCTGAGGAGGTCTATGCGGTTTTTCGCTGTGGCCCATCGGAACTGTCGATCGACGAGTCGAGCGTCATATCCCGTTCTTACGAGGGCGTCTTTCAGTGTCCGTAGGTGTCCATCGCGTTCCTCCTCGTCTGAGCAGATCCTATGTATTCGCAGGGCTTGTCCATAGGGGATGGCTTCTTTAACGTGGTTAGGGTGGAAGCTGGAGAAGTGGAGCATTGTGAGGTTGTCCGTGGGCTTGCGGTAGAGTGAAGTGCTGAGGCGTCCGTCTTTGATGGAGATTCGTGTGTCCAAGAATGAAACCGATTCTGAGGAGTAGGCCTTCGGGATACACGACAACGCAAAATCATCGAGCAGAAACTGATAGCCAAGTTCCGCACTCATGAGGACGGCCTCAATCGGGATATCAGGTTCATGTCACGCTACAGAACGTGACTTGACATCGTTGCCGGTCTTTCCAGCTTTTAAAAAAAACAAACACAAGAAACAAACCCAAATGGAGAGGATATGCAGCCAGCAGGTGTTTTGACACGTTGGACCCCCTGGGACACATCTCATTGTCTTGGCTGTGCTCTTAGTATGTCTTTGATGTAGGGATAGATTGAATCTCTGCATTTTCTCCGTGTTTATATTCTGTGAATTCTGGTAGATTGTCTCACAGTAACTCTACCTGAGGAAGGGGCGACCGCTCCGAAAGCTTGTAATTTTAAATAAATCTGTTGGACTATAACCTGGTGTTGTGCGACTTCTCATTTTCATTTTACTTGAGCTAACAAACACCACTGGGGATGGGTGGTGCTGTGAGTTAGCACACTGTCCTATCATCTTTGGGGTCTGGGTTTAAAATTAGCTCAGGCTGAGTGGATAAAGTCTCCTCTGTCTGCTGGTCCCAAGGGCCCTGAAATGAGCTGATAAGTGGGCACAAGTCCACAACAGAAAACTGCCCATTGTAGAGCACAAATCAGTAACATGACTCAGAGAGGCCATATAAACAACCAGGGGGAGATTTTCAGGCCACCCGCTGAGAGGAAACAGGACTGTGGTGTCCCAAAAATGGTGGGGAATGCCTTATTGCCCCATTCCTGTCAATGGTGTCCCGAGGACCTACTGCTGGGTGGCTGGAGCGCCCGCCCAAGTCAGGTGGCCCTTTACAAATGAAAATCGAGGCCCAATGACGTACATAGGACTCCATTTGCCATTTTAGAACTCAACTGGGCGAAGCATGTGAAATGACACCAGTGTGCGTTGTACACCAACTTTTACTAGATTAGTGAATTTCCTGAGGTGTTGCTAACAAGTCAGAGGATGCGCTGCTTTATACGGGCAGGAACATTATATCATGTCAGCCATAATGTATTATTCCTTTGCTAAAGTGTAGATGTATGTTCATTTAAGGCTACAAAATCTAATTGATTTCCAGTAAAAAAAAGTTAATTCACAGGTTAATTTGGAGATCAGAGCCCTGGTATGGTTTGTGGGAAAAATAATTAAGAAAATGTAGGCATTCCTGCAGAGTTTATCTGTAGATTCCAATTGCTGAATTAGTTTCTTTATACTTTTTGCATTAGACAGTGTGTGGCGTCTGAAGTGTCATGGGCGTCCAAATTGTGATAGACAGGAAACGCATATTTAACTGTTTTTCCTTTTTTGCAACATTTCTACCCATCGTGACCCTTTTCTGGTGATTTTAGCTATGTTATATTGCTCCTTTAATGATTTTTAATCAGAATCAACTATATACATTATTGGGACTGTTATTAAATATTCGCTATGGACACTGGTGATTTTTCTACACTGGTAAGCTTTACTATAAGTTGCCATAATTTTACGTGAGTTCGGTCCTCAGTTCATCAGTTCATAGTTTTGAAAAGGCAATGCTAGACAGGGAGCGTCTTCCACTCCTCCAGTGGTGAGTAATTCTCTCTCTGGGAAAAGTCTGGTTCACATGTGGTGCTCAAAGTGTCTGCAGTGACGAGGCAAAGAACAAACACAATCCCATTTCTGGGAAAGGAAACTCCTCCACCATGTCTGTAACTATCAGACAGGAAGCTTTCTTTAACTGTTAGTACAAGACACAATGTCTTGAATATCTATTTAGCAACCTATATATAAAATATTTCTTTACAGTAATTGAAGCGCTAGAAACTACAGTAGTAAACATGAACTGAAAAAGCTCTCTGGGTTCTGTAACATATATATTTTAATTGCCCAAATCCACTTCCATTCATTATCGTAGATATATATAAAGCTGGAATTTTATCATTTATAAACTAAAGGTTATATTTGCCTTGCCGTTTTTGCAAGAAGGGAATAAATACATTTTTTCATCAATCTTTCCAACTGCTTTCAAAATGTGTATGATTTTGTTTAGAGTAACTTTGTGCAACATGATTTTGTTACTGGGAATTGCAGAAAACTTGGCAGTCACAATACAGCTGTAATAATAACCGTTTACCATTTATCAAGCAGCTAAGTATTCACTTATTTGTTGCAGATCATGCAAAGTTTGGTAATCCAGCTATGGACTGTGCAATTGTGTGCAATAGCGCAACAAAAAATGAGAACATCTTAATTTACCCACAAGAACAAGTTCCCGAGACCTACTGAGTGGGTCGAATTCCCAGAGAAGCCCAGGAACTGCCCTAGATATGCCCACTTCACATGGCAGTTGGAAGATGCCCTCGTTGGAATTTAAAAGGACAGTACAAATAGGGTGGAACCCCAGTATAACTGGGTTCCACCTCAAATTCCTAGACCCCACTGACCCCAAGCAGAAATGAAGCTTGCTGTGCTCTCCAGCTGAAGGAATATTGGGGCCTAGCTAAAGTCTTGTGTACAATATAAATCACTAGATTTTTTTTAATGTAATAAATTGACTGTGAAAAGCTCACCTTTGCATATAAGCAACATGAAGCTACAAGACAGCAGAAATGGCAAGTGTTTTTACGTCTGTGATTTGTAACTTGCATATGACATGTAGTTTGTGCAGCCACAACACAGCCGAGGCTAGAAAAACAAACTAGACGTAAAGCCCTGAATTTCCTCGAGGGTTCCGCTGGACACCTGCCATAACTCTGGCGGGATTCAGGAAAACCCACTGGAAAAGGCAGCTACCCAATTTTGCCATTTCTCTGCCAACTCTGGGAGTTCCCAGTCAGTCCTGTAAAGGGCGGAACCGCTGCCTGTCATTTACAAGGCCAATAACGGCGACTCCATATGCCGTGAGCTCACACTGTCTCAGATCAGAAGGGATTGGCGGTTATGCTGACAAGGATGAACTGTACCAGCTCCAAATTGGGCATAAAGAGACCCCACTGGGGCCGGGGTTCCAGGTCAGGGAAGCAGTGTGAAACCCTGAAGAAAGATTCATACTACTTTTTTGAGAGAAAAATTTGGATTGGTTCCCTTACACAAGAGGATTTTCCAGCCTCTTGGAGCAGACAGGCGCCAGGAGATGTACCTGTAATGGTGCGGATGCCTGTCAGTCCAAGCAAATGAGGTGCCTTCCCACTGACCCCACCAACACTGGAAGAGTCAGTGTTTAAGGGCACCAGTGGGCACGATGCTGCTGATTATGCCAGGATTGCTAACTGTGGATTTTCAGGGCCATTTATATTTTTACAGATGCCAACTTTTGTAAAATCATGAATGCATATAACTTCATTAAATTATCTTTTACAGTCTAATTTTCCAAAAGATGTGATTTTACTTCCAAAATCTTTCCGTTCATTAAGCTAATAATGGGTCTGACTTCAACACCTACTATTTTTCACTCTCTCCTTCCAATTAATTCTTTACGAGTTTCTCAAAGTTGGCCTATAACAAGCAAAAAGTGGTGGTTTTTCTCATTTCTGTGAACCCTGTTTAAGAAGGCCACACTACTCAGACTAATGGTGCAAGCAGGAAAACCATCATGTTACTGCTTCCTACAAGTCTTACGGTTCCTCTAACAGATGTCTACCTTTTTTCTGTAAAAATTAATTGCCCTACGAATATAGTTACTACACAAAAGAGACTGTTTCCCCTGGCTGGAGAGTCTAGAACTAGGGAGCATAGTCGCAGGATAAGGGGTCGGCCTTTTAAGACTGAGATGAGGAGGATGTTCTTTACTCAGACGGTTGTGAATCTTTGGAATTCGCTACCCCAAAGGGCTGTGGATGCTGAATCATTGCTTATATTCAAGGCTGAGATAGATAGATATTTGGACTCTTGGAAATCAAGGGATACAGGGATCGGGCAGGAAAGTGGAGTTGAGGTCGAAGATAGCAGGCACGAGGGGCCGTATGGCCTACTCCTGCTCCTAATTCTTATGTTCTTATGTAGACACGGCAATGAATAGGTCTTGGTTTAGCTGCATATTTGGCTCTTTTGATCAGGTTAATTTTTAGATTACAAATTATCCCTTTTTTTTGCTGTACGGTTTAGATGTTTAATCATAATATCTCATCGTTAATAGATACCATGGAGTATCTTATCCTTATTTTAATTTCCTTGTACTGGTCATCCACTTCCCTTTACAATCATTCCAAGAGATTTTACTGTACTTCTAAAACCAGGAAATCATTTTCTTTATTCCTAGCAGATGCCAATCATTGCTGATTGCTTTCATCAGCCACAGACATCTTTATCGGCACTAATGTAGCTCTGTGGTTGATTAAGAGGAAATACACTTACAGTGGGAGTGAGCAGTTTCCCCCCCACCACCCCCCGATTCTTCACCTGGGATAGCATTCCCTCTTAGCAAAGCATTTTATATGGAATTAGTGTTACATGGTGACAAAAGACAACCGTGGGATTTGAAGCTTTGACTGCCTGTTTAAAAGATAAATACTCCACTGCCTGTGAACCAATGTACCTGCCCGTTTCTTTTTTAAAGCCAATCTTGTCCCCGGAAAGCACCGACTGCTGCTGGGGTAGTTTCACAGGCAACGGATGCCCCTTCATGTTTGAGCATTGACTGTGACCACTGGCAGACAATCCAACTGTGGGGACATCACAGCTGAGCTTTCTGCTGTCCTCTCGTGCATTTTCCATCAGAAGTCAATTGATAGGAACTCTGATGGAACTATCCCTTCCCTAGTCCAGGGACATTCAGGTCATTTATAACACCCCGCAACACCACCCCAACTTGAGAGCCGCAACGTTAGCACAAATTAGAGGTCAAGTTTATGGTATTCCTGTTCTGTAAGGCTCAGTACTCCACTGGACAGTGTACATACCAGTTTATTATCAGGGGAGCCTCCTATTCCTACTGTGGTTATGTTTACTAGCACTTCTAATGAGTCGCCACAGTTATTTTTAAAGATATTGTATATAACAGAAGCCACCCATTAGCACCGTTCCTTACTTCGATTGCAGGTAACATGTCCCAAAGGGAATGTACTATTATTTTCTTCGGCTGCCTTTACCATTCATTGAATATATCTGTGAAGTAGTAACTGTGCAAAACGGTAGCACACCAAAATGCATACTTCAGTTAAGTGCAATAGTGCATATATGCCGCAATAGTGCATATATGCCATTTTTCATGTTTCCAAGAGGAATGGAAATCTATTCACACTATAAGGTCAGGAGTTTAGAACTTTAACAGTAAAAGTGATTTTCCTTATATACAGATAGGGTAACACAATGAAGCCCAATCCTGTATCCCTGTAGCGATAAACCTGTTTCACAAAACTGGTCGATATTATTAAACATCGCCACTAAAATTAAAAGTATATATTTTTAAATAACTCATTTGGCAAATAGAATAATCAATGGGTAACATGCCATTTTTTTCTACTTTATTTATGCAATAAAAATACTATCTCACAATAATAGTGTGAGGTGGTACATTTTGTTAGGAAGAATATGGAGGCCACATACACCTTGGAATATAAATGCCTAAATGGGGCAGAGGTGCAAAGGGATCTGGGGGTACAGGTACACAAATCACTAAAAGTAGCGTCGCAGGTTAATTAGACCATAAAAAAGGCAAACAAAGCACTGGGGTATATTTCTAGATGGATAGAATTGAAAAGCAGAGAAGGTATGTTAAACTTGTAAAGAACCTTGGTTAGATCAATTTGGAGTACTGTGAACAGTTCTGGTCTCCATATTATAAAAATGATATGGAGGCACTGGAAAAGGTTCAAAAACGATTTACTAGGATGATACCAGAACTGAGAGGTTATACCCATCAGGAAAGATTGAACAGGCTGGGGATCTTTTCTCTAGAAAAGAGAAGACTGAGGGATGACCTGATAGAGGTCTTTAAGATTATGAAAAGGTTCGATAGGGTAGACAGAGAAAATGTTTCTACCTGTGGGGGAGACCAGAACTAGGGGCTATAAATATAAGATAGTCACTAATAAATCCAATAGGGAATTCAGGAGAAATTTCTTTACCCAGAGAGTGGTTAGAATATGGAACTCGCTACCACAAGGAGTAGTTGAGGTGAATAGCATAGATGCATTTAAGGGGAAGCTAGATAAACACATGTGGGAGAAAGGAATAGAAGGATATGTTAATGGAGTTAGATGAAGATGGGTGGGAGGAGGATTGTGTGGAGCATAAAGACCTCCTTGGGCTGAATGGCCTGTTTCTGTACTGTAAATACTGTCACTATGTAATACATGCTAACATACATAGAAAATTAACACAATCAGATGAAGTGTGGGAGTCATCGGATTGTGTGTGTGCAAAAGTTCCAGCCTTACACACAAGATATTTTCAAAGCATTCTGGGGCAACTTCAGGAGAATGGCCAGAAGTTAAATCCTTAGCCTGTATTGGATAACAAAATTATTGCAACTTTAAAGCAGCTGGTTCATAACCAAGAACATAAGGTTTGGGGAAACGTTGCATACTGTGTCAAATACAAGTCTACAGGCAATTGACTATACTTTTAAACATAATCCCGCAGCATAAAGAAAACCAATCTCTGATAATATTGGTACATTTATCTTTTATGGGTACGACTAGAAGTAGTAATTGTGTAGTGTACAACAAAAATAATGTGTGCTGCCAAAGATGAAGTAATCCACCACAATTTAAGTATTTAAATTGAGATATTTAGTCCATACAGTGCTTTCTGTATTATCCTATAATTTAACTTCCATCTGTGGAGACTGCTTTATTCACATTCCCCATTCAATGTTCCAAAATACACTGTAACTTTCTGTGTGGACATCAGGTGAGAATAGCATCATGCTCAGCTATGAGGTACACTCAGCGATGATTGCCCTTGTGGTTAAATGTCCTGCCAACACTCACCGTCTCGGCTGACAGATGAAGAATGGCCACTTGGCTGAGGAACCGAAGGGTGACTCGGTTTACATCTCGCCCAGAACACAATGCAGCACCCCTTAAGTACTGAAGTAGAGTTTCAGCTTACATTTTTCAACTCTATGTTACCAGCAATGAGCCTTGCAAGCGGGAAGTGCAGATTGGAAAATTGGGCTTGTGCTGTGCACGATTTTTCAACCATTAATTTAAGTTATTGCCCGAAATCAGATATACTCTGCCAGCAGGCGAGGCTCCCCGTCAGAAGCACAAGTGGAAAATCAACACTTAATTGTGCACAATCTCAAGCTCCAATTGAAGAGCCAATGGCTGCACAGGTGTGGTGGGCTGAATGGCTGCCTTCTGTGCTGTAGTTTGCGATTCTAAGCATTTTCAAAAATGCATCCAAGACATTTAGTTCAACATTTGCAATCATTTCTTGGACAGATATTACAAAATAATATGCCTTGGGCTCCCTTGATGATTCAGTAACTTTATCCAGCGAGTAGCTAGGTTACATAAGCCAGGAAGCTCCCAGGTCTGTACGGAGTTAGCAGATCTCAGTCAAGATGGATGGGTGTAGGGGGCACTACAATTGGTGTGATGCCCTTGGTTAGGTAGGAAAACAATTTCACAGGGTTCCACTCCCTGATCAAAATGGACTCCCAACGGAAGGGCACGTATGAATGTCAGGGAGGATAGGAATGAGCTGAGCTGTCATTCGTCCCGTGATTACATAGCCTGCTGGTACTTGCTGTCAAAGGTCACACAAGCAGTCATCTGGGTAAAATACTGGAGTGCGCCAGGGAGCCATACACCAGCAAGGAGTCAACAGCTTTTAACAACAAAACACAAAGAACCGAGTACACCACAGAAAACGAAGCCAGCAGCTTCAGGGTGCAATTCAGGAGTCTGCCAAACAGTCACCAATTAGACAGATGTACAGACGCAGCACCCAAAAACAGCACATAAGGTTATCTAAAGGAACCTGGAGAACCTTACTGCTAAAACTAAAACAATTTTGTAAAAAGTGAGACAGTGTACAAGTACTGTAATATTCTTTTAACCATCGTCAACACCTTCACCGAAGCGTACGAGAGCATGGGCCTTACACTAAACATCCGTAAGACAAAGGTCCTCTACCAACCTGCCCCCGCCACACAGTACTGCCCCCCGATTATCAAAATCCACGACAAGGCCTTGGACAACGTGGACCACTTTCCATACCTCGGGAGCCTACTGTCAACAAGGGCAGACGTCGATGACGAAGTCCAACACTGCCTTCAGTGTGCGAGTGCAGCCTTCGGTCGCCTGAGGAAGAGAGTGTTTGAAGACCAGGACCTCAAACCCGGCACCAAGCTCATGGTCTACAGAGCAGCAGTGATGCCCGCCCTGCTGTATGCATCAGAGACATGGACCATGTACAGCAGGCACCTCAAAGCACTGGAGAGGTACCACCAACGCTGCCTCCGCAAGATCCTGCAAATCCATTGGCAGGATAGGCGCACCAACGTCAGTGTTCTCGCTCAGGCCAACATCCCCAGCATCGAAGCTTTGACCACGCTCGATCAGCTCCGATGGACGGGTCACATTGTCCGCATGCCCGATACGAGACTCCCAAAACAAGCGCTCTACTCGGAGCTCCGGCACGGCAAGAGAGCCCCAGGTGGGCAGAGGAAACGCTTCAAGGACACCCTCAAAGCCTCCTTGAAAAAGTGCAACATCCCCACCGACACCTGGGAATCTCTGGCCCAAGACCGCACAAAGTGGAGGAGAAGCATCCGGGAAGGAGCCGAACACCTCGAGTCTCTTCGCCGGGAGCAAGCGGAAGCCAAGCGCAGGCAGCGCAAGGAGCGCACGTCAACCCAAGCACCCATCCACCTGCCCCTTCAACCACCGTCTGCCCCACCTGTGACAGAGACTGTAGGTCCCGTATTGGACTCATCAGTCACCTGCGAACTTATTTTTAATGTGGAAGCAAGTCATCCTCGGTTCCGAGGGACTGCCTAAGAAGATGATTCTTTTAGTGTGAGGAATTGACTGCCAGTGCAGGCAAGTAAATCTAACGGAGATTATTCTTGCTTAACCCATTCATGGAATTCTTAACATCATGAGACAAAAAAAAAATCATAAGCACTGTATAAAGCAATTCGGAAGTGAAGAGATGGCAAAAATCCAATTTACTCACAAAATTCTGTTGTCAATGTTTTGAACCCGCCTGTCCTGCTGTTACTGTCCACAGCACTATATTTTGTCACCACAAGGGGTGGGGATTCCACTGTATTCTATGAAAGAGCAACTCACTGCAGCCAGCTTCGACTATGCAATTGTGCTGTAAAACGTTCATGGAAATTTTATGAGACAAGACAGACTTACTGTGATTGCAAATTAAAATTAATTTCAAATCAGAACACAGAATGGCCTCTCCAGCAGTACTATAAAAAAAAAACAGCCGTTTATACACGCTTCCTTGTAAAATCTCGTTAAACTTCACAAGAATGGGTCATAATTAAGGTTGCCAACCGTCCTGGAGTCTCCAGGAATTAAAGATTAATCTCCTGGACACTGCTTTCAGCAACCCAGGAGAAAAATCATAACGGTATTAAAAACGTGTGTTTTTGTTTCATTTCCTTTCAACACTCTTCTTTATTAGTTATTGGAGGTGAGGGGAAAAAAAAGACTGTTTAGTGGTTGGAGGCAGAAGGTCATGTGTTGAAACCACCTGGAATATTTTGGCAACCAGAGTCATAATGGTTACTGGCAGTGGTCAACTGAAAGACAGGCAGAAGATTGCAACTGAAAATAGGAATGCCTCCGAATTGAGGAACGAGATGTTGAGTGCCGTATGTGTGCATGTTTTGCCATCTAAACAATTTTAGTGTTGACATACTGAGCAATGTACAAATGAATTGGGTTTCTGCCGTATTCCCATTTTCAGTGCTGTGTGGAATTTCTTCAAATATAGTGTGACTCACCCACTTACGTTTTCCTTAGCTTCTAACTGGGTTTTTAAGAAAATGATCTGTCTAAGATTGCCATTTGATAGTCTTTCTCTTTATATTTGCATTGTCAAGTGAAGAGGTGCTAAATGTTAGCACACATCTTTACCATCTGTATTCACTGTGTTACAAGTTAATGTTCCTAGACTGAATAATAGTTCTTTTGCACAAGTTTTCTTGGGATTGATTCCTGAATTTACCAGTTCTGAATTGAATGCATTCTCATACATTTTATATATTTAAAAAAATTGGACAGGAATATGTTGCAGGCTAGGTTTTATATTACAGCTGTGGAGTACAAGCCAGTTACAATGATATATTATTTTCCTCAATGTCTTGCCAGAAGGAGAAGCAATGACATTGCTTTAGTGATAAGAGGAAAAATAAGCCAAACCAAGATGAATTTCTCCACAAAAAGCAGCGCTTGGTTCAAAACTCATGGAAGGTGATTTTGTTTGTAAAACGAAAGGAGCCGAATATCCGTAATCCCACTCTATCGCTGTAACTATGGTAGAGCAGGAACTGCAACGGCAGGTGACCTCCGGTCTTGACCCTGCCAAGGTGAAACAATGTAAATATTTTTGGCAGTAGGCTTGGGCCAATATTGATGCATTTTGGCCACGCATGAGGTTGGGGGGAGGGATTTAGAATTTAGCTCTGGCCACTTTTGGAACATGCCAGTAAGCAGGTTGGAATTGGCCCCCTTTATAAGAAAGCTGATTTTAGTGGGGCAGAATTTTCCCTTCTGGAGTACTCCAGGCCACGACTCTGGCCTGGAACACTCTTGTGGGCCCCACTTACACTGCTGTACTCTACTGGCTGCCGTTCTCCTGACAGTGTCCAATACATTCGAGGCTTAGGAGGTAGAAACAGAAGGAATTCCAGCGGATTATGCCACCCTGCCAGTCCCGCCTCCACTCTCCCTCTGAGGAAATTCCCGGGTACTAATCTTTGGGGCAAAGACACGGCATCACCAGGTTCCACTTCATTTCCTGCCCACTGTGGCCTCGCCTTCAAGGAATAATCTACCAGAATGCCCAAAGGAAATTTAGAGCTGACATTTCCTCTTTCCATTTTTAGTGGGTATTTCAATATAAGAATGTCACTGAAATAGAATCAAAGCAGTGATGTGGATTAGTAATATTTGTGCACGCAAATAATCCGCTAACAACCCTGCATTGACAGTTAATGTCTCCGGAATGTGATGTTCTGTCAGTTAATACATCAATTTATTAGAAATTGGCACCACCTTATTGTACATTGTCTGCAAATGCCTGAATAAAGCTAAAACATTGAAGGATCCTTTGCTGCAGTCCTTGTGGAGACAAAGTCCTGTCTTCACACAGAGGACATGTTGTGTGGCACTACCACCATGCTAAATGGGATCAATTCCGAGCAGATCTAGCAGCTCAAAACTGGGCATCCATGAGGCGCTGTGGGCCATCAGCAGTAGCAGAATTGCATCCCACCACAATCTGTAACCTCACAGCCTGGCATATTCCTCACTCTACCATTACCATCAAGCCAGGGAACCAACCCTGGTTCAATGAGAAGCAGCACCAGGCATACCTAAAAATGAAGTGCCAGCCTGGTGAAGCTACAACACAGGACTACATACATGCTAAAGAACAACAACAACTTGTATTTATATAGCGCCTTTAATGTAGTAAAACGTCCCAAGGCGCTGCACAGAAGTATTAAAAGACAAAAAAATTGACACTGAGCCACAAGGAGAAATTAGGGCAGGTGACCAAAAGCTTGGTCAAAGAGGTAGGTTTTAAGGAGCATCTTAAAGGAGGAAAGAGAGGTAGAGAGGCGGAGAGGTTTAGGCAGGGAATTCCAGAGCTTAGGGCCTTGGCAACAGAAGGCACGGCCACCAATGGCTGAGCAATTATAATCAGTGATGCTCAAGAGGGCAGAATTAGAGGAGCGCAGATATCTCGGGGGGGTTGTGGGGCTGAAGGAGATTACAGAGATAGGAAAGGGGCGAGGCCATGGAGGGATTTGAAAACAAGGATGAGAATTTTGAAATCGAGGCATTGCTTAACGAGGAGCCAATGTAGGTCAGCGAGCACAGGGGTGATGAGTGAATAGGACACAGGCAGCTAAGTTTTGGATGACCTCAAGTTTACGTAGGGTAGAATGTGGGAGGCCAACCAGGAATGCGTTGGAATAGTCAAGTCTAAGAGGTAATAAAGGCATGGATGAGGGTTTCAGCAGCGGATGAGCTGAGGCAAGGGTGGAGACGGGTGATGGGCGATGTTACAGAGGTGGAAGTAGGCGGTCTTTGTTATGATGCGGATATGTGGTCGGAAGCTAATTTCAGGGTCAAATATGACACCAAGGTTGCGAACAGTGTGTTTCAGCCTCAGACAGATGTTAGGGAGGGAGATGGAGTCAATGACTAGGGAACGGTGTTTGTGGCGGGGACCGAAAACAATGGCTTTGGTCTTCCCAATATTTAATTGGAGAAAATTTCTGCTCATCCAGAACTGTGTGTCGGACAAGCAGTCTGACAATTTAGAGACCTTGGAGGGGTCGAGAGAAGTGGTGCTGAGGTAGAGCTGGGAGTCGTCAGCCTACATGTGGAAACTGACGCTGTGTTTTTGGATGATGTCGCCAAGGGACAACATGTAGATGAGAAATAGGAGGGGGCCAAGGGTAGATCCTTGGGGAACACCAGAGGTAACGATACGGGAACGGGAAGAGAAGCTATTGCAGGTGAGTCTCTGGCTACGATTAGATAGATAAGAATGGAACTGGGAGAGTGCAGTTCCACCCAGCTGGACGATGGTGGAGAGGCGTTGGAGAAGGATGGAGTGGTCAACAGTGTCAAAGGCTGCAGGCAAGTCAAGGAGGGCGAGGAGGGATAGTTTACCTTTGTCACAGTCACAAAGGATGTCATTTGTGACTTTGACGAGAGCCGTTTCGGTACAGTGGCAAGGGCGGAAGCCTGATTGGAGGGATTCAAACATGGAATTGCGGGAAAGATGGGCACGGATTTGGGAGGCGACAACACGTTCAAGGACTTGAGAGGGAGATGGGGCGATAGTTTGCAAGGACGGAAGGGTCAAGGTTTTTGAGGCGAGGGGTGATGACGACAGATTTGAGGGTGAAGGGGACAATACCTGAGGAGAGAGAACCGTTAACAATTTCAGCTAACATGGGAGCCAGAAAAGGAAGTTGGGTGGTCAGCAGTTTGGTGGGAATAGAGTCGAGGGAGCAGGAAGTGGGTCTCCTGGACAAGATGAGTGCGGAGAGGTCATGAGGGAAGATTGGCGAGAAACTGGAGAAAGATGTGAGTTCAGGGCTAGGGCAGGGGGGAACCTTAGAGGAAGTTTGGCCCAGTGGGCTAGGGTAAGGAACGGAAGTGGCAGAGGCAGCTGAACAGATGGTCTCAATCTTAGAGACAAAGAAGTCCATGAGCTCCTCACACCGGTGGTCGGAGGTGAGGGTGGAGGAGACAGGGGAGAAGGTTTTAAGTAGATGGTTAGCAGTAGAGAATAGGAGCCGGGGTTTATCTTTGCATTCCAGAATGATTCTGGAATAGTGAGCAATTTTGGCAGTCGAGAGCAGGACCTGATAATGCTTTATGTGGTCCAGCCAGATCTGGCGGTGAATGGCTAAACCAGTTGTCCGCCATATCCGTTCAAGTCTGCATCTCTTGGACTTAAAGGAGCGAAGATGAAGGCCGTACCAGGGGCAACAGCCAGGGTGAGAGAGAGTAATTGTTTTCAGATCAAAGCTCTGCAGTCCTGCAACATCTAGTGGTGGACAATTAAACAACTAACAGGAGGAGGAGGCTCCATGAACATCCTCATCCTCAATGATGGCAGAGCCCAGCATGAGTGCAAAAGATAAGGCTGAAGCATTTGCAACTATCTTCAGCCAGAAGTGCCGAGTGGATGATCCATCTCGGCTTCCTCCTGACATCCCCACCATCACAGAAGCCAATCTTCAGCCAATTCGATTCCCTCCATGTGATATCACGAAACGGCTGAGCGCACTGGATACAGCAAAGGCTATGGGCCCTGACAACTTCCCGGCTGTCGTGCTGAAGACTTGTGCTCCAGAACTAGCTGCATCTCTAGCCAAGCTGTTCCAGTACAGCTATAACACTGGCATCTACCTGACAATGTGGAAAATTGCCCAGATATGTCCTGTCCACAAAAAGCAGGACAAATCCAATCCGGCCAATTATCGCTCCATCAGTCTACTCTCAATCAGCAGCAAAGTGACGGAAGGTGTCGTCAACTGTGCTATCAAGCGGCACTTACTCATTAATAACCTGCTCACCGATGCTCAGTTTGGGTTCCGCCAGGACCACTCGGCTCCAGACCTCATTACAGCCTTAGTCCAAACATGAACAAAAGAGCCAAATTCCAGAGGTGAGGCAAGAGTGACTGCTCTTGACATTAAGGCAGCATTTGACCGAGTGTGGCATCAAGGAGCCCTAGTAAAATTGATGTCAATGGGAATCAGGGGGCAAACTCTCCACTGGCTGGAGTCATACCTAGCACAAAGGAAGATGGTTGTGGTTGCTGGAAGTCAATCATCTCAACCCCAGGACATTGCTGCAGGAGTTCCTCAGGGCAGTGTCCTAGGCCCAACCATCTTCAGCTGCTTCATCAATGACCTTCCCTCCATCATAAGGTCAGAAGTGGGGATGTTCGCTGATGATTGCAGAGTGTTCAGTTCCATTTGCAACTCCTCAGATAATGAAGCAGTCCATGCCTGCATGCAGCAAGACCTGGACAACATTCAGGCTTTGGCTGATAAGTAGCAAGTAACGAGTGCCAGGCAATGACCATCTCCAACAAGAGAGTGTCTAACCACCGTCCCTTGACATTCAATGGGATTACCATCGCCGAATCCCCCATCAACATCTTGGGGGTCACCATTGACCAGAAACTTAACTGGACCAGTGACATAAATACTGTGGCTACAAGGGCTGGGTATACTACAGAGTGTGTCTTACCTCTGGACGCCCCAAAGCCTTTCTACCATCTACAAGGCACAGCGACTCCCACATCCCAGGAACCAATATAAAAAAAAATCAGGAGTGTGAAGGAATAATCTCCACTTGCCTGGATGAGTGCAGCTCCAACAACACTCAAGACGACAATATCATCCAAGACAAAGCAGCTCGCTTGTTTGGCACCCCATCCACCACCTTAAACATTCACTCCCTCCACCACCAGCGCACCGTGGCTGCAGTGTGTACCATCTACAAGATGCACTGCAGCAACTCGCCAAGGCTTCTTCGACAGCACCATACAAACCCACGACCTCTACCACTTAGAAGAACAAGGGCAGCAGGTGCACGGGAATACCATCACCTCAAAGTTCCCCTCCAAGTCACACTGAGTCCTGACTTAGAAATATATCGCCGTTCATTCATCGTCGCTGGGTCAAAATCCTGGAACTCCCTCCCTAACAGCACTGTGGGAGTACCTTCACCTTACGGACTGCAGCGGTTCAAGGCAGCGGCTCACCACCACCTTCGCAAGGGCAATTAGGGATGGGCAATAAATGTTGGCCTTGCCAGCAATGCCCACATCCCCATAATTAATTAAAAAAAGGCCCATCAGGTGATTTAGAAGCATTCAGGCACTTTAGGAAGACTACCTGAAACCGTCCATAACTATAGTTGTAGAAACAAGCATTTCTAACTTAATCAAAGACATCAACCGTTCAAATTTTAAACCTTACAGAAATATGCTACACCTGTAATGAGCCTCCTTCCATACTTTCCCCTTTTTAATCTGTCAACATTGTTACCATTTTACCAGTGCATCCATTTAACCTTGGGTAAGAAGCGTTACCTTGCAACAAGGCTGAGAACCCATAAAAACTAATCACACCTTCTGTAGAGTTAGCAGGTTTGAATGTCAGCCTTCACTGAATGGAATCAAATGTCTGAGGCCTGTGAAGTCAAATCTCCCCATTCAGCATATTTTCTTTAAATTTAGCCCCACATATTTAAAGAAAAAAATTAGTACTGTAAAAGTATGTCTGTACAGCAAGTTAGGATTTTGAAATATGCAATAATATTTAATTTTCTACAACTAATGTACAACTTTGTTAAAAAAAAATTAATGCTTGTTCAGATCAGTCTAACCGGATATTAAGGTTTCAGCAGCAAATATACTTTTAAAGGGTGGTGGCTCCTAAAATAATTCACAGTGTGTTTGATTGCCAATCCAAACTCCTGGGGTGCACTATGCTGCAGTCTGGCACAATTTCAGTTCCACTAAGTACTAATTAATAGATCCCCAGACTTTCTACAGAATACGAAGCTGCACAGCCAATAATCCAGTAAGTCTAACCATTTCTGTGCCATTCGTGAAACAGAATTTGTGATATTAATTCCCTACGTAGAAAAGGCAAACAAACGCTCCATACACTGCACTGTAACTCTGCACCCTGATAATACTTCACCAAGCCTGAAGGCATGTTTGTTATCTCTTCCGAGAACTACTAAATGATCATACAAGTCAACCATTGACATTACATGGAGAAAAAGGCATAAAAAATAACTAAGCAAAGTCAGGTTTCAGCAAAATTATACTATTCCAAGAGGAAATAAGCTCTGGTCCAACATACTGTACCACTCTATAAATGCTATCAGACATCACATCCCATAACCTACATCATTTATAAGCTATGAACGATTAAAATCATTTTAAGGCAACCTTCTTTAAGTGTCCAGAGGAATTGATTTTTTTTAAACTCACTTCAGAACTGTTGCCATATCAATCACTTTTACTTTACATAGATACATACACATATAAAGCACCAGACATACCTAATCCCTGGTGCACATTATGTACTGACCCACACCTAATGGTTAGAAATAATAACTATATTGTGGGATTCAGCACAGCTATACCCCAGCATGAATGAATGCCTAGTATGATAGGGTAATAAAAAATTCATCAATAAAAATGTCCATAATGGTATACAAACAAAGAGGGTGGTAAATCTTTGGAATTCTGTACCCCAGAGGGCTGTGGAGGCTCAGTCATTGAGTATATTATAGGCAGAGATCGATAGATTTTTGAATATTAAGGGAATCAAGGGACATAGGGATAGTGCAGGAAAGTGGAGATGGGGTAGAAGATCAGCCATGACCTTATTGAATGGCGGAGCAGGCTCGAAGGGCCAAATGGCCTACTCCTGCTCCTATTTCTTATGTTAAATGACTTGCATTTATATAGTGCCTTTCACGACCACAGGATGTCCAAAAAAGTATTTTACAGTCATTGAAGTACTTTTGCAGTGTAGTCACTGTTGTAATGTAGGAAATGCAGCAGCCAATTTGCACACAGCAAGCTCCCACAAACTGCAGTGTGATAAAAGGCCAGATAATCTGTTTTTAGTGGTGTTGGTTGAGGAATAAATAGATATAAAAGACCCCATGGCACTATTTGAAGAAGAGCAGGCGAGTTCTCCTGCTGTTCTGGCCAACATTTATCCCTCAACCAACATCACCAAAAACAGATGATCTGGTCATTTGTCTGCTTGCTGTTTGTGGGACCTTGCATATTGGCTACCACATATCCCTACGTTACAACAGTGACTACACTTCAAAAGCGTTTTGGGATGTCCCCAGGCCATGAAAGGTGCTATATTAGATCCAAGTTCTTTCTTTATTGCTCTAAATTGTCAGACTGCTTGTCCGACATCCAGTTCTAGAGGAGCAAAAATTTTCTCCAATTAAATATTGGGAAAACCGAAGCCATTGTTTTCGGTCCCCGCACACAAACTCCGTTCCCTAGCCACTGACTCCATCCCTCTCTCTAACATCTGTCTGTGGCTGAACCACACTGTTCGCAACCTTGGTGTCACATTTGACCCTGAAATGAGCTTCCGACCACATATCCGCATCATAACAAAGACCGCCTACTTCCACCTCTAACATCGCCCATCTCCGCTCTTGCCTCAGCTCATCCGCTGCTGAAACCTTCATCCATGCCTTTGTTACCTCTAGACTTGGCTATTCCAACGCACTCCTGGCTGGTCTCCCACATTCCACCCTACGTAAACTTGAGGTCATCCAAAACTGTGTCCTAACTCGTACCAAGTCCTGCTCGCCCATCACCCCTGTGCTCAATGACCTACATTGGCTCCCGGTTAAGCAGCGCCTCAATTTCAAAATTCTCATCCTTGTTTTCAAATCCCTCCATGGCCTCGCCCCTCCCTATCTCTGTAATCTCCTTCAGCCCCACAACCTTCCCCCCCGCCCCGCCCGAGATATCTGCACTCCTCTAATTCTGCCCTCTTGAGCAGCCCTGATTATAATCGCTCAACCTTTGGTGGCCGTGCAGTCTGTTGCCTAGGCCCTAAGTGCTGGAATTCCCTGACTAAACCTGTCCACCTCACTACCACTCTTTCCTCCTTTAAGATGCTCCTTAAAACCTACCTCTTTGACCAAGCTTTTGGTCACCTGCCCTAATTTATCCTTATGTGGATCGGTGTCAAATTTTGTGTCTTAAAATACTCCTGTGCAGCACCTTGGGACATATTACTACGTTAAAGGTGCTATATAAATACATGCTATTGTTGTTGTTGCTGCTCCACACATGAAAGACACACATTACTGGGAGAGACCCATGTGTCTCTCTTTTTGGTGTCAGTAGAAAATAATGGGAAAGGAACTAATGATAACATTACAAAAGAAAACATCTGCAGGAAACAGTCTACCAGCAATAAAGAGAACATGACCGTGTCAACAGCCAGAAGTCCCGTCAACCATCACATATAGTGTTGTGAATGTGTTTACAAAGCTGAGCTTTGAGAGTCAATACAGATTCTCCAGCAAGACAGAGTAAAGTTATTTCTCTTGCAGGGCACATACGTGGCAGTAAGTATTTTCTATCAGAAAGCAGGAAAATTCTGATCATCCTGCCGAAAAGAATTTCCAGAGGAAGACTAGAGAAAGTGTCTATTACTCCAGCCCTTAAAAAACAACTCAAATTAGTAAGGATAGTGAAAGAGAGAAATTTGAATAAGTATTCAACAAAAAAGATCTCTGAAGTGTGCATCTACCAGATGTAGTGGTAGCTTCTGAGCAATGGTAAGAAAAACTAAAGTCTCTCATAGTTCACCCTGTAGCAAAAGTGTAAAGTGCTTACAAAGCACATTGTGAAAATAGTTATCACAGCACGTAACTATTGGCAGGTCATTGATTTATGGTGACCTGCATATGTTTTTGTTACATGACAATCCGAGAATTTTACCAGCGTTCTGATGATCACACTGAAATTCTACCTGTTTATAATTAGCGCCACTATTTTACCGTAAGTGAATAAGTCAAATTCCATTTTATATAAAGTATTTCAGGACTTTTGATCATGTTTGGAGGATCACATTTGCGATTCTGTCCATTTTCCCTTGATAACTGCAAAACAGTGACCCGATTGTGCTTAGACCCTATCTCCCCATCAGGCTATAGCACACAACTGAATAATTAAGACAAGTTAGATAATAAGTTCTGAAACTTGCTAGCTGGGGCTATAGAACATAAAGTGCCATTTTGTATTTATTTTTAAAAACAAGAAAGTTCATGTCCCTAAAAAGCTGCAGAGGTTCAACATCATTGTGTATCACATGAAGTAATTCATCTTGCATAGTGCACCAATTGAACTGGTTTATCGGAAGTTTTGTCCTCGGTGCAAGTCCTGTAAATTACTGTATATTTTGAAAGTTAAGTGTTGAATAGACGGCACAGTAGCTATTTTAAAGTACTGTATTCCGTTTCATATCTATCTGGCTGATAAATCACAGAAGTAAATAAAGTAGGTTCAAAGACATGGAGGCATAAACAGCATTCTAAAATAATTATTGCTGCGCATCTGGAGTCACATATAGGCCAGACCAGGTAAGGACGGTCGATTTCCTTCCCTAAAAGACATTAGTGAACCAGATGGTTTTTACGACAATCTGATAGTTTCATGGTCACCTTACTGATACTAGCTTTTTATTCCAGATTTATTTAACTAACTGAATTTAAATTCCCCAGCTGCCGTGGTGGGATTTTAAACTCACGTCTCTGGATCATTAGTCCAGGCCTCTGGATTACTAGCCCAGTAGCATTACCACTATGCTACCGTTCCCTTGTTGACTCTTAACTGCCCTCTGAAATGGCGTAGCAAGCCACTCAGTTGTAACAAACCGCTGCGAAACACAAGAATAAAAATAAAACCGGACGGAACACCCAGCATCGACCTCGGCACCGGCTACGGCCACGGCACACCCAGCCCAGTCGATCCTGCAAAGTCCTCCTCAGTAACATCTGGGGACTTGTGCCAAAATTGGGAGAGCTGTCCCACAGACTAGTCAAGCAAAAGCCCGGCATAGTCATGCTCACAGAGTCATACCTTTCACCACCTTAAACATTCACTCCCTCCACCACCGGCGTACTGTGGCTGCAGTGTGCACCATCTACAAGATGCACTGCAGCAACTCGCCAAGGCTTCTTCGGCAGCACCTCCCAAACCCTCAACCTCTTCCACCTAGAAAGACAAGGGCAGCAGGCGCATGGGAACACCACCACCTCCAAGTGCCCCTCCAAGTCACATACCATCCTGACTTGGAAGTATATCGCCGATCCTCCATCGTCGCTGGGTCAAAATCCTGGAACTCCCTACCTAACAGCACTGTGGGAGTACCTTCACCAGATGGGCTGCAGCCCTTCAAGAAGGCGGCTCACCACCACCTTCTCAAGGGCAATAAATGCCGGCCTTGCCAGCGATGCCCATATCCCATGAACGAATAAAAATCATATTGGCTGTGATATGTGTGGACAAACATTATGCAACTGTTTAATAATTCACCAAGTCCAAGCACAATATGAATGACCAGCACAACATTTACTTCTAGGCCATTTACAGTGTAAAGAACACCTCAGGTTACATACACAGACTTGATGCTATTTTCCATCCTCAGGGTAAATGTCCTATACAAAAGGCCAGACATGAATGGTGATGTTTGAAAGGCACAAGTGTAAAAAGGTATTGTGGGCATAGTTGTCCTGGATTTGACATGTCAAAACCTCCAGCTCTCACGTATTTTACAAAGATTCACCATCCCCGCTTCACCCCCCCACCATGATAATACAAATAGAATTAGAAAAAGGTTTTCTAGAATTGAAATATCTGGATGGTTCAGATTTGCACGTCCCATCAATCAAATGGCCAGCTATTCCTAAACTGGTTTTCAGGGAAGCAATACAATGTAGGTGCTTGATCTTCTTGATGCAGTACCAACACGTCCCATCACAGGAGCTGCAAAGTTCCATACAGATGCTGCAGTGTGTGGGTGGTTGCCAGACTTCATTTACCATCTCTCTCTTTCTCCCTTCCGCCCCCTTTCGTCTCACTCTTATAATCTTTTCTTCCCCTTGCTCGCTGTTCAGGTCTTCATCCTGTTTTTTACCCCTGCTCTTCAAATTCTGGTCCATCATAGCTGAAGGTATTAGGAGGGCTGCAATTTGAGGATACCATGGTTAAACTCTGCTCTTCAGCACGGCCGGCTGATCATCGGGGTCTAGACCCACCGGTAGTGCTGTCAGAAGAAGTGAGCCCATTGGTAGATATGAAATCCTGGCACACATACATAGTCAGTTCACAACCATGCCGATCTATCTGCAGGCTGCACTGAAGAACGACATGGCATCCTGGGTGGGATCTACCAGCCTTTTCTCACTTTAGCTCGTTGACCTACATTGGCTCCTGGTTAAGCAGCACCTCATTTTCAAAATTCTCATCTTTGTTTACAAATCCCTTCATGGCCTCGCCCCTTCCCATCTCTAATCTCCTTCAGCCTCACAACCACCCCCCCCAAATATATCTGCGCTCCTCTAATTCTACCCTCTTGAGCATCCTCCTGATTATAATCGCTCAACCTTTGGTGGCCGTGCCTTCTGTTGCCTCGGCCCTAAGCTCTGGAATTCCCTGCCCAAACCTCTCTTTCCTCCTTTAATACGCTCCTTAAAACCTACCCCTTTGATCAAGCTTTTGGCCACCTGCCCTAATTTCTCCTAATGTGGCTCGGTGTCAAATTTTTGTCTTAAAATACTCCTTTGCAGCACCTTGGGACGTTTTACTATGTTAAAGGCGCTATATAAATACAAGTTGTTGTTGTTGTTGACAGCCATGACAGGCCCCTTATCCTTACTTTCTTCGCTCCATTGACATCACGAACAATATGCGAGCACAACCAATACTGTACCTTTTGCAACTACTGCCTCCTCTTGATTTAAAACACAGCCGAAACTTCATAAACTACCTTTTCCCCTTAATATATGCTAAATTTGCATTTCCAGCATTCTGTTCTGAATCCAGATTTACAACATTTGCAACTTTTCCTTTTTATTTTACTATTTCCTGTTCTCGTTTTACCTCACTTTTGCTACATTTGTGACATCTCATTCTTTGTTTCTCACGGAGACCTGAGCTCCACCTGCTTACAATTTTCCTCTTACACTTTCTACACTAACTACCAATCCAAAGGAGATGGATGTGTTTATGTCTATCTAACACCCTGCTATTTGCCTTCGTTCCTTTGATTCATCTGACTTCAATCTCCTGTGGCTAAAATATCTTCGCTTCTCACCTCATTAAATTGATCTGCTGGCTCTATTACTCTTTTAACCTCGTTAGCTTTTTGTCGAGGAAAACCAAATCTAAAAGCACTAACCTCCCCTCTATACTACATTTTATGACTTATTTTTCACTATAATTGTTCTCAGTTACAACAAAGTTATACGTTTATATATTGGCACAGCTGATCAGTATACATGATACAGACATATAAAGTAAATCGGGATTACGCTTTATGTAGAGGGTTTTGGATGGCCCAGGTGGCTAGCTCTCATTTATCTTTAAAAAAATCTGAATTGTAACAAGCACTTAAACAGCTGTTCCCCCTACACCTGATTATGGAGCCTAGAATTGCAGAACGCCACAAAACTGTGCAGGTATTTGTGGGAGGGGTTTAGCTAGGTTTGTCCTCTTACACAGTGGGGGACTGCAGTAAAGGCAACTGCACACTAACATTAATTATGGCCATCAAGTATTCAGGCTCCTAACTACAGTCCTTCTACCTCAAGCTCCATAAAGTCTGACCACTGAATCCCAAAAGGATTCCGACACAAAGTACGGAGTGTTTAAACAACATCTTTAGTATTCAACCACCTCTGGACAATGTTTACCCAGCTGAACAATCTCCTGCCTGTTGAGCTTTGTGCTGCACACACACGTCTGTGGGCTAAATGCACAACACACTGCTGAATGCCTGCAACCAAGCCACAATGCTACACTTTAGATAAATGAGGATGATGGAGAAAAATGCGTCCTAGAAGTAAAAGGTTAATCTGCCAAGTCATATAGTCCATCACTTGCATCATCGAAACGATTCTTGTGAAAGCAAATTCTGATGGAGATTTACAGAAACTCAAGTCACAATCCCCTGCTGCAACCTGTGAAAATAAACTAGCTGAAACACCAGTCAACATCGAGGGGCCTTTTGGCAAGACTTACTTACTCTCCATCATCTTATTAGTTTGAAAAAGTCTTACAGTGCAAATACTCACTGTGTCGGCTCATACATAAAGAATGGCCACCACTTGTGGAACCATAAAGCAGCATACCTCAACACCACAGAGAAGAGGGGGAAAAACTTCATGTATCCTTTTCTTCATTTGATCACTCTGCTCAATCCTTATTCACTTATCCTTTCCTTATTAATCTGTCACTTGCTCTTTAATTTTACTTTTATCTTTCTCCCTTTCCAGAGTTCAGTCTCTCATTTCCTTGTCACCTATTCTTTACAGTTTGTTTCTCAATGACTGATGCTTTCTTCGTATTTTACTCTCCACGAAATCTCCTGGCACTTTTCCCACAATTTTATAATCCTCAAGTCAGTTTAACATTACAGACATGTGCAAGTTTCTGCCTCTGCCACATCAGACCTGCTACTGCTCTTGTTGCTACTGCAAATTTTCATTTTTGACTTGTATGCTTTTTAAAAAACTGAATTAGAAAGAACTACCGTCATTTCAGATTGACTACCTATACAAAAGGTAAATGTTCCAATCAGTTCTTTAATAATCCCAGCTAAAGAGTCCTGTAACACACCATGGGAGATACACTGGTATGCGTATAATGGATCTCCTGTAGTACTGCTTATGGTCAGTTGGAAGGTATACTGTTTTAGAACAGTTTAAGTACTGTGTAAGTCAAGTATTATACTACTAACTACTTGTCATGTGTGTCTTCTGCAACTACTGTTTTGGAAATTAATTTGCATAGCAGTGAACAATAAAGTTTGTCACTGCCTTTCAAAGTGGACAAGTTAGTTAATGAGGCAGGCAGTTCAACAATAACAACTTGCATTATTATAGCACCTTTAACATAGAAAAACACATTGCTTCACAGAGACATAATCAAAATAATCAACGCTGAGCCAAAAAAGGGGATATTAGAGGAGTGACCAAAAGCTTGACCAAAGAGGTGGGTTTTCTCTGTGGTTTTTGATATACAATACTGTGGAAAAGGGTAATTGTTCATCCTGTAACACAAAAACCCATTCACATAAGGGGCTAAGCTTCAGTTCATAGAAGATGCAGGTCTACGCATGGCAACTGTCTTTTTATGGTGGTCGTAAGTACAATACTTGACTTACACAATGCTTAAAGTTTTGGGGGAAAAGCATGAATTATAATATTGCCATTGCAATGCACTAACTTTGACTCCCGATTGAGAGTCTAGAAGTCTACTGCCGGAGCTATAATATCGCAGCCACACTCATATGGCATTTTGAACTAAAGCTTTCAAAAGTAATGAGCACCCTGTGTCAATGTAGGTTCGAATCAATATAAAGCTGGAGACTAGACAAATTTGCTTCAGGTAAAGTATACTGCTATTGGTGGTTGGAATGATAAATGGACCATATTTTCTGTTGCACACCATCTCAAATCCTACTGGACTGAAAATGATGCTTTTTTTAAAAGAAACTGCCGTTAGCCATATCATTTAAGTAGTGTTAGCTTCCGATTGCCTAAAGATGGATTTCACAGATGGTGGAAAATCTGAAACTTCCTGTGGATACCAACTAAATCCTACTTCAGCAATGTTTCTGATATTTCCGAGTAGCACAAGCTGATACATGAATCAGCTTCCAGGAACAAGAATGAAGAACTGGAGGAATGGTGTAAACAGCCATTTCTGTGGAGTTCCTGATCTCCTGCCCAAGTTATGGTAGCAGATTGGGATAACCGGCATGGAAATTCAGGGCCATTCACTAGGCTTAGAATAAATGCTACAAAGCGGGTGTCAGTTGACTCTGTGACTGGCTAGAACGGGGAGATTAGAATTTTTTTTTTTTTGCAGGCCCAATATATATTACCCTATTCCCAACCTTTAAGCCTCTTATCCTGTAAAAAGATGATGTTTGGACAACTCGCTTCATAGTCTCGGACAGTGCTGCTCTAAAAGTTTACAGTGCTGGCCAGGGTGAAATACATTTCCATGTCCCACCCTGTAGAGAAACACCTGGAATCTAATTTGTGCTTTCTACTATCTCCTCTGCCACAGTCTGAGAATACAATTGCCACTCTTATCACTATCGAGTATCAATGCATTGATACTCCATCACTCTACACCACTGAGCTACCCAATGATACAGAACAAAAGGGATCTCAGAGTACAAATACACAAATCACTAAAAGTTGCGACAGAGGTTAACGTGGCCCTAAAAAAAAAACAAGCACTAGGGTTTATTTCTAGAGATAGAATTGAAAAGTAGGGAAGTTATGCTAAACCTGTATCGAACCTTGGTTAGACCACACTTGGAGTACTGTGTACAGTTCTGGTCGCCATATTATAAAAAGGATACAGAGGCACTGGAGAGGGTTCTACCAGAAATGCGAGGGTATACCCATCAGGAAAGGATGAACAGGCTGGGTCTCTTTTCTCTTGAAAAGAGAAGGCTGAGGGGTGGCCTAATTGAGTTCTTTAAAATCATGAACGTTTTTGATAGAGTAGATACAGAGAGTTTGTTTCCACTTATGGGGAAGAGCAAAACTAGAGGCCATCAATATAAGATAGTCACCAAGAAATCAAATAGGGAATTCAGAAGAAATTTCTTTACCTAGAGAGTGGTGAGAATGTGGAACTTGCTACCACAGGGAGTGGTTGAAGCAAATAGTATAGATGCATTTAAGGGGTGGTTAGAGAAGCATATGAGGGAGGAGGAATGCTGAGCTGATAGATTTAGATGAGGAAAGACGGAAGGAGGCTCGAGTGGAGCAAAAATGCTGCCATGGACTGGTTGGGCCGAATGGCCTGTTTCTGTGCTGTATATCCTATGTAAAAATGTTAGTGACATTTATGAACAAAAGCAGAAATCAAGGCGTTCAGCCTCACCTGTAGCAGTGAAAGAAAATTAAATCACTTTCCACACGAGTGGTTTAGCATATAGCTTTCTTTAATACATTTGTGCAATCTTCCTTTAAGTCTAGTCATAGTTTATGTGGCTTATGGCAGGTTATATGAGGCAACATTTGCAGATGGAGAGATATTGTATAAATTAGTACCAACTAAAAAAAAGTGAGAAGTCGCACAACACCAGGTTATAGTCCAACAGTTTTATTTGAAATCACAAGCTTTCGGAGCGCTGCTCCTTCGTCAGGTGAACGAAGGAGCAGCGCTCCGAAAGCTTGTGATTTCAAATAAAACTGTTGGACTATAACCTGGTGTTGTGTGACTTCTCACATTTGTCCACCCCAGTCCAACACCAGCATCTCCACATCATAACTAAAAAAAAAGGCAAGGGTCAAAAATTTCACTGATGCCAGGTTAAGCCCATAAAAACATTTTCGTAATAGTTTGACCAACCATGGGATGAAAAATAAAGTGGTAATCAAAAAAAACTTCAATGCAAGCAGATTTTTATTTGTTTGTGACCAGGCTTAAACAAATATTGATCTTAAGAAAATTACAACATAAAAGCGAGTAAAAGAAAATGGAGAAAGAGAGTCCTAAGGGAAATTACAGACATTTTATAAATAATTTAAAACATTTGTCATACACAATTTTAAAACTGTGTTGGCATTTTCTAGTTTTAAAAACATACTCGCAGGAGGATTATATATACAAAGCCAGCCTAAGGGATTCTACATATACAAAAACTGACCCCAATACAAATTCATGAATGCTATCTGTGTACAAATGGGTGTAATGTAAACTGCATTTTAGAGGTAGTTTTGCTAAACAATTTAACAGTATGTGTCTTTAATTTAGCTCCTCAATGGTTACTAAAAAAACTCAAAATATAAAAAAAATTAAAAAGTGCAATTTATTGTTTGATTTAATTTTCTCCCTTCCTCTCCAGAGTGTGGTGACTCATTCTAGTTTCTTGTTCCATAAGTGCTGGCAGACCACCGGAGTGCCTTGTTCAGCTGTTTACTCTTCATCTGTGAACCTAAGCAGTGAGTATTGGTTTACTATCTGACTATGGGGTACATCACTTGATTTGTTTTCTGCCCTGAAGTCCAAACTAGTGCCCCCTCCAACAGGAATCACTGGATAACAATCAGGGGCCAGAGCCCTGGCCGATTTTCCCACTCCTTCGGCCAGGGATAGTGAGCCCAATTTTAACAAGCCTGTTGCTGTCCCAATTGAGATTAGCTAATTTAGCACAATGACTCATTGTTTTACACAGCTGGCATAATTGAAAGCAACAAGCCTAAATATTTTGAGATCTCAAATCTGCACTGGCCCACAAGGAATAGACTCGTAACAGCTGGGACTGGGACTAAACCAAGTGACCCCTGAATGCAACTCAAGAGTTTGCACATGGCACACTCAATGTGCCATGCTCACAAATGTGGGAAACATCTTGCCCATATTTTTTTTACCAACTGCCTTTGACAAACATCTCATATGATGTTCAATTTCTGCTAGGTTGACAGATATATTGGGGCTGATTTTCCAAGTGTGCAACTTTTGTGTCAAGGTTTTATGCCGACACATACAGCACACGGATGACCCTGCCAGATTTTATGCGGTTGGCTCTAATTTAAGATGCATGTCTAGCTTTCAGCCTGGCTTGGGCCTCCTGCTGGAAGTTTGCAGAATGGTAGTTGGAATATCTGGCACAGCCGCAGCTCCTGAAGCTATGTGGTTACTATTTAAAGAAAGGGTGTTAATTGGAAGCAGGAAGAACAGAGCAAGCAAATCTTCTGTAGTGAAGGAGTGGTGCAATGGCACTCAAGACCCCATCACTTACTGACACAGATGTGGAATTGCTGTGGCATGAAACGGGTGAATGGAGAGTTGCCCTGTTGGCAGTGCAAAGCACCCTCCCTGCTGGAGAGTGAACTATGATGCGGAGATGCCGGTGTTGGACTGGGGTGGACAAAAGTGAGAAGTCGCACAACACCAGGTTATAGTCCAACAGCTTTATTTGAAATCACAAGCTTTCGGAGCTGCTGCTCCTTCGTCAGGTGACGAAGGAGCAGCGCTCCGAAAGCTTGTGATTTCAAATAAAGCTGTTGGACTATAACCTGGTGTTGTGCGACTTCTCACGAGAGTGAACTAGACTGTATAGGATGAAGTGGTAGAAAAGGTGAATGTGGTGTCAACCATTCAGAGGACCTGGAAAAAAAAAAGGAAGCAGTTTGCTAGCCTCAGAAAATCTGCTCAAGTAAGACTTCCCAGGAATTCCCTATACAAGTAGATGGGCAAAATATGCATGTCACAAAGTGTTTGCTCTCAACCAGTTAGATCTTAACTGATGTGGTCTGTGAAGCACTCAGACAACCTTACAGCTCTTTCACAGCTTTACATGCATGACCATATTGTAGCAGGTTAGCTATCTAGCTGCATCTTAAAACTGGAATTACTGTTGTACTTAAATCTGTAAAGGTGAACAAAGAATACAGTCTTCCAAGATACCATGGTATGCACAATAATGCTCCTGATGGCTATATGGGGGCCTCGCTATATCTGTCTTCACCAGCTGCTCCCGCCTGTTGCAAGAGTGTCTTGAGCCAGGGTGAGCATGGAGGTCTTTGTCTCCTAAAAGACATCCTTTCGGTCTGCCTTCACCCTCAAATAATCTAGTCACAGGGGAATGCCTTAAACTAAAAGCATCCCAACTGCTCAACTGTAAGATCCTCTTTTATTAGGCACTCACCACCTGGACACTGATGGAGTGATTGATTAATTCCATGGAATTGTGTAGATGTTCAGATGCCACATGGATGCCATCAATAACACCCTGGATTTTGGGGAATACCATCATTCTGCTTTCAATTTAATAAGTGGATGAAGGTGTTTGCCTTTGTATACAGCACACTGTGGACTGATATTGTCTATGACCCTTGAGATAGCATGGAAGGAACCAGAGGCATGCAAGTTCAGTGTTGTGATCACTTTTGCAGTCAATGGCAAGGCCATCCCTTTTATTGGCTCGACCGGCAGATCAAATGCCAACAATGGTGCAAGTCAGTCACTGCCCTCAGGTGAAGAAGTGTCTGAAAGACAGATCTAGGTAGGTGTGCCTAGGTCTGTACACACAGCTGTTTGGGTAAGGAAAGATGCCGGCAATCCTCCTTGGTAGAACAGCTCTGACTTGCAACCATTCCTTCCTCCACTTTTTTTCCCCACCTCCAGAAAATTCAGAAGAACACTCAAATACATATTTTAAAAATTTAGGATGCAGCAATGAAAAATCCAGCAGTTCAGCTGTCACTTACTGAAAGGCCAGAACATCGTTATCATCCATTTCACATTGGTAAGCTTAGTGCAAAGGGCATTCCGATGTGAAGACCAGGAAATTGAGAGAGGAGTAATTTACACGAATTTCCATTATAAAATGACACCCGTACACAAAAACAGAGCAAATTAAGCCCAATTTTCCAGATCATTCTTCGTTGGCAGGATCAATCCCACCAGCTGAAAAAAAAACATATTCTTTTTAAAGTAAAACTCAGTGACTGTCCCCACTGTTCAACCTTTCGCTCCTGAAGACATTGCTTCAAGTTGTGCTCCAGTTGCCAGAAATCCGATACCTCAACCCTAGTGGTCATGCCTTATGTGCGAGTCTCGACAGTGAATGCTGATCAGCTAGCTATTCAACTGCAAGGTGGCATCACAGCAGAGCCCAATCTTGCCCTCATTTGCATCCACAAGAATGCACTTTCCAACAGCAGTCACTGGATAGCAATCGTGAAAAGTGCCCTTAGCTGATTTCCCCACAACTCAGGGACAGTGAGGCCGACAGTAGTGTTTCAACTGCCACTTTGGCTTAGACCAGCTAACTCAGTATCGTCACAGCTGAGAACTGCCTGGTCAGTAAGGCTTAGAACCATCCCATAGGCACATTCATGCACAGAGACATTTACTGTTCCTCCTCAGTATTCACGAGCATGAGTGAAGCTGCTTTGAAATCAAAACAAGTTAGATACTCAGGATATGAAGAGAAAGCCTGGATTTTTAGGAAGCTGAAAGCAGCATTTTCAGCTTAAATCCAGGTAAAAAAATCAATAGAATAAAATTGGGTTTTAATCAGAGGATATTAAAGTACCAAAAAATGTCTGGAAAAATTGGATGAAAATCAGAAAACAAAAATACCCTGGAGTGGAAATTTTTTGTGAAAATCAGTAAACTACTTCGAATGGATTCTACTTCAATTTCAGCAATTACAGGCATTTCATCTCAGTGATTTTGGATTTCCTGCAGTTATCCATTTACTTTCATTCTTATTTCTAAATAAAGCAGAATATACCAACCACTGATGGATTGATGAGTTTTTGAAAGTGGTGTGCAGTTAACAAGGCCATTAAAAATGGCTTTAAACAGATGGTGGGAGTTTAACAGTGACTAATGCACTTCCACGTTAGAAAACCCAGTCTTCAATAACTAATTGCATTTCTGGTAATGACCCACAGGCATTTTGTCAAATAGAATGTTTCTCTAATAAATTCTTCAAAAGCCAGGTTGAGATTCAGAAGCACCAGTGTTTTCACAGATGTTTAACAGTGGATTACTAGCAAAGTTCCTCCTTCTGCTAGCGAGCGTCTCGTCAGATAACCTTTGTCTACTGTAAGATTTAACAAGTCGTTTTGACAAAATATGGGAAGATAAAGCATTTAACCACGGAGTGTCTCGTGACCTCTTCTAGAGAGAGAGAGAGAGAGAGAGAGAGAGACACCATTCGGCATGATGTTGTACTGACCCCCATTTTTAATGTCAAGTAGCCAGGAGATACTGGAACAATATGACTGCTCAAATCCTGCAGTCTCCCATCTTCTCCCCACACCCTAAGACACAGTGCTTATTTTAGCCATTTTGGAATGATGAAAGGCCGAGTGAACTCTGTCAGAATGCAAACCCAACCCAAGAACTCTGACCCCAAGTGTAACACTCAACCAACTGATTTACCCAATCTAACCTTCTCAGCTTGGAATGAAAAACATCCTTGTATTGACTCTTGCAGTTATGTGTGAATGCATTCACAAATACTCTCATTTAGTGCTGGTACTGCATTTCCTAACACACACATCTCTCTGCTTTCATTTGCCTCAAGTGTGCTAGGCGTTGTTGAGTGAGCGATGTTGGAAAATGCATCTAAACAAAGTTTTATATGCCAACAAAGCTTGGCACAAAACAGGTCGCTATTAGAAAGCTGCATTGATGAACCAATGGCAAAGCATGCCACAGTCTCAACATCATTGATAATGCTGGTGTGAGCCCCAGAGAATGAGGGGCGTGGGGGGGGGGGGGGGGGGGGGGGGGAAAGAGGAGACAGGCCATTATCCTGGACTGCTATTACTAAACCCCCACACCTTCCTCCTCCGAGTAGCTGTGTTCAGAGCGTTATTTGTGGAGGCCAGAGAGCTGGCTGCCCAGCAACCATCTCAGTTAAGGATAATGGATGATGTGGGGTATTCCTAATAATTAAAATATCTTTGAAAAATAAAATGAACAGTGCATTATAGAAAAGTGCAAATGTGATTCTAAAGGAATTTAACTGAGTCTTATCCTCAGTACCTCTATTACAAATCAATCCATTCACAAGTGCTTTGATTAGCATTACACATTTTTTGTATCCATTTCTATTGATTTGTAGAGTTACAGAATTTATTGCATGATTCTACACTCCCAACAGGGAAGCTGCAGTCGAAGGGAGCATGGGTTGGAGGACGGGCTACAACATTGTAGCTCTGATTCTGTGACCTGCATTCCCTGTGAGCATGTTTCCCTGCTGGGAGTGCAGGATCATGAAATTAGCCCATATACCGTAACAATAAGTGTTTATGAAATCCTCAGGAACACAAACTGTTGAAATGACAGGCAATAATGACAGCATTGCGATGCTCCCTGGGTTTGATTACTTGGCTAGAAATTTCTCCATAAGTTATATTTAACCCAAGAGCAAACTCATAGTGGGTAGCTGACTTCACCTGTAGGATAAATGTAATGCAATGATAGAATTCTCCACAGACATATGGCTAGAATTTCATCAGTCGATAGTCACTTAACTATTTTGCTTGTCATTTCTACTGTGTGTGCTCCTCTAAAGCCAGTGTCCAACGATGTCAGTTATATAAATTATATTTTAAAAGTTAAAAAACACAAAAAAGGATGTTAAAAAAAAACTTCTAAATTATAAGCGGCTTTAAGTTAGAGAGTTCCTCATTTAACTTAAGCAGATTATATGAACGTTTGCAGAATTTGAACAAGTTGCTGTTTGTGAAATATTCCAGGAGCTTCTTTTCTTTCGAGCAGTACCACAGAGCCAATCTGAAGCAACACTGTAGAAAAACTTTGAAAATTTCTGACATTAATGTTTTTGTCTGTACTCCCTCTCAGCCACATCTTCCACTACAAACTGCAAGGTTGATGTTTATCTCATGTAACATCAACTCTATGAAGGATTCTTATTTGTTAATCTTTGAAACTATCACATGTTAAGATGTTATCTCAAGTATATCACGTTAGGCTGTTAAGATGAGGCTGTTAAAATGATGGAAAGTATCTCGCTATTTATAGACACCACATTAACTGGATCTGATTACAATGGTGAAGTAAATAATGTGCGAAGTGAAGCCTGCAAAGGCTTCTCTTCCCGCTCCCGCATCATTACCTCTGGTGTCCCCCCAAGGATCTATCCTTGGCCCCCTCCTATTTCTCATCTACATGCTGGCCCTTGGCGACATCATCCGAAAACACAGCATCACCTTCCACATGTACGCTGACGACACCCAGCTCTACCTCACTACCACTTCTCTCGACCCCTCCACGGTCTCTAAATTGTCAGACTGCGTGTCCGACATCCAGTTCTGGATGAGCAGGAATTTTCTCCAATTAAATATTGAGAAGACTGAAACCACTGTTTTCAGCCCCCGCCACAAACTCCGTTCCCTAGCCACTGACTCCATCCCTCTCCCTACCATCTGTCTGAGGCTGAACCACACTGTTCACAACCTTGGTGTCATATTCGTGGCATAACTAAGATCGCCTATTCCACCTCCGTAACATCGCCCGTCTCCGCCCCACCTCATTCGCTGCTGAAACCCTCATCCATGCCTTTACCACCTCTAGACTTGACTATTTCAACACACTCCTCGCTGGCCTCCCACGTTCTACCCTACGTAAACTTGAGGTCATCCAAAACTCAGCTGCCCGTGTCCTAACTCGCACCAAGTCCCTTTCATCCATCTCCCCTGTGCTCGCTGACCTACATTGGTTCCCAGTTAAGCAGCGCCTCGATTTCAAAATTCTCATCCTGGTTTTCAAATTCCTCCATGGCCTCGCCCTCACTGTCTCTGTAATCTCCTCCAACCCCACTCCCCACCCATCCCCCACCCAGAGATATCTGCACTCCTCTAATTCTGCCCTCTTTTAATCAGTGATTCTTAATCACTCAACCATTGGTTGGCGTGCCTTCTGTTGCCTAGGCCCTAAGCTCTGGAATTCCCTCCTTAATCCTCTCTGCTTCTCTACCTCTCTTTCCTCCTTTAAGACGTTCCTTAAAACCTGCCTCTTTGACCAAGCTTTTGGTCATCTGCCCTAATTTCTCCTTATGTGGCTCGGAGTCAAATTTTTTTTTTGGTCTTATAATACTCACGTGAAGCGCCTTGGGATGTTTTACTACAGGAAACTCTTTGGTATCCAGCACTGACGGGACTGGGGTGGTGCCGGTTGAATAAAAATTCCGGATGACGGAGAGGGTTATCTACAGAGGCTATTTTTAACAAAAATAAAAAAAATCAAGAAATGTGCAGTATACAGTATTTGGGTACTCACCTACAGAATGTTGTGTTAAATGGATGGTGGAAGATGCTTGATTAAGTACAGTACTGCCAGTTGAGGGTAATCCATAACTCTTTAATTACTTAACAGTAAAACAAAAAACTTATAAACGACTGTCTACAGTACTGTAGTTGACTGTACACTTATTCCAAGTCAGCTGGTTCATCAGGAATATCCATGCCAGCTAAGTCATCAGGATCATGCACTTCAACAGATTCTTCAGGCACTTCCGCTGCTTCAACTCTTTTGGAAGCTTTCTTAAACATGTCCCGGATGTCTGCTTGCTTCGTGGACTCTTGCCTTTTCTGTAGAACGGTGGAATGCAGAATATGGAGGTGCATAACTTCTTGGGCAGAGTAGCAAGGCTGCCTTTCAGCAAATTGGAGGATTGAAGCAAATCCTTCTGCAGCTTTAGCCCAAGAAATCATCTTCTCTTCAGAAATCTCATCCTCTTCACTTTCCATCTCACTTTCCTTTTCTTTCTTTGGATTCAAAACATTCTCAATTATTTCATCATTACTTAGCATATGCACAACACCAACTTCTCTATCTGCATCAACCCACTGCTCGATATCACTTTCACTGAGGTGATGTAGAGGGTTTGCTGGGCCTACATTTTTCACCATGCCAGCCATTTCCATTATTGTACTCTTCTTGGGACGAACATTGAACCCATGAAATTCCTCCTCGATCTTTATTACACGATCTTTATTTTTCTTGTAACCTGAAGCATTAGCCTCACTCGCCCCAGCAAGCGTTGATTCTGGCAAAAACCTCCAAAATAAGCCAGTTTCATCGGCATTATATCTCTGTGCTGGCGACAAATCATGTTGCTGCACAATCCGATTGAAATATTTGCCGTATTCTTCTGTGGCGTCGTGATCAGCTGATTTCTTCTCCCTGGAAATATCGAGTCGTCGTATCCCGTGCCGTAACTTGAAGCACGTTAGCCATCCCTCGGAGAAAGCACACTTGTCAGTGAGCTCCATCCTTACGTAGAAATCCTTCGCTTTCTCGATTAGCATTGGTCCGGAAAGTGAAACACCCTCTGAATGCTTAAGAGAAAACCACTCAAAGCACAGTATCCAGCTCTTCAAGCTTAGACTTACGAAGCGTACGCCGTTTCTCTACACTCTTAGATGTCTCCGAGCTTGAATAAAACTTAAGCAGCTTATCCTTCTGCGATTTGATATCGTAGATTGTTGACGAACCGATTTTGAATTCATTCATAATGTTGATACGCTTCTCTCCCCTTTCTAGTCGTTGGCATATCTCGATTTTCTGTTTTAAAGTTAACACCACTCTCTTCCTTTTGCTTGGACCAACTTTTGGGAATTCCATAATGCAAGATGGGGGAGATAATTCACGATAAAGATGGAGAGACACACAGAAAAATGGTGGATCGGAAGAGACTACCGGCAGCGCGGGAGACACACAGTAAAATGGCGGAACAGAAGAGACTACCGGCAGCGCGGGAGAATCAGACTCCTGTTATTGCGGTGTTCGGACTTCCGACAGCGCCAGGAAGCCAAGTAGTGGCACTTTGGAGAACTACCCCCACTGACTAACTCTGTGTTCGCGGGAGACTCGGACTCGGCAACATTGCCGGTTATTGAGGAGTTGTTTTTGGAGTATGAATTTTGCCAGTTAATAGAAAATTCCGGATATTTAGGTGCCGTTTAAACGAGAGTTTCCTGTACATTAAAGGCGCTATTATAAATACAAGTTATTGTTGCCCATAGCCCTGCAATTTTTTTCTTTTTCAAATATGCTTCCACCACCCTTTCAGGTAGTGCATTCCAGTTCATACCAAATTGCTGCATAAAAAAAAAATTCTCATCTTCCCCCAGTTCTTTTGCCAATTGTCTTAAATTCCCTCTGCTACCTCATCTAAGTGGCAATTCTGTAACTGTGAGCCTGGAACATATTTGATTGTGGGGGGACATCATAGCCAAGCCTGAACCAGTCCTCACTCAATGTCGAATCACTTGGGCCTGTATTTTGCAGTACGCTTACAGCTGCCCACACAGACTTTTTGTGGGCTTTTGAGCACCAACTCATGGCCATCAGGAGTCTGATACAGCGTGACGCCCTCTACAGGGGGTCTGGGACAAGCAACAGCATGTCTCTTCAACCAATCAGGCTGAAGAATTCTTATTGAGACACGCATAGTCTAAACCTGGAAGTGTAAGTTAGTATATTTAATTCAATGCCAAATCATGTACAGAAAGCAAAATAAAGTGAGGGAAAGAAATATGGGATTGAGAGGTGAAAGAGAAAGAAAGTAGTAAAAAAAAATTATTTTATTTTAATTTTCTTTTAAATCTCCAACAATAGTTAAATTCTGAAGGAATGAGACTTCACCCTTGTAAAAGTAAATTTTTGGTAGTAATTAAGACTTAGAACGCCGTTAAAAATTCACTTACACTTGAATGGGCAAACCTGAACTTTTTCTGTCATGTTTAGTGGGTAACTAGTGGGTAAGTACCACAACCTCATACCCTTCATGTGTTTGAATGGTGAATTTCTCGTTGAGGTACCGGTGTAGCAAAGCTTGTGGAAGAGCAGGGCAAATCGGACTGCAACTTCCTGATTTCCGCGTTTAACTGCGCATGTACGGACACTGGAAGTTGCTGTCTGATTTATTCCACAATAACGGTGAGCGCTGATAGCCTCACCGTTATTTCTACCGCAAAGTCCTCGCGGTGCACTTTCCAGCAGGAATCGCTGGATCGTCACCAGGAGTGGGTACACCGGCTGATTTATTTTCCTTTTAAGGCCAACTATAGCACACTACAACCACCCCAGTTCAGATCAGCTAACTCAGTACAATCCAGGGTTCGAACCTGGGGCTGTCCTGATCTGCACACTTGCTGTTCTACCCGAAACAACTGACTTACCAACTGAGCTATCAGGGAAACTCAGATTTCCATTTCTTGCAACATTGCCATGCTAGGAGTCACAATCCTATTCAAACCGCTCAGAGCCCTGTGCGGCAGCACTAGAATCACTTTTAGTTATCATGCAGGGTTCTTCAAAAAGATAAGCAATGCACGATGACTATAGCACAAATCTGATATGCACTCTTCAGATAAACATCACGCTGAGAAGCAGGTGTCTGAAATGAGGATTTTATGCGAACTTCAAGGTTCCTACCAAGAACAGTAAATGAGCAGAGCAGCATCAAAATGGATAAGTAGCTTTCTATTTCTAAGCACCTTATTCTAACAATATACTTTTTGATGTAGAAGATAATGCTGGAAAGAACACTATCAGACAACCACATAATTCTTGTTAAGTTCAGAAATCTAGGAGAGGTATAAACTGCTTCCGTCTACCTATAGCCACTGTATCGCTCATATTAAAAGAAACACGGTACTTTTAGCGACAAATTCTAATCAACCAGGGAGGTCACAACATGATATGTTGTTGGTATAACAGAAATCACAGTGTTTGAAATTACAGAGGCACATCCAAATGTTTGGTGCCCAACAAAGACGTCTGGTCGACACCTCGATGATGCAGCAATCTGACTGCACAGTACTTCAGGCTTATAACCCCAGTGGAGCCAAAAGTTGGTAAATTGCTTTTCATAAAAGAACATTTTTGTGATCTCTCAAGCTTTCCAGAACAAATTTTACAGACTAGAAGCCACTGCCTATTGCTGACTGCCTCCTGGTAAAACACTGATGTACCAGCTCAGTTTACACATCTAGAGAAGGGCACTAGCTGGTAGGCAGTTACTTTAATGCAAATAACTCACAATTACACACTACAACCATATTTTTTTTTCATGTAAAAACATAATCTTCAAGGCAGCATAATCAGCAAAATGCAATTTTAGATCAAAGCCTTATCTAAAACATGCATTCTAAGTTATACTTAGATGCTAAGGTAAGGGTTATTGTATGGGAAAAACATAACTATTTCCACCTGCTGACTTGTATGGCTTAATAAAAAGGAAGAACTTGCATTTTTTTAGCACCTTT
Organism: Squalus acanthias; assembly: GCA_030390025.1. Taxonomy (NCBI): domain Eukaryota; kingdom Metazoa; phylum Chordata; class Chondrichthyes; order Squaliformes; family Squalidae; genus Squalus; species Squalus acanthias. The sequence goes on from CM059425.1 coordinate 209,775,033, forward strand.
CATATCCTCAATAATATCCCATGGCCACTGAATCATTTTGAAGTGTGGACATCGTTATAATGTAGGCTAATGTGGCAGTCAATTTGCATGCAGCAAGATCTCACAAACTGCAATGAGATTAAAGACCAGTTAATCTATGTTGTTGGTGTTAGCTGAGGGATAAATGTTGACCAGCACACACAACTCCCCTGATCCAAATTGAGTTTCTGCTTTTGTCTGCAGCCATTTTGATCACTATATTTGGGGACATATATAAAGTTGTATAGGGAATAATGAAAGTATTTTTTTTAAAAAGGAAAAAAAGCTTTTAAAGTTGCTCATCCTGATCACCAGGATTTGAAATTACTTCAGTCACTATTTTACCAAAAATGTTGGGGCGAGTACAAAGCAGAATAAGCGTCAGTCTTGGCTCAGTTGGTAGCACCCTCGCCTCTGAGTCAGAAGGTTGTGGGTTCAAGAGACTTGAGCACAAAAATCTAGGCTGACACTCCAGTGCAGTACTGAGGAAGTGCTGCACTGTCGGTGGTGCCGTCTTTCGGATGAGACGTTAAACTGAGACCCCGTCTGCTCTCTCAGGTGGACGTAAAAGATCCTATGGCACTATTTTGAAGAAGAGCAGGGGAGTTATCCCCGGTGTCCGAGCCAAAAATTATCCTTCATTCAACATCACTAAAACAGATTATCTCGTCATTATCGGGACCTTGCCGCGTTTCCTACATTACAACAGTGACTACACTTCAAAAAGTGCTTCATTGGCTGTAAACCGCTTTGGGACGTCCAGTGGTTGTGAAAGGCGCTGTATAAATACAAGTCTTTCTTTTCTTTCAGGAAATGCAGGAAGGAAATGGAAAATTAGAGGAACAGTCTTTTGCCCACTGCAACTCTTGCAGACCCCCCCATTTGCGAGAGCCCACGAGTAGGGTGCCTGCCGCCTGCCCTCTCAGCTGCAACAGGGCAGGGAGTGGGAGGACAGAAGTGTGGAAGGGAAGAGCAGCTGAAGCAAAGCAGTGTTACTCCAACTATAAATAATAAAATTGGAGCCTCATGTCAGATATGAATACAATCTAAAATAACAACAGAAAACGCTGGAAAAACTCAGCAGGCCAGGCAGCATCCGTGGAGAGAGAAAGAGTTAACGTTTCAGGTCGATGACCTTTCGTCAGAACTGGGAAGAGCCGGAAATCAAATAGATTTAAGGCCAGGGTAAAGCTGGGAAAAGGGGGAGGGGATAAAGGAACAAAGGGGGAGATGAAGAGACATTAAGAGACATTAGGAGATATGCAAGGCTAGAGGTGGTGTTAATGTGACAGATTAAGGCTGAAAGAAGTGTGAAATCCACTGGCAGAATGAAGGACAGCTGCCAGCTTCTAGGAGGAAAAAAAAAGGTGGGGGGGGGGGGGGCAAATAAAAGGGTGGAAAAAATAAAATATAAATGTGATTGGAGCTGAGGTTATGATCTAAAATTGTTGAACTCGATATTGAGTCCAGAGGGCTGTAGCGTGCCTAAACGAAAGATGAGGTGCTGTTCCTCGAGCTTACGCTGCGCTTCCGTGGAACAGTGTAATAGGCAGAGGACGGTGAGGTCAGAGTGGGAGTGAAGCGGTGAATTAAAGTGACAGGCGACCGGGAGCTCGGGGTCCCCCTTACGGACTGAACGGAGGTGTTCCGCAAAGCGGTCACCCAATCTGCGTTTGGTCTCCCCAATGTAGAGGAGACCACATCGTGAGCAGCGAATACAGTATACTAAATTGCAGGAAGTACAAGTAAATCACTGTTTCACCTGGAAGGGGTGTTTGGGGCCCTGGACAGTGGGAAGAGGGGAGGTATAAGGGCACGTGTTGCATCTCCTGCGCGTGCACGGGAAGGTGCCGGGCGAAGGGGAAGGGGTGCTGGGGGTGGTAGAGGAGTGGACTAGGGTGTCGCGGAGGGAGCAGTCCCTGCGGAATGCTGAAAGGGGAGGTGAGGGGAAGATGTGTTTGGTGGTGGGATCACGCTGGAGGTGGCGGAAATGGCAGAGGACGATCCGTTGAATGTGGAGGCTGGTGGGGTGAAAGGTGAGGACAAGGGGAACCCTATCGTGGTTCCGGGAGGGAGGGGCAGGGGTGAGGGCAGAAGTGCGGGAGATAGAACGGACACGGTCGAGGGCCGTGTCGACCACGGTAGAGGGGAATCCTCGGTTGAGGAAAAAGACCTCCAGCGTGATCCCACCACCAAACGCATCTTCCCCTCACCTCCCCTTTCAGCATTCCGTAGGGACCGCTCCCTCCGCGACACCCTAGTCCACTCCTCTACCACCCCCAGCACCCCTTCCCCTTCGCCCGGCACCTTCCCGTGCACGCACAGGAGATGCAACACATGCCCTTATGCCTCCGATACGATAGCAAAATACTGCGGATGCTGGAAATCCGAAATAACAACAGAAAACGCTGGAAAAACTCAGCAGGCCAGGCAGCATCCGTGGAGAGAGAAACAGAGTTAACGTTTCAGGTCGATGACCTTTCATCAGAACTTATACCTCCCCTCTTCCCACTGTCCAGGGCCCCAAACACCCCTTCCAGGTGAAACAGCGATTTACTTGTACTTCCTGCAATTTAGTATACTGTATTCGCTGCTCACGATGTGGTCTCCTCTACATTGGGGAGACCAAACGCAGATTGGGTGACCGCTTTGCGGAACACCTCCGTTCAGTCCGTAAGGGGGACCCCGAGCTCCCGGTCGCCTGTCACTTTAATTCACCGCTTCACTCCCACTCTGACCTCACCGTCCTCGGCCTATTACACTGTTCCACGGAAGCGCAGCGTAAGCTCGAGGAACAGCACCTCATCTTTCGTTTAGGCACGCTACAGCCCTCTGGACTCAATATCGAGTTCAACAATTTTAGATCATAACCTCAGCTCCAATCACATTTATATTTTATTTTTTCCACCCTTTTATTTGCCCCCCCCCCCCACCTTTTTTTTCCTCCTAGAAGCTGGCAACTGTCCTTCATTCTGCCAGTAGATTTCACACTTCTTTCAGCCTTAATCTGTCACATTAACACCACCTCTAGCCTTGCATATCTCCTAATGTCTCTTAATGTCTCTTCATCTCCCCCTTTGTTCCTTTATCCCCTCCCCCTTTTCCCAGCTTTACCCTGGCCTTAAATCTATTTGATTTCCGGCTCTTCCCAGTTCTGACGAAAGGTCATCGACCTGAAACGTTAACTCTTTCTCTCTCCACGGATGTTGTCTGGCCCGCTGAGTTTTTCCAGCGTTTTCTGTTGTTATTTCGGATTTCCAGCATCCGCAGTATTTTGCTATCGTATGAATACAATCTATTTGTTCCATTTTTCAGATACAGTATCACCGTTTTCTCAGTGATAGTATTCTTGCCTCGGAGTCAGAAGGTGACGGGTTCAAGCTCCACTCCAGAGATCTGAGTACATGATATAGGCTAAAATTTCAGTGCCGCTCTGAGGGAATCTTTCGGATGAGATACTAAACTAAGACTCTGTCTACCCTCAGGTGGACATGAAAGATCCCATGGCACTTTTTGAAGAAGAGTAGGGGAGTTCTCCTGGTATCCTGGCCAAAATTTATCACTCAAACAACATCAAAATAATCTGGTCATTTATATAATTGCTGTTTGAGGGACCTTGATGTGCACAAATTGGCTGTCATGTTTCCCTATATAACAGTGATTACACTCCAAAAGTACTTCATTGGCTGTGAAGCACTTTGGGATGTCCTGAGGTCATGAAAGGCGCTAGAAACAATGCAAATTCTTTCTTTCTAATTTTGTTGGTACCAAGCTTAATACAATTTTTGTTCTGGATAGTAGGTTTTCCTAAGGCTCAGAATGCACACAAGAACTTAAAATGGACAGTTTGCCCAGTGGCACAATGCATTCACACAAAGTCACAGATTGGAATTCCAGCTCTGATGACATTTATACCCAGGCTTCCCTTGGGCTCCAAACTGCTTATATCTGCTTGAGTGGAAAAAAATCTGTACAAGATTACAAAGATTGCTGACATTTATAGTAATGTAGCCCTTGTAACTCTATCAAAATATTACCTGTTTGCACTTTGACTACTCTATTGCCTTAAAGAAAGACAGACTTGCATTTATAGAAAGCCAGCAAGGTAGATTCAGTACTCGTCTGCAGTGCTATTTCCCAGGAGCCTCCTACTAAACAGCAGGTACAGAGTCCTAAAATTGGACAGATAACCTACAGTAATCTATCCTGTTGACTATAGGTTGACTATGAATGGGAGATCAAGAAAAGGAGGAGAACACAATGGTCCTGAATTTCCTCATTGTCTTCAGCACTTACCCCAGTGTTATGTCGCTTATGCCCCGTTATTGAGCTACATGCTAACTTGATCCATCTTTTTAAACAGTGAAAGTCTTATGCCTATCAAAGCCCCTCAAGGTCCATTTGCCTAGCTGCATAAGTACATGGGAGTTTTCTGGGGTTACACCGCTCCTGCATTCAGAGTAACTTTACATCCAAGACAAAAACGGTCTATCAGCACCCTTAGCACTTCAGACAAGTGTAAGTGAGGTTTTGGTGAACAGAAGCGGGCACCAACTTCACTTAGAGATTACAGACTTCCAAGAAACCTTTTTTAACCCCCTTCCTTCACATTTTAAAATCCCTAACAGCTGCATTTTACTGGAGTGCTTTCCTCTCTTCCCAGAATTTTTTTGGGGACCCCTGACTTCCCTACCCCCAAACTCACCCCCAGATAGTCTTTGGACAAGGAATGACTTTCCACATGGGCAGACCACTCTGTGCTGTCCTAATGGAGGAAGAGTTGCAGCAGCAGCGTGTCGAGGCCAGAAGAATCAGGCAGCATAGCAGAGGACACAAATGTACCAGGTACTACCCTCTCCAACATGTGTACAGGCCTCACCCCTCCTACGAGGACCTCGCTTGAGGAGCTGTACATCTGACGGCGGTGCCATTCCAACGATGCCAATCGGGCATCTCTGCCAACTTCATCAGATTTGCAGACTCACTTCACTGCCACGACTGCTCCATCTGTAGCAATTAAAGGGACAACAGCTCAACTTTTATGGCTCAGGTCCTTCCAGGCTGCCACAGGGATCTGTGCCACATCGGCCAGGGGGCTGGCAGGGTGTGCATCCAGCAGGTGATGGATACCCTCTTTCATAGAGCAGCCAAATTCATCCACTTCAGCATCACCCCAGACAAGAGAGGCACAGAGCCAGGGACTTCTACAGGCTAGCTGGATTCCCCAGGGTGGCATAATGGTAAGCGCGTGACACTGAAGGTGCCAACTAAGCAGCCGCTGACATATGTGAATAGGAAGGGGCTCATTCCCAGGAAATCCAGCTCATCTGTGATCCAAAACAAGCAGTGTTCTCACTCGCAGCTGCAAAGGGCATCAGAGGGCAGATTCTGCAGGGCTTCTTATTTGACTGATTGACTGCAGTGGCAGCACCTCAGCCCTACCTCCTTCTATGCACCTTATTAGGTGACACCAAAGCAAATTGCTTTGGCCTAGCAGAACCTTGCCAGGAATTCACTCCAGAGATTCCTTTCACTTTTTTCTGCACTGTTGATCAGTCCTGGGTGTGAGGGAGTTGGGAGTCAGTGGCAGTGCCAGCTCCCTACACACAGCACGACTGATGTCGGTGTCCGGCTTAGTGAAAGGAAGTGTGAGGCTCCTGTCTTGTACTTCTTGTAGGATGGCTTGGAGGTCTTCAGCAGCCATTGGGCTGCTTCTGCCTGCTGCCCTGGTGCCCAGTGGGCACAGCTGGCACCTACTTGAGAATGATGGTGCCAATCTGGACTGATTGTGTGGGTGAAAGATGCTGTCAAGTGATTTGGTCTCCATATAACAAAAAGTATATAGAGGCACTGGAGAAGGTGCAAAGAAGATTTACAAGGGTGATACCAGAACTGAGAGTTAATACCTATCAGGAAAGGCTGAACAGGCTGGGGCTCTTTTCTCTAGAAAAGAGAAGGCTGAGGGGCGACCTTAGAGGTCTCTAAAATTATGAAGAGGTTTGATAGGGTAGACATAGAGAAGATCTTTCCACTTACGGGGAGTCCAAAACTAGGGGTCATAAATAAGATAGTCACTCATAAATCCAATAAGAAATTCAGGAAAAACTTCTTTACCCAGAGAGTGGTTGCAATGTGGACTTTGCTACCATACCGGAGCAGTTGAGGCGAATAGCATAGATGCATTTAAGTGGAAGCTGGATATGTACATGTGCAAGAGAAAGGAATACAAGGACATGCTGATAGGGTTAGATGAATTAAGAAGGAAGGAGGCTAGTGTGGAGCATAAATACCAGCATAGACCAGTTGGGCCGAATGGCCTGTTCGTGTTGTAAATTCTATGTAACCACTTGTCGGCTGCTAACCTTGCTGATGGATAGTGTTCTGCTGCTGCCAGGCATCTGCAAAGTACTTGTAAAGAGTTACGTTATTGTTGCATGCAAGTTTCCTGGGGGTGGGCGGGTGTGTGTGCGCGCGTGTGCGTATCTCAGCAACTTACACAGTTTCTATACTCAAATTACACCAGAGCTGCATCCAAAATATTTAAAGTAACTTATCCCAGGAAACTTGTGCGTAACTCACGCTGCTGGTGAACAGGGGTAACTTTCCAGTGTAACAGCGTAACTGACATTGAGGAAATTCAGGGACAAGATTTTTCATACTCACAATCTTTATAGTCTAAGTCCCACCATCTTCCTACATGAACTATATGGATTCTTATTCAAGAAGGTAAGGGTTAAAGATGGATATGATTTACACTTGAATATTCACTGGCTGTCTTTTCAAAAAAACTTATACCCTTACTCTTCAGCACGAAAAATAGCTTACACCCACATATCTTGTTCAACCAGCTGCCTGTAAACAACCTCAAACACAGAGGGGGAAAAAGCGCACTGCAGTACCTCTACATTGAGCAAATTTAAAGCATATTCGAAATGAAAAGGAGCACGAGAATTACCAAATGCCACATAACACTCAGCAGGCTATCAACTGAACTTCCTGTTAATTTGCATTTATGTAGTTTTTTCGCCCTACAACTTTGAAGTTCAAAAGGAATTTGATCTAATTGCATTCACTCAATGTTTTCTATTAAGAATACTTGGTTTCATGCTGTTATTTTGGTGTGGAGCTGGTGCCAGGGATTCATCTTCAGGCCAGACATTTAGTATTATGCTCAAATAAATGAAAGTCTCTCACTGAATACAGTGTGATTTGTAAATGGCTGCGTAATGGATCTGACTGTTTCATAATCAGCAGAATATGGAGAATAGTAATTGTTTTTAGCTGGACTATGAAAAAATTGCAGGGCTCTAATTATTGTTCCCAATTCAATAGAATACAAATTTTAAACCGAGAAAGCTCACAAGAAGAATGCTTTACTCACACTGATCTTCAGTATTTTTTTGAACAAACTATGAAAAACTAGTGCATGTTCAGGGCAAAAAGTACAAGCGCAGAAGGTACAAAACATTTCTGGTGCCTCAACCTGTTAGTATGTATAATGGGGTTATGTCACACCTTTCTGGCAGCTATGTTGACAGTTCCTCACAAGGCAGATTTCAACATGGCCATGGAGTGAAGTGGAGAACAATACAGAATGTTTTCCCACACAAAGGGAAGAACAATGGCTCACTTCTACACACCCATTGGTTTGTAGTTACCAGTCCGTAGCAGTAGAAAGCTGAAAAAAAGGTATATGACCAGTATTTAAAACATTTACGTACAGGGGATGGGGTAACAGGAAAGAAAGAAAGCAGAATATCAAGAGTTAAATTTTTAAAAATCAATTTTAACAGTAAGTTCATGAATTGGAATATTACTTACAACAATCTCTTTCTGAATTAGTTTGATCTCTTTGATAGTGTCGGTTAAGACACTTTGCTTTCTTGAAATACAACTATTCTGTGATCCAAGGAAAAAAGGAAGGGAATATTTGAGAACAGCTGTGGGAAATAGTGATCTGTTTAAATGAGATCCCTTATCTGTACACAATACTGAACAAACATTAATCCATGAAAGGTGTTGGGTTTATGGAAACTTGCAATAAATTGACTTTCTGGTTTTACAACCTGAAGTTTAAAGCAGTGTTGGCACTGTTATGAGGAATATCGGATGCATCTGAGGTGCTCAAATCCAATCTGCATAAAATTTAGAAATCTACTACTAGTAACATCTGTGAATCATGTCAGAACTACACAAATTCCAGTACTGCTTTACTAAACACATGGAACCGGTGGAGCTGGGAGATATACAGCGGGTGGAACTTCTAGCCACTGCTGTGACCAGCTGATGTCAAATCCCAGGGACAGGGTCATTTGAATATTTGGGGCAGATAGTGGTGCAACAGAGGCAGCCTACCCCACTGAAGCGGTGGGTCTCAGATTGGCACCATGCTGGTCCAAGAGGGAAACCAGATGCCTTGTCAATGCGTTTGTTCTTTGCCACATTTCATGGGGCACAGAGCAATCACCAAGCACTCATCCAGCACAAGGTACCTGCATGGTGCATATTTGCAGACTCACACAAGGTTGCTGATGGCCATGGTCTTCTACTTTTCTACCTGCATCATGGCAATGAAAGAAATAAAGAAAGACTTGCATTTATATAGCGCCTTTCACAACCACCGGATGTCCCAAAGCACTTTACAGCCAAAGTAGTACTTTTTGAAGTGTAGTCACTGTTGTAATGTAGGACACGGTTATGTAAGCCCTATCAGGTTGCAATCATCTTGGATACCTAGGCATCCTCTGATCTTGTCCTTCCAGAACTTCCAGCAGATAAAGAGGTGGGCTAGGGAATACCCATTGGTCCTGCTTAGGTGGAGCTCAATTATAGTTCCCTCAGCTAACACAGACAGATGATGGCAGATGAAGTTGTGAATAATGAAACTGAAAGACACTATGAAATGAACAATTAAATTGCTGAGTCAACATGTAGCAACTACCAACCCATCCCCCTCTAAATCTACGGCCAACCATCCAGCACCAATTTCATATGGGTTCTGAACTTCAGCAAGGCTGCTCAGGTACCGAAACCCGCATGTGGCACAAGCACCTCATTAACAATTTTTTGGAGGCCTTAATAAGCTAAGGCACATCTGGTGTACAGGCTTTCAGTATCAAAGGCACTTCCCTCCCACGTTATCCTGTGTTATGCACAATGGGCATACAGCAGGCCTCAGTGCCCATTATTACATATCAGCAGCGCCATCGATGTCGAGCAGCACATTATTGGCCTCTAAATTGCTTTGTTTCTTTTATGTGTTCCTGCAGACAAACTGCTATTTTGGGTCAGGTACTCGAGGACAAACCTTGCAATAATCTTAAAGGATACAGCTGGCAACATCCTCATGTACAAGTGACAAGACTCTTTCCTCAAGGACACTGCTACGATATTCTACATGGATGCTGGATCATCCTTGGAGTTACTGGTGGCATCTCCATTGAAACTGCAGCTAACTCAGTATCCGACTGGGGTCTCCGAGTGGTGAGGATACCTTTGTGGATGCTGGAGTGTGCTCACAATGAATAGCAAAATCCTTTGGATTATAAGAGCAAAATTAGATGCTGCAAGAAACCCTTGGATTGGTGGTGGATGCAGGCAACATGGTCATGGCCATGCCATGGCCACTGAAAATGGCTAACTGCAGACCAGTTAGATCCTTGCAGATCCAGTTTTAATTCCTTTTGCATGTTTGTGAAGCATGGAAAAAAATTCTGTGTATTTTAACCTTAGACACACAGGGAGCCATGTTAAAAAATATTAACAACACAGATGGAGAGTCATGTTTGCTCAGAAAATAAAATTAGTGTGGTATGGAACTGACCAGGAAGGACCCAAGTTCAATACCAGGGTTTATGCTAAGTATCTGATCTCAGCCACTGCATTGGTAGAAATGTTGCAACATGGGCCTTAGTGATCCTGGGCTAAGGAGAGGAAATATCAACTATCCCTTCACTTCCTGATCACTATCAAGTGATGCTCGCTGGAAAGTGTGCATGTCGATGTCAGATGAGCATGGGATCAGGCTCAGCTGTGGTATCCCCCTCCCCCATAAATCGAAAAGTGAGCACTCACTGTCTGTGGAGCACACGTTAATAATGGCCCTCAGTTGCGGTACTGGAAGGCAGATGGCACATTGGGACTGTCCTTGGCAAGAGTCAGTACCTTCAACAATGGAAAACTGTTAAATGCAAAGTATAAACTATCCAGGGTAATGACTTGGTTTAAAATAAAAGCAGAAAATGCTGGAAATACTCAGGTCAGGCAGCATCTGTGGAGAGAGAAACAGAGTTAACGTTTCAGGTCGATGAACTTTTGTCAGAACTGGGAAAAGTTAGAGATGTAACAGATTTTAAGCAAGTGCAGGGGCAGGGAAAGCGGGGGAGGGGAGGAAAGAACAAAAGGGGAGGTCTGTGATAGGCTGGAAGGCAGGAGAGATTAAAAGACAAAAGGGATGATGATGCAAGGCAAAAAGAGATGGTAATGGGACAAGTTAAGAAATAAAAGAGTCCAGATGGGGTGTGAATGGGAATGGCAGAATCATGTGAAAAAAAGTAGGAGCAGAGGTTATGGTCTGAAATTGTTGAACTCGATGTTGAGTCCAGAAGGCTGTAAAGTGCCTAATCGAAAGATGAGGTGCTGTTCCTCGAGCTTACGTTGAGCTTTGTTCGAGCAGTGCAAGAACCCGAGGACGGAGAGATCAGAGTGGGAGTGGAGCAGAGAATTAAAGGGACAGGTGACCGGAAGCTCGGGGTCACGGACTGAACAGAGATGTTCCGCAAAGCGGTCACCCAATCTGCGTTTGGTCTCCCCAATGTAGAGGAGACCGCATCATGAGCAGCGAATACAGTATACTAAATTGCAAGAAGTACAAGTAAATCGCTGTTGCACCTGGAAGGAGTGTTTGGGGCCCTGGACAGTGGGAAGGGAGGAGGTAAAAGGGCAGGTGTTGCATCTCCCGCGCTTGCACGGGTAGGTGCCGTGGGAAGGGGTGATTGAGGAGTGGACCAGGGTGTCATGGAGGGGACGATCCCTTTGGAATGCTGAAAGGGGAGGTGAGGGGAAGATGTGTCTGGTGGTGGGATCATGCTAGAGGTGGCAGAAAATTATACGTTGAATATGGAGGCTGGTAGGGTGAAAGATGAGGACAAGGGGAACCCCATCATGGTTCTGGGAGGGAGGGGGAAGGGGTGAGAGCAGAAGTGCAGGAAATAGAACGGACACTGTCGAGGGCCGTGTCAACCATGGTAGAGGGGAATCCTCGGCTGAGGATAAAGGAAGACATGTCGGAAGCACTAGTATGGAAGGTGGCATCATCAGAACAGATGCAATGGAGACGGAGAAAATGGGAGAATGGAAGAGAGTCTTTACAGGAAGCAGGGTGGGAGGAAGTGTAGTCCAGGTAGCTGTGGGAGTCAGTGGGCTTGTAGTGAATGTTTGTCGATAGCCTATCCCCAGAAATGGAGACAGAGAAGTCGAGGAAGGGACGGGAAGAGTCGGAAATGGACCATGTGAAGGTGAGGGAAGGGTGGAAATTGGAAGCAAAAAGTGAATGAAATTTTCCAGTTCAGGGCGAGAGCAGGAAACGGCACAGATACAGTCATCAATGTACCGTAAAAAAGGTGAGGGAGGGGAACAGAGTAGGACTGGAACAAAGAATGTTCCACATATTCCATGAAAAGGCAGGCATAGCAATGATTTGGTTTGTCCACTCTTCTGTAAAATCACAATCAAGGTTACAAACAAAATCTTTAAAAAGTTATAAATTAATTGACCAATTGGGGGGGGGGGGGTGGGAGGGGAGTTTACTAGAGTTCTCATCAGTTATGAAGATTCCTAAAACCTATTTTCAACTTGCAACCAATGAAAAACTTATCCAAACACACTGAAAACTCGTCCTTGTGGCTAAAGGTTGAGTTGTCAATTAAGCAATCAAACGTCATGTGGCATTGCTCAGAGAAAACAACTCGAGATCGACCACACTGGCATGTAATCAGACCATGAACACTGATGGAACAATGTACCACTGGGTGAGAGCATCAAATTGCCATAATTATATGCTGGAGAATTTGACGCATTGCACCACTGACTGACTAGAAAAAGTGAAAAGGAATTGAAAAGTTGTACAAAAAAAATATTGTACCTTTTGTTATAGTGCATGCCTTGGAAATAAATATGGGCATACATTCTAGTGGTCCTTATTATTGTTAACCCTTTTTGTACTGAAAGTTTACTGCTGCTTTCAAAATAGACATTTTCTGCTCATCACCACCACCCCTGCCCCCACTCCCCACAATTTGCTCTCCTTCTCCCTTACTCAAAAGGTGATTTGTGCTGAGGTACAATTTCACAGGTGCTGGGTACTGGTCATTCTTCATGCGTGAACCTTGACAGTGAGTGCTAGCAGCTGATTCAATTGCACAGGCCATCTCTATTGAGCTGTTCTTGTCCGAGGGTATATTTCTGGTCCTGGTGCTGAAGCTGTGGAACAAGAGGGCTGTGAGCAGTTCACTCACATGAAAGGTTGGATCTTCAGGTTATTCTGCTAGGTGTCCTGGGTTGGGCCTGCCAAAGAGGGGAGGCAGTGCATGTCATTAGTCCTTAAAGAGCTATAGGCCAGAAGTAAAAGGAATCAGCCATTTAAAGATGATACCTCAGTGAACGTAGATTGGTGATATCGCGGATATCTACTGTGGTAGCTTGGAGTAAGACAGTCGTTTAAAAATTCAGGACTGTGGTGACCTTGACAATCACTAACAATACCATCCCTGAAGGTCAGATTCTAGGAGATGGCACCACTGTCACTGCTTCCCTAGTGAACTGGAGCCAACAAAGGCAGTTATCCTGCAATATTCCAAGGTAGGTGTGCCTTTGCCCGGAGGTGTGGCTTTCTCAGTACGGGTGGATAAGATCAGTCTGCCTCTGATACAATCTGACTTGAATCACATCCCTCCCTACATTCCTCTTCTTTATCTTCCAAATACCACCAAAATAGAGGAATTACCACAGGAATGTTCATTTTCAAAATTATAATTGCAGCAATTGAAAATCTGGCAGCCACAACTCTTAGGCAGAAACATTTTTTTTTTTTAAAAACTGATCAAAATTAATGGTGAAAATGAAGGGAAAAGGTGAAAATAAATTCAGTTTTCATAAATATTTCTCAAAACATAGCGAGTATCCCTTTAAGAGTTGACTTCCTGTCAGCCCAGAATATGCCTGCCCCATCACCCTCAATCTATTGGCGAACTTGGAACACAGTACAGGCGGGAAATGAACTTGTGCTAATGTGTTCCATGAAAATAGACTTATAAATTAAAAGGAACTCTCATCAGTTTCCAGCGAGAACTCTTCAAAGCCCACTACAAGGTTCGGCTGGAGGTTCATGTGTGGCATAGAATGGGTAGAGATGAAGCAGGAATGATCACTATATGAAGTTACAACAGTCCGCAGCACGCACTCCACTCTGGCGCTACCAGTAATGGTGACCAAAAATGTGAACTAAACCTAAACCACAATTTGAAAAAACTTGTTCCAAATTTCTTTTGTTTCTGAAGTTTTACTGTAAATCTCAAGACTTAGAAACGGACATGTACTGCACTTTGACAAGCTGATATTTGAAGTACAGGGAAAGAGTGCCAAAGCACGAGGTTTATTGACTTCAATCAGCAATGTGTGGCAGCCAGCTCTCTGGGCTTCTAGCTACATCTCGTTATCCAGCTAATGGTTTTACAGAACAGCTATTCATTATCTTGTCTTGACACCACAGTGAAAGGCTGATATTTGAACAAACCAGCATGTCTTTGTTCTAATCGGTCAGCTTCTAAAAACAAGAAGTCATCCCAATGGATTTGATTCTTCTGCAGAACATGAAAAGCCAGTGATGTGTCAACATTTTGAGCAAGTCTTTTTTAAAAATCAATGCCTATTAAAATAGTTAATTTTTCATCAGAATAGGGCTTTTTCAAATTCATATTCAGATTGTGTTAGCATTCACAGACCTTGGCCCTGAAATTTTGCAGGGTGCTGCCAATGGCCTCCCACCGTGGAAATCACAGAGAAAAAGTGGAAATGGTCACTTTCAGCTGTTTAGCCGTTTCTCTGGGGTTTCCACCAGTCTCCCGCTAAGATTTAGGGAGAAGACCAGCAGAACCCCATGGAATTTCAGGACCCATGTCTAGTCCCACAGGAAGCGGCAGGGGAATGGAGAAAGTAGTGGGAGAATGGGTTTCTCGCAGACCTTGTCGAATTTAATGGCAGGGCCTGATTAGTATTTTAAAGCTCTGTTCCCCACCCGCAGCCAGCTGTGGGCAGGTGGGCCTGTGGCACTGGGCGTAGAGAGGAGGGAGGGATCAGGATGGTCGGGGGTCGGAGGAGCATGGGGAGGCCGAGGGGGCGGTGATTGGGACTAGGGAGCCGGAGGAGCATCGGGGCTTGAGAGGGGAGTCCGGGAAGGCGATCAAGGGCCGGAAGAGGGATCGGAGGTCCGATCGCAGTGGGTGGATGGGTGAGGCAGGGACGCTGGATCCAGAAGGTAAGTACGAAGGCGCTTACCTCCTGGATCCAGCAGTCCTCGCCTTCCTTTAGCTGGTGGGTTTCCGGAGGCCTGAGAAACCCAATCAGCCACAGTTAAATTTGAAACGGTGGTTAAATCTGAGGCACGCAGCCTCATTATAATATTTAAACGGGCAACACTCCTCCTAGGAGCAGGTTGGTTGCCCCTCCCCCCCCCATTAAAATCAGAAGTGGATAGGTTGGAGGCGAGATTCATTTTTTTTTCTTTTAAACACTTTAACCTCCTACCCGACCCCAAACAACCTGTTTTTTGGGGTTAAAATTCCCCCCTGCATGAGCGATGCATAATGGAGACAGTAACCATGTATAAAATGAAGGCAAAAGGTTCTCTGCTGTGCAGCATAAAAACAGAGCAGGATTTTCCTCTCTTATTTTACCCTTTACCCAGTCCAAAGACTCAGTGGATTTTTCAGGTCTCCTGGCAAAAGTCCTCCTACAGCCACCTCACTTCCTGTGGAAAGTTCTGTTGAAATGATTCTTTCCAGTGATGATTTATAACCATGTTCTTTTGTTGGAGGACTCCGCAAGAGTGACACAACCGATCAGAGCTCCCCATATATTCCTGTATGATGCGAAAATCACTACCTTTGCGTGCTATTTGGTTCTACAGTTTGCAAATCCAATTACATGTAATTTGATTAGACTTAAACAAAATGTTTCATACAACTAAACTAACTATACCAGGGATGGCTAATCTTTGAAAGTTCAAGAGCCAAAAAAAGGAAAACCATATCTGACAAAGATGTATTTGAAACCCTTTATATATTACAGTTCTGCTGACAACACTGGGTCTCCACTTTTCAATAGGTTTACAGATGGTAAGTCATTTATGTTCAGGAATGCCACTGACAGCATGAGAATTCCGCATCTGCACTTCAACACAGCACTGTGTGGCACACACTGTGCCTCTTGACTCCATAAAGCAAAGACGTCAGCTCAACACTAACATTTTTCAAACACCCACACATCACACCTTGGGCTTCGGATTCCATAGAGCAAAGACTTCAGCTCAGAACCATCTACTAAAACAATTGTGTGATATACACTGTGGGATTTCAACTCATCTGCCTTTTTCTTTGCTCACCTCTGTTCCAAGAACTGACTTTTACATCATACTGTGCCTTGCAAAAAGGTATTTTTTTTTTTAAATTAAAAAGTATATTAATCTACTTTACTCCCTAATTCCCGTAAGAATCAAGTAAACAGCACTTGACAGCCCAGAAAGGTTCAGGATTTGGATTATTAATTCCAGAGACTTGAGCAGATAATCCAGGCTGACACTTCAGTGCAGCACTGAGGGAGTGAGACCTTAAACCGAGGCCCTCTCAGGTGGAGGTAAATGATCCCATGGCACTATTCAAAAAGCAGGGAGGTTCTCCAGATGTCCTGGCCAATATTCATCTCTCAATCAAAATCACAAAAAAAATTGGCCTTGGTGCCCTAGTCTAGGGAGGAAAAAGTGAGCCAAGGTTCCCATTCCAGATTCCTATGCAGTGAAAAGTGCTCACATGTGGATGTCAAATGTGGACAAGATTGGTACGGCTCTGATGCAACTCGTGGTTGAGTAATCAAGTCACACACCATCCTGACTTAGAAGTATATCGCCGATCCTTCATCGTCGCTGGGTCAAAATCCTGGAACTCCCGACCTAACAGCACTGTCGGAGTACCTTCACCACACAGACTGCAGCGGTTCAAGGCGGCGGCTCACCACCACCTTCTCAAGGGCAACTAGGGATGGGCAATAAACGCTGGCATTGCCAGCAACGCCCACATCCCATAAGCGAATAAAACCTGATGACCTCCATGAGATTGTCTCACAGATCAAGACTGAACACTTACCGAAGGGCAGCCAGCACCTATTAAAATACCCCAATGTGAAGTAGCACCTTCTGGAAAGGAAGCAACTTTTTAATAATACTACAGCAGAACACACACTAATAAATTACCTTGATCGGAACATCGGCTTGTGAACCATATAATAGAATGTACTGTACAAATAAATATATTATATAAGTTGAAATGAGCTTTTCAACATCACAACTCATAACTCATGTCATAAGTAGTTCTTACTTCTGTTGATAGTAGCAAGATGCTAAGAAAGAAAGAAAGAAAGATTTGCATTTATATAGCGCCTTTCACGACCACCGGACATCTCAAAGCGCTTTACAATGAAGTACTTTTTGAAGTGGAGTCACTGTTGTAATGTAGGAAACGCAGCAGCCAATTTGCGCACAGCAAATATGATCATTTGTAGCCGATCATTTTTCCCCATTTACGAATTCTATAAAGGAAATCTCTGTCAATACCAACAATGTGGAATCATTTAGTTATCAGTCCCTCTGTTACTGCACAGTGAGGAAATATTAAGGACTCAATTTACAATAGGCTGCTAGGTACAACATCCGACCTATGTGTCAGCAATTCATACATAGGAAAACTAGTCATTTTGTACGTACATCCAGGCTGAACCATTTCATTTTTCTTTCTGTATATAACCTTTCATTAAAATGTAATCTGATAATGTGCAATTTCAGAAATGTCAGTAGTGTAGCAGCTTTACTTGATGAGAGGCCACCACACTCTCTCCTGGCGTACTCGGACTCAAACTTGTGTTACGCTCCTAATTAGCACCTCCCTTCATTTATAGATATGGCAAAAAGTCTCGCAACCCCGTCCCTTTAGAATAACAGGCTTTCACTGTTGATGGGATACTAGTTTTAATCATAGTGCAGTAATAGTTCCATCACTTTCTATAGAGGAGGCTGCAGCAATTGTGTCAGATTCCCCCTTGACTAAGGGTTGTAAACTGGCTTGATAAGAAAATGAATAAAGCATATACATGTAAAATTTGATGTGAACAATAAATAATCAAGAGACAGCAACAGACAAAAATGCAATTCAATCAGACAGAACATGAACCACTGAAAAGAAATGAAACTTTATAATGTGGTGACAATAGAGCAAGAAGTGGTAATTAAAAAAATAGAATCCACTATTCACTAAGAAGATGGCTACATACATGAGAGAGAGTCTGGTGAGTAACCTTGTTTCTCACTGGAAAACTTGTAATAACGCCCCAGTTCTAGCAGTCATGTGGTCAACATTTGGATTTTCTTATGGTATTCAACAAATGTTGCATTGTATTCACCCATTTTTCTCATCTGCAAATTGCGCCGTAAATGCAAATGAATCTCGCCGCAGACATTTAGGGCTGGTATTTCATGTCTAAGGACCGTTAATGTCATGATTTATGGTCCCGACATGAAACTCAACCTTTGAGGCCTGGAAAGGGAACAATTGAAACCATGGAGTCGCACTCCTGCAGGTAGTAAATTATTCCTAGGAGGTTTTTTACATTTTAAATTTAGTAATTTGTTTCTTGCTGTTCCTTTCTGTCTTTCTTTCCCTCTATTTTTTTTTTTCTCTCTCTCTATCTAATTTGATTCTAATTCACCCTATTTCCTTCTCCATCGTTCCCTATATTTCTTTCTCCATCCTTGAATATCTGTGGTTAAGGAGATAGACCATCGGGCCAGACGTCAGGAGGTCCCAAATGCCCCATCATCAATTCACATTTCCAGTAATTTGCGGTGCAAAAATAATACGATCTGAAGGACCACAGCGCTCGCCGTGAGTCACTCCAGCAATTTCTGGACCATTAAGTTTCACAATTCTATGATTTTGTCATACCAGCATTCAGGTCTCATTTTATCATCCTGATAACCTATTTATTATGGATCAATCATGTTAATGAAAAAGAACATTTGGTGGTAATCGTTCATAACTATTGGCAAATAGAAAATAAATTCCAAGCAGCTGTTACTTCAGGGAAATTCAATAAGCACTTGACTTAAACAGGAGAAGTAAGCATTAAGAAAAATATCGATAGCAAGCTTACATAACACTGAATCTCCAAGTTTAGAGGACATTGGTGAATTCCTGGATTTTTGCTCTTCTGCTACAAGTCCTGTTCTTAACAACTGACGCTGTAACAGCCTTGCATAACGCAAAAGTGAATTAGAATTAGAATTAAGAAACGGAAGTAACCGGCATATTTTTGGGATTACTCGGCCTTTCATCCTCATCTGGGAAGCTTTTCTGTGAGTTTCTGAGAAGTCCCTAATGGGTCAGTAGCATTTCCGGCAGAATTATGACCAATTTCTGGGCCACAAAGGGAGGACACTTTTACATCATCCTCGACTAAGTAACAGTTTCTCGAAGATCTCCTGCATCCTTTAATGCTTGACCACATTATTAACATGATGCCAAATGAACCAATTAACAAAATAAACCTCTCTTTTCTCCTTTTTAGTCATGGACAACCAAATATTCTGTACACAAGAAATTTAGACTGTGTAAGAGAAAGTTAAAAATTATTATAACCCTGAAATTCAATGGGTAAGGGTGGGCCGGGGGGGGGATTTCTCCCAATCTACCACCGTTTATGCCGTTTCCTTGGGAATTCTGGCGGTCTCCTGCCAAAGTTACACAGTAAAATTTCCAGGCCAATAATAGCCAAGGGATTTAGGCAGCATTATGCAAACAAGGACTGAGAGGTTTATGCAGACATCACTTGAACCTAAATACTCTTAAACTCACTCCTACCCTGTTTATAATATTTACAATGCCAGTAAATTCACTCATTTAGAAAATACTGACTACTTACTACTGCCCGTGCTGTGGACAATGATCAACAATTACACACAATCACCATTACAAAAAAAGCGCTACATGATTGGCCAAATGATGAGACGATATTGCAGATGGAAACAAAACTGGAAATGCAGAGCAGGGCTGATAGCATCAGGTGCAATCTTTTGTCAGAACTGAAAACTGAAAGAGAAACAAGTGTTTTAGTAGGGTTGAGAAAAACAGTAAAAGGGGGCAAAGAAACAGATACTTTAATCAGAGAGAGGAAGTTAATGGTTGAATGACCTGCAAACTGCTGAAGAAGAAAACAGGAACTTGTACGATGACTCCTTCTCTGACCTCACTTTGAACCATGACCCTAATACTGAACACCAAACCATCATTTCCCAAACTGCTACTAATCTCATTGCTTCCAGTAATCTTCCCACCCACTATCCACAACCTGGTCATTCCCCAATCCTGCACAGGCCATTTCCATCTCCTCTTCGTGATACACATGCAGGATGTCCTTCTATACCAATTGTTTCAGCCTGCTCCTGTCTTACTAAATTGATTTCCTCTTATCTGAACTCTATTTTTGTCCAGGCTGTACCCAACTATATCTTTCTGTGACCCCTGCTGCTTTCAGATTCCATGGCTCCAATCAACTCCTTTATACCATGGATCTATACCTCCATTCTTCACCAAATTGTCTCAGGACTCTGCTTCTTCCTTAAACAGAGGCCTAACCAGTCCCCAGCCACCATCATCATCCTCTACTTGGCTCAACTTGTTCTCATCTTGAACAATTTCTCTTTTAATTGCACTCACTTCTTCCAGGTAAAAGTTGTCACAATGGGAATCTATGTACGCCCCAGCTATACTTGTCTTTTTGTAAGGTATGTGCATTGCTCTTTGTTCCAATCCTACACAGATCCTCTCCTTTCCCCCTATATATGTTACATGCTGCTGCTGCCTACTCTCGCTCTGATCTTGAGAATTTCATTAACTATGCTTTCAATTTCTACCCATCCCTCACCTTCCATCCCTGGATTTTTCTTTCTCCACCTCTGGGTTTTACAGATATCTATTACAAGCCCAAAGACACCCACAACTATCTGGATTAGGCTTCTGCTCACCCTACGACCGATAAAAATGCCATCCTTTTCTCCATCTGTTGCATCTGTTTTGGGGACTCCACTTTGACACCAGGGCTTCTGAAATAGCCTTACTTTTCCTCGGACAAACTTGCCCGTGACAGTTGGTGACAGGACCCTTGATGCATCCATCCCATTTCCTGTCTCTCTGCTCTGACCCCTCCCCTTCCTCCTACAATAACATGATCCCCCTATCAATCCACCACATCTGGGATTCACCAGGTCACCTTCTGCCACCCAGAATACAATCCCACCACCAAGCATATCATCCTCATCCCCCCCCACTCTCCCCAAATATCGTCACCTCTGGGTTACCCTTACTCATATTTCCAGCAGCTGTTCATTCACATCTTCTCACACCATTGTCCAGGACCCCAAACATTCCTCCTGTGCGAGACAGCAATTTATGTAATTTCTCTATTTTACTATACTGCATTTTCTGCTCATGATGCAGTCTTCTTTACATTAGGGGGACTAAACATAGATTGGACGATCATTTTGCGGAACATGCTTTGCTGAATGCTGCTGTTTTGACCACAAATGTGACTCACCATGTGCATCTATGGCCTCCTTGACTGTTCCAACCAGGCGCAACACAAGCTTCAGGAACAGTACCTTATCTTTCTCCTAATCACTCATGGATCTTTCATGAGAACACAGTTGTGCTGGAGGGGTCTGTGCTAAGGTCACTGGCTTGTTTGTTTCTCTTCTTTACATAAGTGGACTGACTGTGTGTCCAGCACTTGTTTTCATTCCAGGCCTCCTGCATCTGCAGGGACTTTTCACTTTAATTGCTACAGTTTTCTTGCCCTTTTCCTTGTGTGGACCTTTCTCCTGCCTTAACTATTTATATATTCTTTAAATGCTTTTCATTCCCACACTGAAATGATCTTTCATATCATTCATCAGACTGCTGGTTTTTTTTATTAAGCAGTTTCCAGGTCATTCAACCATCAACTTCCTCTCTGTAATTGCAGTATCTGTTGTTTCTCACCCCTCCCCATCTTAATTCAACCCAATTAAAATATTTACTAACCTTTCAATTTTCACTTTTGATGAAGGATTACACCTGAAACGTTAACCTGTCTTTTCTCTTCACAGATGCCGCCGTGTATTTCCAGCATTTTCCATTCTTATTTCAGAATTTAGTATTTGCAATTTTGTTTCAAACTACAGATGGAGCAACAGATTGGCTTATCTGGCCTTTAAATGCCAGATAAGCCATTCAGTGAGCATAAAGTCTCAAAATCAGTTTACACTAGTCACTGAAACCCAGAGATGACATGGAAACTATGCTATTTATGTTTAACCAAATGTTAAAACTGAAAAACGTCAGTGGGGTAAAGCAAAAGGGTTTAATCAACTGACATTTTATATCGGGACTGCAGTCCCTTGAGTAGTTGGTTTCAGGAATCAGAAGATCTCTACACAGAAAACTTTGTAGTTGAAAAAAATTACATTTTATGATGCTGTTGCTGAAAAGGTATCACAGATAAACGCCTAAGTGAAGGTTCCCGATAAGTTGCAAATCAACAATTTTGAAGTGTTCCAACGAGGAGTCAGAATTGGGTGTAATAAAAGATTACGGCTCGTGAAAAATGGAATTCAAACAATTCAACTCTTTGAAGCATGATACTAAGGAAAAAGGAACAGATTGAAAAAGAACTGATCGAAGGGCAAACTCTGACACATTGGGGTAACTTTGACTTTGGGCGATAGTGTAAAATAGGCGATATCAATTCAGCCGCGCATTATACATCTCTCCAGATTTTAATTTCCATCAACTTCGATGGCCATGATCCCAGCCTGGACTCAGATTGGCCCCATTTCTGCCACTGGCAGGCCTGGTCTCACAAGGTGTACCTCTGGCAACCCTAGGTACCCTGGTCCCTCTGAAGGCCGAGAAACAAGACCTGTTGACGTAATGAGTTGCCACTCTGGTCTCACCCTCTCCGACGCCAATGGCTTTAATTAGAAACATAGAAAAATAGGAGCAGGAGTAGGCCACTCGGCCCTTCAAGCCTGCTCCGCCATTCAATATCCTGGCTGATCCTCTATCTCAATACCATATTTCCCCCTCTCTCCCCATACCCCTTGATGCCTTTTGCATCTAGAAATCTATCTATCTCCTTCTTAAATATATTCAGTGACTTGACCTCCACAGCCTTTTGTAGTAGAGAATGCCACAGGTTCACCTGAATACATTTCTCCTCATCTCAGTCCTAAATGTCCTACCCTGTCTCCTGAGACTGTGACCCCTTGTTCTAGACCCCCCAGCCAGGGGAAACATCCTCCCTGCATCCAGTTTGTCTAGCCCTGTCAGAATTTTATACATTTCAATGAGATCCTCTCTCATTCTTCTAAACTCCAGTGAATACAGGCCTAGTCGACCCAATCTCTCCTCATTCGACAGTCCTGCCATCCCAGGAATCAGTCTGGTGAACCTTCACTGCACTCCCTCTATGGCAAGTATATCCTTTCTTAGGTAAGGAGACCAAAACTGTACACTGTACTCCAGGTGTGGTCTCACCAAGGCCCTGTATAACTGTAGTAAGACATCCTTGCTCCTGTACTCAAATCCTCTTGCAATGAAGGCCAACATACCATTTGCCTTCCTAACTGCTTGCTGCACCTGCATGTTTGCTTTCAGTGACTGGTGTACAAGGACACCCAGGTCCCTTTGTACATCAACATTTCCCAATCTATGACCATTTAAATAATACTCTGCCTTTCTGTTTTTTCTACCGAAATGGATAACTTCACATTTATCCATGTTATACTGCATCTGCCATGTATTTGCCCACTCACTCAACAAGACCCATTTATTCCTACTTTCTGTTTCCTGTCTGTTAACCAATTTTTAATCCATGCCAGTATATTACCCCCAATCCCATGTGCTTTAATTTTGCACACGAACCTCTTATGTGGGACTTTATCAAAGGCCTTCTGAAAATCCAAATACACCACATCCACTGGTTCTCCCTTATCTATTCTACCAGTTACATCCTCAAAAAACTCCAGTAGGTTTGTCAAACACAATTTCTGTCTAATCCCATTGATATTTTCTAAGTGCCCTGTTATCACATCCTTTATAATAGACTCTAGCATTTTCCCTACTACTGATGTTAGGCTAACCGGTCTGTAGTTCCCCGTTTTCTCTCTCCCTCCTGTTTTAAATAGTGGGGTTACATTTGCCACCCTCCAATCTGCAGGAACTGTTCCATAATCTATAGAATTTTGGAAGATGACAACCAATGCATCCACTATTTCCATGGCTACCTCTTTTAGTACTCTGGGATGCAGATTATCAGGCCCTGGAGATTTATCGGCTTTCAGTCCCATTAATTTCTCCAGCACTATTTTTTTACTAATACTAATTTCCTTTAATTCCTCCTTCTCACTAGACCCTTGGTTCCCTAGCATTTCTGGGAAGTTATTTGTGTCCTCTTCCGTGAAGACAGAACCAAAGTATTTGTTTAATTGCTCAGCCATTTCCTTGTTCCCCATTATAAATTCTCCCGTTTCTGACTGTAAGGGACCTACATTTGTCTTCACTAATCTTTTTCTTTTTACATACTTGTAGAAGCTTTTACAATCCGCTTTTATGTACCTTGCAAGTTTACTCTCATACTCTATTTTTCCCCTCTTAAATCAATCTCTTGGTCCTTTTTTGCTGTATTCTAAACTGCTCCCAATCCTCAGGCTTGCTACTTTTTCTGGCAACTTTATATGACTCCTCTTTGGATCTAATACTATCCTTAATTTCTTTTGTTAGCCATGGTTGGGCCGCTTTTCCTTTTGTGTTTTTGCGCCAGAAAGGAATGTATAACTGTTGCAATTCATGCATTCGTTCCTTAAATGTTAGCCATTGCCTATCTACCGTCATGCCTTTTAATGAAGCTCCCCAATCTATCATAGCCAACTCACTCCTCATACCTTCGTAGTTTCCTTTGTTTAGATTTAGGACCCTAGTTTCAGATTGGACTACTTCACTTTCCAATTGGGAGGGTGAAGGCTTTGCCCTAAAAATGTTATCCTGGAATCCCCAACGTAAGGCCAGGACCCAGCATATCCGGGTCCCGATCTAATTTGTGGCAATTCAAGCACTCTCCCACTAAAACTATGGCAAGAGTACACTACAAATGCTGGGAATTTTCAGCCCCTGTATCTAGTGAATGGATGCATCAGGGACCCTCAATGGTTGGGGCTTGCATGATTTCTCTTGGCTTTCCCACATGTACACATACTGGCACAAAACTAACTCAGGGCAGCACACATAACTACATTATTCTTTTCATCTATCAGTCTGTAATACAATAAGATTAGAAAAGAAGCTCGTGGTCTCAAATGGGAATACCGCATAATCGGAAACCGCATCTATTGAAACAAACTGCCCAAAGTAGGTACAGATGAACAGCTATTAAGCAAATACAGAGCCAGGGAAAAGGGGGCAGGAAAGGAACAAAAGGGAAGGTCTGTGATAGCTTGTAGGTCAGGAGTGATTAAATGACAAAAGTGACGATGGTGTAAGGCGCATTTGATCACTTCTGCCCTCCACCCTATCACAGACCTTCCCTTTTGTTCTTTTCTTGGCCCTTTTTCCCCAGCTCTTTACTTGTTTAAAAGCTGTTCATCACCAACATCTTCCAATTCTGATGGAAGGTCATCAACCTGAAATGTTAACTCTGGTTTTCTCTCTCCACAGATGCTGCCTGACCTGCTGAGTGTTTCCAGCATTTTCTGGTTTTATTTCAGATTTCCAGCATCCGCAGTATTTTGCTTTGGCCCAAAGTCAGTGCTCCCCTCATTTACAATCTTTTACCGCCCACAGTGAACAACAAAAACAATTATGGTGATGCAGTCAACACTCAATTTTTTTGGTAAAGTTTGCTTTGAAGATATTCCTGGAGAGAATCCAGACATACAAACTTTAGTGTTCATTTAGGTTTACAGACATTGACTTTCGCCAACAGTTTGAAAATTTAGACCCATTTGCTAAAATGTGATTAGGCAAGTCTTAACGGATCAGCTGTGGTTTTATTGCACACTGTAGAAGTATACAGTTGGGATGTGGTTATGGAAAAGGAATTCATGATTAAGTGCAACAGTACAATGCATACCACTCAAAAAGAAAACCGGGTTTAAACACCAGACAATAGCAAGTTACATTATAATAGAGAATACATACCTATCACTGAATTACAAAATTAATAGTTATTTAATCTCCACCTTTTTACTGGGGAGGGCTGATGATGTGGCATTACACAGTCAAAGAGTTAAAACATTCCACTTCCAATTAGTCTGGAGTGACGCACTGCAGCTTTATAGTGTACTTACTGTACCAGTTTTCCCGACAGCAGACCCACAATCAGTAGAAAAACTGGTATAGGAACAGGAGGAGGCCACTCAAGCCTGCTCCACCATTCCATTAGATCATGGCTGATCTGTACCACAACTCCATTTACTCGCCTTAGCTCCATATCCCTTCATTATAAATGGTAATGTAAACACGGAGTGCAGCTGCCACCAAAGCTGGCGCGTGCCACAAGAATATATATATATTCCAGAGAGAGGACAGCCTCCAAACAGCAGTAAAAATGCAAAAAAGCTTGCCTTCAAAATGGAGGCAAACAGGCCGCCAGCATACACACTCATCCACATCGTATAGAACAGTGAAGTAGCTTTTTTGACTGTTAACCCCCAATATCATGTGTAGCTGTTTCTAGGGTTGCAGAGACCAGTGCACAATCTAAACAGTTTATACAGCATGAGAGACTGCATTGGCATTGCAAAATGCTTCCCGAAAATGGTTCTGCAACATCATTCAAGGATTGGTGACTCACTTTAAACAGCATCAGAATATACAAATGTAGAAGGCCCAAGGTATCAAAATATTGGCCCGGAATTTGCAGTCAGCAGCGAAGTATAGGTGTTCACCACTGGTCCCGAAGTAGGCTTTGCACAAAGATCCTGCGATTTGTGTGTCGAGAATTTGGGGTTTTCCGACGCGTAATTCAAATCAACAGAAGTTGATGGGGTTTCCCAGCGAAGAGCTGTTGTGACATCAACAAGCGGTCAAATTAAAATTAGCTTTTCAGGGCCATAACCTTTGTTTAGCAGTCAATATGCTGTTAAAACCCCAGTTACACCTAATCCAAAAGGGTCTAACTTTTAATGTGGTATTTAACAGAGGTGTGCCTGTGCGTGTGCCTGTGGAGGAGCAGTGAAGAACAGACCGTATTAGGCTGCGCGTGCGCTACATCCTGAAGTTACGGTCAGTTTCAAATGCGAAATGACGGTGAACACTGCCAGTTCGCAGTCATTAGGACCGCAAATTCCGAGCCAATATATTATATAGAATCAATTAAAGGAAGTATTTAGCTGCAGGAGCAGCCACCATTAGAAAAAAGTGTTAAGCTAGACCTTGTTGGCCAAAATGCTGCATCTTTCAACCCAATGTCTATAGTTTTGCACATTTCCATCTTGGTGCCTTTATATATAAATGATATTACTTTAATAGCATTACCCTCCCTCTGCATATCCCTTGATAATGAAGCACCAATAGTGCACAGAAATTTGTACAAGGCTTCCAAATAATAAAGGTGCTCAGAATCTCCTGATAAGTATAGTTCTAGTTTATCCACCTTTTTGTTAAAAGAAATAAATGAGAATGTTTCTGCAATCAGTAACTAGCCTTTTGGACTTGGTAGCTATTTGCTAACTTAATTTGGGAAGGATTCCTACGGCATGTTCCGATATCATACTTCTTTATCTCTGCCCATTGCACGTAAGTAAGTATCCAGACACGTATCAAGTTTTCCATAAGAAAATGACATTTTAATGCAGACAGATTAAATGGAAACTGGGTGAAATCCAGTCCTATGAGTAATACATATATCATGAATTAAAAGCCATACAGTACAATGAAAAAAAACACACTTCATTAAAAACACAGGAGAATTATAAAAGCAAGCTCCTTTACTGCTTAAACACAGTTGCCAAATTGTGTAGTATAATAAAGACATATTGGGCAACTAAGGAAACCTGGGCCTCTGCTTCTGTGCTCTACTTTTTTTTTTACTTCAGGTTTGGATTCAGCTACATGAAGAAAAAGATTGAAAACTTAAAAATCAGAGCAGAAATCGTAG
Organism: Squalus acanthias; assembly: GCA_030390025.1. Taxonomy (NCBI): domain Eukaryota; kingdom Metazoa; phylum Chordata; class Chondrichthyes; order Squaliformes; family Squalidae; genus Squalus; species Squalus acanthias. Next base: position 209,802,561 of record CM059425.1, read on the forward strand.
CATGAACTTGTTATCGCTTTGAATGCCATTTTGTTTGGAACCTGTAAAATATTTTGTAGAAAAATTCAATTGATAATATATATTCCAATGTCAACTTCCTCTCTAGGATTTGAGGAGAGTTAAAGGCCACCATTTCTCTCCCATATCAAAAATGATTTGATTATTGAGTCTGCCAGCCAATGGGACAATTATTATCTTGCCCAAGAGTCTCTATGTACATTATCAAATTCAGACGATAGCTCTAAAGGCACTTACAGCCCTGATTTGGCAGTCCTGTATCAATTGTGGCTGAATAAGCCTGCAGTGTGGGTACACACATCCATAAGGCATAGCAGGGGCTGCAGTGAATGTTACAATCAAGGCCCACCCTCTAATTTGTCTAGGTTCTCAGTGCATTGAAAACATAACAGGGAATCAGGCCTGCCAGCTGATGGAATGCCAGTTGCAAAATCTGGCCAGCCAGCAGCATTTAATGGAGAGGCAGTTTTATTTCTGAGAAGCAACACTTGCACTTCAGAATAATGGTTGGAAAAAGCAACATGAGCAAAATGGCTCCTTTCAAATGATGAAGGTCTAGGTGTACTGCTCCAGGCAATCCAGCAAAGAAGGGTGGCATTAAGGGCAGAGGGTCACCCTCCTCCAAAGGCAACAGCTCAAACCTCCTGGAAGAAGGTGGCAGAGCAGGAGAAGAAAGCCTCCTAGGTCTGCCAGACTTGACAGCAAGTGTTGGAAGAAATTTTCAGGCAGCTTCAGAATTGCCAAGATAAGGGGCCACTTTTGCACACGTTGTTTTAGAATCAGAGGTTTACAGCACAAAGGAAGCTATTTGGCAAATCGTGACTGTGCTGGCTTTCTCTGTTGACACTTGGCACACAAGGTTAGGTGCTTCTCTGCCTCTCAGGAATACAGGATGAGAAAAATGTTTCCTTCTCAACAGCTCTCTTACATGCAATAGAAGGTGCAAGACACATTTGCAGCGGAGCACTTAAACAACATTTACTTAGTACTTGAGTGTTTTTTAATTCATTCTTGGGACATGGGCGTTGCTAGCAGGCTAGCGTTTATTTTCCATCCCTGGTTGCCCTTGAGAAGATGGTGGTGAGCACCATGGTGGGGAGTGCGTCAGATATACAACTGGTTTAGCCATCCATAATTGGGTCTGGCTGGATGACCAAGCAGTATTGGGCCTCATTCTCCTCTGCCAAAATCACCCACTATTCCAGGAGCATCCTGGAGAGCAATTGTAACCACTGGCTTCTTTTCCCCGTTATTAACTGTCCCCTTAAACCCCTCTCCCCTCATCAACAACTACGAGGAGCTCTCAGAATTTTTTGTAACTAAGAATGAGACCATCCGTTCAGCTGACTCTGCCCACCAAACCAAACCACAGGCTCCCCTCTGCTCTTACCTTGATCCCATGTCCTTATCTAGTTTCTCTCCTATCTCCCCTCATGCTCTCTCCATGTTAATCTTGTCCATGAAATCCATCTTCTGCTCTTTAAACCTCAATCCCAATGAATTGCTGACTACGCAACTTCCCTTCCTGGTCCTCATGCTAGCTGACATTGTAATTAGTTCCCTCTCCTCAGGTACAGTCCGCCTTCCTTTCAAAACAGCTATGAGGATTTACATTTGATCCAATTCTTCTAACTTTTGGATGCCCTGGCAGATCTGTAAACATTGGCCAGCAAGTACATGTTGGTATGATGACCCCAGTAATAGATTATGGGCTTGTGTCATCACCATTTGTAGTCACTAACGATGTCAAACAAGGTTGTGTTCTTGTCCCAACCCTGTTCAGCTTACTGTTTACTGCTCGGGCATTTAAAAGCTATATTCAATATTCTATATTCAATACCGCACAGCTGATGTTTGACAAGGGAATCTATATTCAGTACCGCATCTTCAACCTTAATTGGGTGTATAGAAGAACAAAAGTAATGCTGAAAACTGTTCACGACATACTTTCTGCCAATGACTGTGCATTACTCTCCCACACTCGAGGAGATTCAGCTGCCAGCCATCAGCCATTTTCAGGTAGCAGTGTTTTGTCCTTACAATCAACTTAAAAAAGACTGAAATCATGGTCCAGCCCGTACCCGGTCATCCAGTCACACCCACTGTTATGAACAATATCGTACCACTTAAGGTCACGGACAAATTCTGCTACCTTGGTAACGTTCTCTCGCACAATCAACAATGACACCACTCACTGGGTTGGAAGGGCCTTTGGAAACTCAAGTAGAGACTCTGGCAGGAACGAGGGGTCAGTCTACAAACAAAAGTCGCCATATGCCAAGCTGTTGTCCTCATCACCCTGTCACATCAATCAACTTGACCATTTGAACTTGCGATGTCTACGACGTATCGTTGGAAGCAAATGGCAGGACAGTGTGCTCAACACTGATTCCCTTGAGTGCTACAGTGTAACTGGAATTGAGGTCATGGTCAAAAAGGTCCAGTTGCGTGGCTCTGGACACGTCGCTCGCATGCTTGATTATGGAATTCCCAAACCAACTTCTATAGCGAGCTCCAGTCCGGATAGCACAATAGAGGTGGGGAGATGAAATGCTTTAAAGACATATTACAGGGCAGCTTAAAATCTCCCATTTTTTTAATTTTATGTCACCAACCTTATCTTAGTTATTACCTCTTCAGTCTTCATTATCTGATTGAATGCCTCATTATTCATCCCATTTCACAAATAGTTTTCTCTGCAACCAAATCTTTCCTCAGCTCATTTAACCACCTGTTTTTTTTGCCCACAGGTACCATTTAAGAGGTTTCACAGCCAGAAATATTGTTTCTAGCCTTCTCATCGTGCAACCTAGAACCATGAGTTACCACCTGCAGTCATCAACATAACACTGTGCCTTTCCACTGTGTATTGAACTTCATATTACTCATTTAATACATGAATAATTATACATGACACATGCTACCATTTCTATTAAAAAAATATGTAGAAAAACAATGGCACAAGCAACCTTGCTGGAACATAGCTAGAATATTTATAGGGGGATTAAAACTAACAACTTAAAAGATGTGTTTTGAATAAGGATTTATTTTAAGCACATGCAAATTTGGTCAGTTATGACAAAAATAATAAGGAATCAGCAATCAAAATTATCCCCTTGGGTTCTTTAAATTGAACTAGATAAGAATAAAATTTGTATCTAAAGTTTACAATTGAACATATAATTGATCAAATGGAGAACATTTCTAGGGCAGCAAGAACTACCGGCAGTATTGATTTCAAAGTAAAGATCAATTCTTGAGATAGAGACATATGTTCAAACTCTATGATAAGCTTATTATAGAATCATAGGGGTCAGAATTCATGCCAGCACCTGATCAGCTCTATTTCCATACTATCCTAATTCTGGTCAGGGGCTGGTATGCAAGTCTTGCACCCGCTCCCCTTCTATCTGCCAAAGAGTTTGGGGGCATTCCCAGGTTACCCCAGGAATTCCACCCAGCACCCATTCTGATACACCCAATGGAGCCTACTCCAGCCACGAGTTGGCATATGCCCTGTACTGGGCCTTAAGAAGGCCCCAAGACTGCACAAGAAAAAGGTAATTGAACCCAGAGTGGGTTGATTACATTTAAAAAGGTGGGCATTTGCTCCCTTAGGAGGCAAAGAAAATTTCTCTTTTCTAGAGAAAAGAGTCCAGCCTGTTTAATCTTTCCTGACCGGTATAACCTTGCAGTTCTGGTAAAATCCTTATAAATCTTTTTTGCACCTTCTCTAGTGCTTCTATATCATTTTTATAATATGGAGACTAGAACTGGGAACAGTGCTCTAACTCAGTGGTCTAATCAAGGTTCTATACAGGTCTAATATAACTTCTCTGCTTTTCAATTCTATCAACTTTAGAAGACTGAGCTTTTTAATTCAGTCTACAACAGGAGAAAGATGGGATGAAAATTATACAATAGAGAGCATTAGTTTGTACCTAGCACCAGAAAAGCAATTAATAGTCACTTTCACATTTTTAATTCACAGCAGCGAGATTTCCTCCCACAGCATATCAGTGTTTATATTTTTCGGAATTTGTACATGAATCCAATTAAAACATTTTCTAATTTACCCTTTGTTTTCAAAATTATTTTCTCTGCCCTTTTCCTCATGTCTACACTAACTGTAAGCAAGTGAACTGCTCCAAGGCCTCTTTCAATGCTGCTCTGAAATAGTTGCAAGGAAATGCACAACAGCAACTCTATGATACCTTCCCATTTGATTTTCCCAGTCTCTGTGGGAAAGCACCTGACTGCGGCCTGGTATTTTTGCACAGCACTATGTGCATCTCTTCAGCCATTTCCAGGCTGCAGGGTCTCCTTACTGAAGCGGCTGGTGTCTCCCTCCAAGTTCTAGAAGCACAATGAGGCAGATACCTCTGATGTGCCTGAACAGGCACGAGCCACCAAGCCTGCCTGTGGAATTGACCCTGTCCCCGTGATTTGGTACGCATTAGGCTCCGGCCAGGAGTCCCCCCCCCCCAATGCACTTCCAATGGAGCAGGGATTCTAGAATTTCAGGGCCATAAAATTTTTACAGTACAGGAGCAGATCATTTGGCCTGTAAAGCCTGTGCCAGCTCTTTAACTAGGCCTAATCTAATATCCCTGTCCTTTTCTCATTTTTTTATTCTCTTTGTTCTGAAATTTGTTGTGGATAGGCAAATGGCTAAAATTACCATTTAGTGTCTCTGACACCATCTAATCCTGTGGTACTCACACAGTTGGACTTTGTTCTTAATCACCTGAGTTCCATGCCCATATTTGTCAGATATTTATCCAACTCCTTTGAAAAGGTGTTAATCAACAAAGAACTGATGCATGTGCACATACAACTGAGCTTGTTCCACATATCTGCTACTCTATGAGGATGAAAATTCTTATCGGCAATCTTCCTTGAAGCATGTTCATTTGCATTTGTTTGCCAGCTCTCTGACCATTTATTTTTTTTATTTGTAATTGGGATATGGGCAGTATTTATTGTCCATCCCTACTTGCCCCGAGGGCATCAAGTGCCAACCACATATAGCGAGACTGGAGTCACATGTAGGTCAGACCTGGGAGGGAAGGCAGGATCACTTCCCTAAATGATAATGAACCAGTTTGTTTTTTTAAAACAATCCAATAGTTTTCATGGATTTGTTGTATTCACAATTTGCCAGTGAGATTTGAACTCATGATCTCAAAGTTGTTAGTTTAGCATCATAACCACTAGGCTACTGTACCCTATGGTCTAAATTAGAAATAATTAGAAAAAGTCCATTTGGTTATTATGCAAGTCTTGTCATTTAGCAATAAGTTTTATACATTTTTACATTTCTTCCTCTTGTCAAATCATAAGCAAAGCCCAGTAGTCTCCAAGTCTAATAAATATAACTTTCTGATAATTTCTACCAATATAATACTAATTTTCAAGCAGTAACTAGCAAGCTGTAAATCACTTGGAAAAAATTCTCTTAAAAATATAGTTTTTCGCCACAAAATATATTGGTGTGGAAATTAAAGCCAAATTTTAAATAGATGGTTGTAAAATTCCGCAGGAAATTGTAAAACAATTATCTGTAAAACGTACGGATATGAGGCACTGTACCACTAGTTTTAAAGTACCTCACAACTAGCAGAACAGCGTAGCCCACTATTCTTTGCTAATCAGGAAATCTGATGGCAGCCATGTGATAAAGTGCTACGCCGTTGGCTGAAGGAGGAACTATGACAGTGGAAAATAATAACGACTTTCTAATTAAAAGAAAGGCAAGGAAATATTTTTTAAATCCTATTTTTTTTTTTTACATTCAAACAGTCATCTCCTACCCACATTTAACATGGCTAGCTTGGCTCCCAGTATAATGAGCTTAGAGTAGTACTGTATCAATGCCCAATCAACTAAAACTTGTAATGTAATAACAATATAATCATATTACTAGGTACCAGAATTTGAAGTGGAAAAGAAAAACATGTCACTGCTAGAAACAAAATCTCCCTTTTCTGAGTAGGACAGGATCAATTCTGTTGCCTTGCATAACTGGTAAAGAATTCTACAGTAGGTTCATGTTACAAACCTTATCAATGTTCCTATCTAATAATGCCTGTTGTACAATCTGTGTGGAACACACAGAGGAGTACTCAAATGAATAATGTGTACAAGTCACAGGATCCTAAACATGCAGACCATCAGTTTATCAACTGTAATTATATACCAGGGATTTTTAAAAATGGACAGGATCTTACTGGAATGATGTGCCCAGTTAGACTTTTTCCTGCACCTTTCAGCACAATTCTTTTTTTGCGGTGTAACTTGCTGGAAGTGCGAGCTGATAATGGTGCGGCGAGGGCAACGGGGACCTCAGTGAACAGTGGGACCAACGGTGTATCTCCTTAAGCAATGAAATTTAAGGATTGAGAAAGGAACAGAGGAAGGACTGGGAAGGGGGGGGGGGGGGGGGGGGAGGTGAATTAGATTGGGTGAATTCAATGTCAAATCAGGTACAGAAAGAGAAATAAAGAGAGAGGGCAAGAAAGAGAGAAAGAAGAGACAACGGAAAAGAAATAATTTTTTTTTTAATTTAAAAAGTTAACATTTTTTAAATCTCAGCTATTTACCACCTGAAGGAATGAGACTCCAGTTTAAATTAATCAATTTCTGGGCCAGAGACATTGTTTGGCATTGCATTAACAATTATGTCATTAAAAGGTTTTTATACTGTTAATTACCAGACTTAACTTTCTGCGGCAAGTTCAATGGACAATTAATGTGCAAATCCAGTAAGTTCTTAAAAATAATGGGGTGGCTAAGGGAGAGATTCAGCTTGTGCGATGCAAACGGTGGAGCAGTGTAAAGCGACCAATAAATTCTGAAGCTTTGCAACTCACGGTATCTCTCTTAATTCCCTGAATTTGCTGGACAATTTGCACATTAATAATGGCGTGCATCATTATTGACATCGATCTCTTGGCCATTAAGATGACTCGGATGAATCACCTTTACAAATAGTCCTTTTCGACTAAGTGAATACACTTTATAAGGCCAGAATTTGCTGTCAAAATAATGGTGAGACTAACAACACTTGCCGTTATTTATGAGTAAATGGTACAGCAACTTCAGGTGACGGGCAGATGTGCAGTTAAATGTGAATATTCAAAAACTGCAGTCCAAGTTGCGCCGCTCCACTGTTAGCTTTGCGAAAATGGCATCTTGCCCATAGGAACTTGCTGTACTTTCCCATTAAACTCACCACAGAAAGGTAAGTCTTGTTATTACAACATAGTAATTGTTAATTACTGCCAATCAACCTCTCTGGCACCGAAAATTAACTATTACTTTCGTGTGTCTCTTTTCTCTTAATTCAATCTTACTTTCCCTCTCTATTTATCTTTCTGTACCTAATTTGACATTGAATTCACCCCCTTCAATTTACCCTCCTTCTCAGTCCTTCCTGTGTTTATTTCCCAATCCTTAAATCTCATTTCTTAAGGAGATACAAAGTTGGTTGCCCCATCACTCATGTCTCAGATGCCCTGTTTCCCTCGCTACGCTGTTATCTGCTCGCACTTTCAGAAACTTTGTGGGAAAAAAGTTTTTGAGCTGAGGGGTGCAGAGGCACAGCAGACACTACAGCAAATTCTGGCCCATAATTTTAAATAAACTGTATTTATACTTAGATACTAGTTCATGGTAACCTTAATCAGCCTCCAAATGGAAATGAAAATCGGGTGAGATGCAGAACGGGTGGCTGAATTGATATCACCCATTACAAAAATTGATATCACCCATTAATTAGTGACCTCATAGTGAAGGCGCCCCTAGGTAGCAGCGATCATAATATGATTGAATGTAAAATTCAGTTTGAGAGAGAGGAGTGGGTCCAAGACTAGTATTTTAAACTTAAATAAGGGCAATTATGAGGGCATGAAAGCAGAGCTAGCTAAAGTGAACTGGCAAATTAGGTTAAGGGATAGGTCAATAGAGTTAAGGGAATATTTCAAAATACACAGAATATATACATTCCAACAAGAAAGAAAAATTCCAAGGGGAGGACCCATCATCCGTGGTTAACTAAAAAAGTTAAAGATAGTATTAAACTTAAAGAAAAAGCATATAATTGCGCAAAGATGGGTGACAGGTCAGAAGATTGGACAGAATATAAAAAACAGCAAAGAATGACTAAAAGATTAATAAGGAGAGAAAAATTAGAGTACGAGAGAACGCTAGCTAGAAATATAAAAAAAGATAGTAAGAGTTTCTATAGATATTTAAAAAAGAAAAAAGAGTTAACAAAGTGAGCGTTGGTCCTATAAAAAGTAAGTCTGGGGAATTAATAATGGAAATAAAGGAGATGGCAGTTGAATTGAACAGGTATTTTGCATTGGTCTTCACTATAGAGGATACAAGTAACATCCCAGAAATAGCTGTAAATGAGGAAATGGAAGGGAGGGAGGAACTCAAGAAAATTATAATCACCAGGGAAGTGGTACTGAGCAAATTGTTGGAGCTGCGGGCTGACAAGTCCCCGGGTCCTGATGGACTTCATCCTAGGGTCTTAAAAGGGGCTAGTGAGACAGTTGATGCGTTGGTTTTAATTTTCCAAAATTCCCTAGATTCGGAGAAGGTTCCATTAGATTGGAAAATAGCAAATGTAACTCCTTTATTCAAAAAGGGAGAGAGACAGAAAGCAGGAAACTACAGGCCAGTTAGCTTAACATCTGTCATAGGGAAGATGTTAGGAGCTATTATTAAAGACGTTATAGCAGGGCACTTAGAAAAGTTCAAAGTAATCAGGCAGAGTCAACATGGTTTTGTGCAAGGGAAATCATGTTTAACCAATTTATTGGAGCTCTTTGAGGAAGTAACATGTGCTGTGGATAAAGGGGAACTGGTGGATGTACTGTACTTAGATTTCCAGAAGGCATTTGATAAGGTGCCACATCAAAGGTTATTGTGGAAAATAAAAGCTCATGGTGTAGGGAATAACATATTGGCATGGATAGAAGATTGGCTAGCTAACAGGAAACAGAGTAGGCATAAATGGGTCATTTTCTGATTGGCAAGATGTAACGAGTGGTGTGCCACAGAGATCAGTGCTGGGGCCTCAACTTTTTACAATTTATATAAATGACTTGGATGAAGGGACCGAAGGTATGTTGCTAATTTGCTGATGACACAAAGATAGGTAGGAAAGTAAATTGTGAAGAGGACTTAAGGAGGCTACAAAGGGATATAGATACGTTAAGTGAGTGGGCAAAGATCTGGCAAATGGAGTATAATGTGGGAAAATGTGAAGTTGTCCATTTTGGCAGGAAGAATAAAAAAGCATATTATCTAAATGGTGAAAGATTGCAGAGCTCTGAGATGCAGAGGGATTTGGGTGTCCTAGTGCATGAATCGCAAAAGGTTACTATGCAGGTACAGCAAGTAATTAGGAAAGCTAATAGAATGTTATTGTTTATTGCGAGGGGAATTGAATACAAAAGTAGGGAGGTTATGCTTCATGTATACAGGGCATTGGTGAGACCACATCTGGAGTACTGTGTACAGTATTGGTCTCCTTATTTAAGGAAAGATGTAAATGCGTTGGAAGCAGTTCAGAGAAGGTTTACTAGACTAATACCTGGAATGGGCGGGTTGTCTTATGAGGGAAGATTGGACAGGCTAGGCTTGTATCCGCTGGAGTTTAGAAGAATAAGAGGTGACTTGATTGAAACATATAAGATCCTGAGGGGTCTGGACAGGGTGGATGTGGAGAGGATGTTTCCTCTTGTGGGAGAATCTAGAACTAGGGGTCACTGTTTAAAAATAAGGGTCGCCCATTTGAGACAGATGAGGAGAATTTTTTTTTCTCAGAGGGTCGTGAGTCTTTGGAACTCTCTTCCTCAGAGGGCGGTGGAAGCAGAGTCTTTGAATACTTTTAAAGGCAGAGGTAGATAGATTCTTGGTAAGCAAGGGGGTGAAAAGTTATCGGGGGTAGGCGGGAATGTTGAGTAATCGGATCAGCCATGATCTTATTGAATGGCGGAGCAGGCTCAAAGGGCCGAGTGGCCTACTCCTGCTCCTAGTTCGTATGTTCGTACCCACTTAGTGTCAGATCAGGAGAAGTTGACACGAATTCTTTTTCAATTTTTGTGAAAGATTACGATGTCAGTTTTCCTCTGCAAATTCAGAATTCATCGGCTGTGCATTAATCTGGTCTGAAATCACAATACGAGCTGCTGAAAGGGGTGCGATCAATCTAATTCACACAAACTATCCTCTAAAAAACACATATCAAATCAATGTTGACAGGAAAAACCCGAAAAGAAATGGAAGATTTTCACTAACCTAATTTATGCACAAGTTAGTACAAGCAGTTACGACATCTGTACTGTAATGTTAACATAATTAAACTAAACAACAAAGACGACCTGTTCTTTACAGGAAATGATTGGTGATGCAGGATGAACACAATTAGGAACAGATGGGTAGAAGAATAGCCATAAGGCATGCTAAAGTCAATCACTTCAGCCAAATTAAAAACAATAAAAAAAAGTGGGTTTAGCAAGCATTATAAAACATTTAATTCAAGCCAGAGGGCATTCTTTCTGTAGCTCTCCAAGAACTAGTATGATCCACACAAGGGACTTTGAGGGAACACCATAGGGAAATATTATGCTGTTTGCAATTAATTAAATCCAAAACTTTAACAGTTAATGAAATTATTGATTATATACTCCTAAACGTTCATTCTTAAAGACCCTTTTAATGTGAGTGAAAACTAGCTTAAACTTTTTAAAAATTTGGTGTTTTGGACTTCATTCAACATCATTTTTTCCTGTCTTGATGTGCTCTATCTAAAACATCTGCTTTAGAACAATAAAAGAAATGTTCTTCTGGCAATTTTATAAACTCGCAACCATTCTTGATACTGCAAATGCTGCATCACTTGAAATTATCGAGTTGCATTTTTGTAGTGTTACAATACTTAGTAACAGAATGTACCGTATACTCCCTGAACTGTGCAGTTTCAATAGATTCTTTCAATAAATTAAACATTAAAATAAAGTTAACCCAATGATCCCATGCTCAAACATCTTATTCCATTATAACTATGAAAAGCCAAGGGATTGGATCTAATGTGAACCCCCATATTAACTACAAAATACACTAGTCAATCATATATGGCATTATAGCCTACTTAATTGTATATTGTAGTCAATCCATAGTTCCAAATAACAGGTGGTGTGTGAAAATCTCCAGTCACCTGATTGATGGGTAGCTTAGATCAGTCCTAGAACCTCATGGCCGCTCATCTACTCACTGGCTTTCGAGGAAGCCAGAGTCAAATTTTCAATCCTTCCCTTGCAGCTTACCTCTAGTTAGTTCTGTCTGAACTTCACAGTGTTACTAGGTCACGAATCACTGGGAAGATATATCCCAATAGTCTACTGTACAATCTAATAGTAATTCATGGTACTTTACCAAGCTGCCTAACCGTTACCTATTTTGATGATTCATTAGTACCAACTGACCCATAATGTGGTAGGGTACTGAACTCACTGTACTGGAGCCACGGTAGTTATGTTGAGCGGGGAAAGCAGATGGATGTTCAAATGTAAAAAAAAAAGTTTTATGGAAAATAATTAAGCTTTTTATAATTACTTTGACCGTCCTTTAATTAGAACCTCATTGTTGCTTCTCACCACCATGGTTCCATTGCCAGTCTTGCTGAATCCTTGGTGGCCACCATCATAATGAATAAGCAACATGATGAAAGGACAAAGTGGAGGCACTGCTAAAACCATGGTGCAAAAATTTAATGGACAGAAAATGATGGGCTTACAGTGCATGATGTCATGCGCTGTTCTCCCAGCATGTGCCTAGAATCCCGATTTTCCCCCAAGGTTATTCCTTCAATTGGAGGAATCACACAGGATGAAAGAAAGTTGAAGAGAGTGGATACTGATAATGGAGTTAGAAATTTTAGAAGGGCTTATATTCCTAAAAGAAGAGGTGAAGAAAGATCACGCTCTAGCTGGAAGTGTTTTTGGGAGATTATAGAAATTTCTTTGGAGGAGGTGAGACATTTTACAGGAAGTGGAAACGGAAGAGTATGAGGTTGGTATTCAGTCAACACTTCTGTGCTCAAATCTGGACCTCGATAAAATCATGAGATCAGAAGTTGAATGGTTTTAGAATGTGCTATACATGGAGAACATTGAGCATCAACTGGAAATATATTTTCCTCTCTCCTCTAATTTTAGTGAAAGAGTAAATGTGACTATACCACAATATTCCTCCACCTGAGAAGTGACCAACAACAACAACTTGTATTTATAAAGCGCCTTTAACGTAGTAAAACGTCCCAAGGCGCTGCACAGGAATATTTTATGACAAAAAAATTTGACACCGATCCACATAAGGATAAATTAGAGCAGGTGACCAAAAGCTTGGTCAAAGAGGTAGGTTTTAAGGAGCGTCTTAAAGGAGGAAAGAGAGGTAAGCGAGGCGGACAGGTTTAGGCAAGGAATTCCAGAGCTTAGGGCCTAGGCAACAGAAAGCACGGCCACCAAAGGTTGAGCGATTATAATCAGGGAACCTCAAGAGGGCAGAATTAGAGGAGCACAGATATCTCAGGGGGTTGTGGGGCTGAAGGAGATTACAGAGATAGGGAGGGGCGAGGCCATGGAGGGATTTGAAAACAAGGATGAGAACTCTGATATGGAGGCATTGCTTAACCGGGAGCCAATGTAGGTCAGCGAGCACAGGGATGATGGGCGAGCGGGACTTGGTGCGAGTTAGGACACAGGCAGCCAAGTTTTGGATGACCTCAAGTTTACGTAGGGTGGAATGTGGGAGGCCAGCCAGGAGTGCGTTGGAATAGTCAAGTCTAGAGGTAACAAAGGCATGGATGAGGGTTTCAGCAGCGGATGAGCTGAGGCAAGGGCGGAGACATGCGACGTTACGGAGGTGGAAGTAGGCGGTCTTTGTTAAGCTGCGGATGTGTGGTCGGAAACTCACATATGTGGTCGGAAGACCAGCATGCAGCAACAGAGCATTTTACAGCAAGAAGATTGCAATGAGCAGGGCATGGGTATTATATGGCTGCAGAACATTATCCATGGAAGGCGACCGGGTGGGTCTCAACTGGGAATAAGTTAGATGGAAGATCAAAGCGGAGATGCTGGGACTGTGAATGGGAAAATCTGAATGGAAGAGTGTCAGCTTGGCCCATTGGTAGCACTATCATCTCTGAGAAAGAAGGTTGTGGGCTCAAGCCCCACTCCAGAGACTTGAGCAGTGCAGTACTGAGGGAATGCAACATTGTAAGAACTGTCGTCTTTCAGGTGAGATGTTAAACCAAGGCCCTATCTTGGTTTGGTCAATGTATGTTGAGGTTATTGTAAAAGGTCCCACAGCACTATTTGAACAACAGCAGGGGAGTTCTCCGAATGCCCTGGCCAACATTTATCCTCAATCAATAACTTCGAAACAGATTATCTTGTCCTTTTTTCATTGCCGTTTGTGGGACCTTGCTGTGTGCAAATTGGCTGCCGTATTTGCCCACAAAACAAGGGACTACACTTCAAAAGTACTTCATTGACCGTGAAGCTCTTTTGGACGCCCTGTGTCAAAGGCGCTATATAAATGCGAGTCATTTCTTTTACAGGCAGACAGGCAGCAACTGGCCTGATTGTGATGGCTAGCTTTTTGAGCATGGAACACGGTTCTGAAATAGGAATGCCTGTGAATATCGGTTTAAAATTGTAAAAAAATATGGCAAAGCTAACAGCACTATGGTGGTTCCTTGTAGTGCCAACACACTGTAGTTAATTTTCATGTTTAAATGCAAAACAAAAAGTTTTGTTTTGAAGAATAATTTTAGTGATAGATTGACTTAAATGGAAATGAAAATGAGAAGAGATGTATAAAGGGTGGTTGATCAATATTGCCCGTTTTACACTATCACCCAAAGTCAAAATTACTCCCACTGTGCCATGGAGCAGCAGGAACACAGGTTTTTGCTGATGATTATCAAATAATTAAGTTAACCATCATGACATGCAGTTTTGGTGAGGCACCAAGACTAAGCTATACACAACAGCACAGGGAGGGAGTGAAAATTCAGAACTAGTTAGCCCCGAGAGCTTTTAAATGTTTCCTAGTAGCCAATTGTACACTGGCAGTGGTTTGTAGGAAGGTCTGCGGCTCGTCCTCTCAGCTGCTGATTGTGGATGTTGGGGGAGAAAGAGAAAAAAAAATAGAATACCTTTAAAGTATAAATAAGAAAAAAGTAGATTTAAAAAAAATTACAGGACAAATCGTTGAAGGTGGCAGGCCAGGTTGGGAAAGCAGTTAAAAAGGCTTACAGGATCCTGGGCTTCACAAATAGAGGCATAGAATACAAAAGCAAGGAAGTTATGATGAACCTTTATAAAACACTGGTTCGGCCCCAACTGGAGTATTATGTCCAATTCTGGGCACCGCACTTTAGGAAGGATGTGAAGGCCTTAGAGAGGGTGCAGAAGAGATTTACGAGAATGATTCCAGGAATGAGGGACTTCAGTTACGTGGATAGATTGGAGAAGCTGTGGTTGTTCTCCTTGGAGCAGAGAAGATTGAGAGGAGATTTGATAGAGGTGTTCAAAATCATGAGGGGTCTGGACAGAGTAGATAGAAAAAAAAACTGTTCCCATTGGCAGAAGGTCGAGAACCAGAGGACACAGATTTAAGGTGATTGGCAGAAGAACCAAAGGTGACGTAAGAAAAAACTTTTTTAAGCAGCGAGTGGTTAAGATCTGGAATGCACTGCCTGAAAGGGTGGTGGAGGCAGACTCAATCTTATCTTTCAAAAGGGAGTTGGATAAGTGTCTGAAGGAAAAAAAAAGTTTGCAGGGCTACAGGGAAAGGGCAGGGGAGTGGGACTAGCTGAGGTGCTCTTGCAGAGAGCCGGCACGGGCTCGACGGGCCGAATGGCCTTCTTCCGTGCTGTAACCATTCTATGATTTCTTTAACGACAGCATGACTTAAAAACGAGACATCAATTTATGTTTTTAATTTTATTTCCGTCTTGAAATGCTGCTGCAGACCTGAAAGAGTTAAACTAAAGCCATGCAATGTTACACAGACCAGAGAGAATTCACACACTCATCAGCACTCCACACAGGCCGAGATGTTTCAACATAAAGGTCCACTGCAGGATTACAAAGCAGAGTAAATGCCTTTAACTACCCCCTCCATCTTTGTTCTTGAATTAATGAGATTATTCTTAATCTTAGCACAATTTGCTGTATATATTTGTCTACTGTGCATTTCTTGCCATCTTTCATTTTTACCAATAATTACATTGTGTAACAACTGTGTTTTTTTAATCAACTATTTTAATGTTAAAGAACTTTGCTTAAATAATGGCAGTCAGTGGCTTCATTATTATGGTGTGATCATAGGAGCAGGCATCACCACACTTGTGTCATATGGTATAATCTCACAGGCAATTTATCTAAATTTCAGTTCAGGATAATGGGTATGAACAATTTTAAATTCTCATTAGTACTGAATTGCACAATGGGAAATGAGTTTAGGAAACAAGAACATAATGATCATTTCTCTGGTTCTTACTGTGCTGAAAAAATACCAATTTACCCTCAGCTTCAACAGTGTTTCAAAGAAAATGTCCAAATACTCTAATTTTTCTCAAAGTTTAAACTACAGTAGTGCACCAATGTAAATGTTACACTGTATTAAATTAATCACATGTAATGCATTTAGAGGGGATAGGCAGAAAGCTGTGCACATGAATGTTTTAGCACCTCACAACACCCCCATATTCTGGCCATTTCCACCCAGTTATGAACAGAAAATACGATAAAAACATTACAAAAAGGAATCCCAAAAGACAGAGCTATTTAGGTTTGTGTTTACGAAAATGTAGATAGATGTGGTTGTATCCACCTCCTGCTGGAGCTGCAATTTACTTTCCGCTGGTGAAACTAATTTATTATACATGCATTGTTTATTACCCAATTTAACACACAGTTAGGATATTGTTTTGGGATAGAAACTCCAGGGATAGAATATTTTAACAGCTTTGTACTCTTGGAATGAATCAAGATTTGATTAATCAGGTATGTAAATTAATCCATTAAATTATTTTTAAGATGTGCAACTCAAATATTTGCAAGTCACATCAGCAGTTTTCTCCTTCCTGTTCATATGCTGCGCAAGATTAAAATCCCATATTTTACTGAGAATGAAATGCCCTTCCAACTAAAGTCAGATGCTGTTCAAGAAAAGACACAATCCATTAAAGTATGTTCATGAACATTTTGAATTTTATTTAAAGTGTAAGGAAAGCCTAGGGATGAAAAAAACATTTGTTTAAACTACTGCCCCAATCTCTAATTATTTTTTTTTTTAAGTACTTCAACCTGCCTCAAGTCTCTGTTCCTCCATAACATCAGCGATGGGAGGAGCTGCTAAAGTCTCAGAGGAACTGCTATAGTCCCATTGACTTCAGTGGGAGTTGCAATTTCAGACAAGCTTGGTAGTTGATCTGAAGCTGCTCAAAGCCTAGAGAAAACTCTTGGCATGCTGGATACTTTCCCAGGTTAATGTGGTTGTAGGTTAGCTCCCAGACATGGCTGAAGTTACATCAAAATGCACACAGCCTGGGGATTATCCGAGTTAGCCTTTCACTTCTGCGATTCAAATCCACCTCAGACTAACAGGTTTAAAGTTTCATCTGTATGTTAACTATATGAATTCTGCATGAAATGAGTTTTGGCAGTCTCAATCCAGATCCTAGTGGGCATAGGTCTAATGCAAAAGGACTTTAAACTTAAAAAAGACTTGAGATACAGGAATTATCTGCAATACAGCAGAGAAAGCTAAAAGGATACCTCATAGTTTTTTTTTAATTCTGAAAGATTTTGATAAAATGAAGAGAGAAAGAATATCTCCTCTGGATTGGAGGGGGGGGTGGTTAATGACAAGGGTCATCAATTTAAAATTGATGCCAAGAATGAAAAAGGTTAGGAGAAATTGTTAAAGCTTGGAATGCTTTGCCACAGGGAGTAGTTAAGAGAAAATGGATAAGTATTTGAAGCACAGAAAGGTACAGGCTTGAAGAGAAAGTAGAGTAATGGGATTAGTTTTAATTTGTTCTAGCAAAGAGTTGGCACTGACACATGGGACTGAATGGTTTCCTTCTATGCTGCAAACTTCTTGATTAAATTGGCAATCTCACTCAGAGAAACCTCAGCATGGCAAATGTTACATTGGTGCAGTAAGGAAGCTGTTCTGAGAATGGGGCGGAGGCAAACTTTTAGGGTAGAGCACAGCAGACTGAGCTTCATTTTGCTGCTCACTACATCAGAGAGTGCTTAATGCTGCTGACTGGATGCCCAAAACTGATAGCGTGCTATTTCACAGTACGAACATCCTGGAGCTTGATGAGCACAAATAAAGCAAAACAAAATACTGCCACTGTGATGCAAAGGGTTCCTTCCTGCCAGTGAAGTCACATAGCGCCCTGAAGGGAAAGAGGCTTGCTTGTTGGGTGTCATTAGGGGCATGAAATTCAGGTTTTCTTTTACATTTCAACAAATATTTTTATATATATTTTTCCATAGACATTGGGGGAATACTCTGAACTAAAGTTACTCCCCCACAACTTTTCTTCCTCTTTAAATACTAGTTTAGGTAACTGAATGATTCATATCTGTCATGCACATCACTTTTGAAACAAATTGAAAGTACAACTCAGAGATCGTAGAAAACCACACATTTCCCATGTGGTTTGAAGTACATCAAGTGTGGGTTATTAAAATTAAGTATCTATTGCAGAGCAAGGTCCAGACTAAGCATCAATTCTTTGCAGCTCTGACGATCCAGAGGGACTAATTTCAGCAGTTTGTTCTACCAAAATGTGCACTGCATATTGCCTACAGTTTTCTCTGCTCTACGGGTCAGTCTTTTCCAACACTCATTGCAACAAATGCCTAGACAGTAAAGACATCAAAGAATCATAGAAATTTATGGCACAGGAGGCCGCCATTTGGCCCATCATGTCTGTGCCGGCCGAAAAAGAGCGATCCAGCCTAATCCCACTTTCAAACTCTTGGTCCGTAGCCCTGTAGGTTACGGCACTTCAAGTACATATAACCAAAGTACTTTTTAAAATCTGATCAGCGTTTGTGTCTCTACCACCCTTTCAGGCAGTGAGTTCCAGACCCCCACCACCATCTGGGTGAAAAAAAGGTCTCCTCAACTCCCCTCTACCAATTATTTTAAATCTATGCTCCCTGGTTATTGACCTCTATGCCAAGGGAAATAGGTCCTTCCGATCCACTCTATCTAGGCTCCTCATAATTTTATACACCTCAATTAAGTCTCCCCTCAACCTCCTCTGTTCCAAAGAAAACAATCCCAGCATATCCAATCTTTCCTCATAACTAAAATTCTCTAGTCCTGGCAACATCCTTGTAAACCTCCTCTGTACCCTCTCTAGTGCAATCACATCTTTGCTGTAATGTGGTGACCAGAACTGTATGCAGAACTCCAGCTGTGGCCTAACTAGTGTTTAATACAGTTCAAGCATAACCTCTCTGCTCTTGTATTCGATGCCTCAGCTAATAAAGGAAAGTATCCCGTATGCCTTCTTAACCATCTTATCTACCTGTCCTGCTACCTTCAGGGATCTGTGAACATGCACTCCAAGGTCCCTCTGTTCCTCTACACTTCAGTATCCTACCATTTATTGTTTATTCACTTGCTTCGTCAGCCCTCCCCAAATGCGTTACCTCACATTTCTCCGTATTGTACTCCATTTGCCACTTTTCTGCCTACCTAACCAGTCCACTGATAACTTCCTGCAGTCTACAGCTTTCTTCCTCACTACACAAGGAGTGCAGAAGAGCATGCCAGGAGCAGCACTAGGCGTACCTAAAAATGAGGTGCCAACCTGGGGAAGCTGCAACACAGGACTACATGCTTGCTAAAAAGCGGAAGCAGTATGCTATAGACAGGGCTAAGCAATCCCACAATCAAGGGATCAGATCAAAACTCTGCAGTTTTGCCACATCCAGTCGTAAATGATGGTGGACCATTAAACAATTAACGGGAGGAGGAGGCTCCAAGAATATCCCCATCCTCAATGATCGTGGAGCCCAGCACGTAAGTGCAAAAGACAAGGCTGAAGCGTTTGCAACCAACTTCAGCCAGAAGTGCCGAGTGGATGATCCATATCAGCCTACTCCCGAGGTCCCCACCATTACAAAAGCCAGTCTTCAGCCAATTCGATTCACTCCACGTGATATCAAGAAATGGCTGAGCGCACTGGATACAGCAAAGGCTATGGGCCCCAACAACATCCCGGCTATCGTGCTGAAGACTTGTGCTCCAGAACTAGCCGCGCCTCTAGCCAAGCTGTTCCAGTACAGCTACAACACTGGCATCTATCTGCCAATGTGGAAAACTGCCCAGGTATGTCCTGTCCACAAAAAGCAGGACAAATCCAACCCGGCCAATTACCGCCCCATCTACTCTCAATCATCAGCAAAGTGATGGAAGGTGTCATCAACAGTGCTATCAAGCGGCACTTACTCACCAATAACCTGCTCACTGATGCCCAGTTTGGGTTCCGCCAAGACCACTCGGCTCCCAACCTCATTACAGCCTTGGTCCAAACATGGACAAAGGAGCTGAATTCCAGAGGTGAGGTGAAAGTGACTACCCTTGATATCAAGGCAGCATTTGACCGAGTCTGACATCAAGGAGCCCGAGTAAAACTGAAGTCAATGGGAATCAGGGGGAAAACGCTCCACTGGCTGGAGTCATACCTAGCACAAAGGAAGATGGTTGTGGTGGTTGAAGGTCAATCACCACAGCCCCAGGACATCACTGCAGGAGTTCCTCAGGGCAGGGTCCTAGGCCCAACCATCTTCAGCTGCTTCATCAATGACCTTCCCTCCAACATAAGGTCAGAAATGGGGATATTCGCTGATGACTGCACAGTGTTCAGCGCAATTCACAACTCCTCAGATAATGAAGCAGTCCATGCCCGCATGCAACAAAACGTGGACGACGTTCAGGCTTGGGCTGATAAGTGGCAGGTAACATTTGCGCCACAGAAGTGCCAGGCATTAACCATCTCCAACAAGCAAGAGTCTAACCACCTCCCCTTGACATTCAATGGCATTACCATCGCCGAATCCCCCACTATCAACATCCTGGGGGGGGGGGGGGAGCGGTCACCATTGACCAGAAACTTAACTGGACCAGCCACATAAATACTGTGGCAACAAGAGCAGGTCAGAGGCTAGGTATTCTGCGGCGAGTGTCTCACCTCCTGACTCCCCAAAGCCTTTCCACCATCTACAAGACACAAGTAAGGAGTGTGATGGAATACTCTCCACTTGCCTGGATGAGTGCAGCTGCAACAACACTCAAGAAGCTTGACACCATCCAGGACAAAGCAGCTCGCTTGATTAGCACCCCATCCACCACCTTAAGCATTCACTCCCTCCACCACCGGCGTACCATGGCTGCAGTGTGTACCGTCTACAAGATGCACTGCAACAACTCGCCAAGGCTTCTTCGGCAGCACCTCCCAAACCCGCGACCTCTTCCACCTAGAAGGATAAGGGCAGCAGGCGCATGGGAACACCACCACCTCCAAGTTCCCCTCCAAGTCACACACCATCCTGACTTAGAAGTATATCGCCGATCCTTCATCGTCGCTGGGTCAAAATCCTGGAACTCCCTCCCTCCCTAACAGCACTGTGGGAGTACCATCACCACACAGACTGCAGCAGTTCAAGAAGGCGGCTCACCACCATCTTCTCAAGGGCAACTAGGGATGGGCAATAAATGCTGGCCTTGCCAGCGATGCCCAGATCCCATAAACGAAAAAAAAATCAACCACACAGCCAATTTTTGTATCATCTGCACACTTCTTAATCATGCCCCCGACATTGAAGTCTAAATCAGTGATATATACCACAAAAAGCAAGGGACCTAGTACTGAGCCCTGCGGAACCCCACTGGAAACAACCTTCTGGTCACAAAAACACCCACTGACCATTACCCTTTGCTTTCTGCCACTGAGCCAATTTTGGATCCAACTTGCCACTTCCCTTGGATCCCATGGGCTTTTACTTTTCTGACCAGTTTGCCATATGGGACCTTGTCAAAAGCCCTGCTAAAATCCATATAGACTACATCAAATGCACTACCCTCATCGCCCCGCCTTGTTATCTCCTCAAAAAATTCAACCAAGTTAGTCAGACACGACCTTCCTTAACAAATCCATGCTGACTGTCCTTGATTAATCAGTGTCTTTCTAAATGACAATTAATACTGTCCCCCAGAATTATTTCCAATAATTTGCCCACCACCGAGGTTAGGCTGACTGGCCTGTAATTACTCGGTCTGTCCCTTTCTCCCTTTTTAAAACAACGGTACCACGTTAGCAGTCCTCCAGTATCACACCTGTAGCCAGAGAAGATTGGAAAATGATGGTCAGAGCCGCCACTATTTCCTCCCTTGCTTCTCTTAACAGCCGGGTCTGGCGATTTATCTACTTTCAAAGATGCTAAACCCCATAATATATCCTCTCTTACTATGTTTATCTCATCTTATATTTCACACTCCTCCTCCTCAACTACAATGTCTGAATCGTCCCTCTCTTTTGTGAAGACAGACGCAAAGTATTCATTAAGAACCATACCCAGATCTTTCGCCTCCACACACAGGTTACCTTTTTGGTCTCCAATAGGCCCTACTCTTTCTTTGGTTATCCCCTTGCTTTTTATGTATTTATAAAACATCTTTGGGTTTTCCTTGATTTTACTTGCTAATATTTTTTCATGCCCTCTCGGCTTTCCTAATTTCCTTTTTGATTTCACCCCTGCACTTTCTATACTCCTCTAGGCTTTCTGCAGTATTTAGCTCTCGGTATCTGACATAAGCTTCCTTTTTTTGCCTTATCCTACTCTGTATGCTCCTTGACTGCCAGGATGCTCTAGTTTTGGGAGTCTCACCCTTTTTCTTTGTGGGAACATACTTGCTCTGTACCCTCACTATCTCCTCCTTGAATGCCTCCCACTGCTCTAACACTGATTTACCTTCAAGTAGCGGTTTCCAGTCCACTTTTGCTAAATCACATCTCAGCTTAGTAAAATTGGCCTTTCCCCAATTGAGAATTTTTACTCCTGGTCTAGTTTTGTCCTTTTCCATAACTACGCTAAATCTAACTCAATTATGATCACTACCACCAAAATGCTCTCCCACTGATACCCCTTCCACCTGCCCAGCTTCATTCCCTAAAACAAAGTCCAGTACTGCCCCTCTCTTGTTGGACTTGCTACGTACTGGCTAAAAAAATTCTCCTGAATGCATTTTAAGAATTCTGCACCCTCTATACCTTTTACAGTAATTCTATCTCGGTTCATATTAGGGTAGTTGAAACCCCCCATTACTGCCCTATTGTTTTTGCACTTCAGAAATTTGCCTGTACATGTGGACTTAAATCTTACAGGATGGGGGAAACAGAAGTTGACAATCAGTAAAATAATATTCTAGGCTTTTCTGCCTTGCTGACACGTTATTCAACAACACATGTTCTCCTAACTGCCACCTTCTCTTAGTGAGTTTGCAATATGAACATAATGGCCACCTTAATGTCGCATGACCTTAAGCCACCAGATGTCATGACCGTCACCATCTTATTTATTGTTCTCCTCTTCAGTAGCACAGTAAAATGTCAATAGTGAGTATGTTTCAAGTATCCTAACGCTCCCTGTCTTACTTTATTACTGTACCAAAACTACTCTCACTAGATGTTGTTTACATCCAAACATTTGTTTTAGAAATAAAAACAGCAGCCTTGGAAAAGGCAGCCAATAAACATTGGACCGGATTTTGTGGTCAGTGACGAAGGCGCCGTTCATTACAGCTGACAGCTGCCCACAGACTTGTGTAAATTAAAAAAAAACATTTTTTAAATCTCCAACACGAATTAAAGTCTGAAGGAATTGAGATTCCACACTTGTAAAAATCAAATTTTCAGGGCCAGAGAGGTTGTTTGGTGGTAATTATCATTTATCACACCATTAAAAATTCACTTACTCCTGAATGCACCAGCCCTAACTTTTTCTGGCATGTTTAGTGGGTAACTAGTGGATAGGTACCGCAACTTCATGCCATTACATTGATTTTAGTGCCGAATCTATCGGCGAGGATTGTTACAGCACAGCCTGTGGAAGAGCGGGGTATCTCTGACAGCAACTTCTGGATTTCCACGTTTAATTGTGCATGGGCGGACGCCGGAAGTTGCTGTCCGATTGATTCTATAATAACGGTGAGCGCCGTTAGCCTCATCATTATTAACGCAAAATCTAGGCCATTATTTTTCGAGCCAGAGGTCTATTTTTCTCATTGCTAGCAAAAAACAGCGATGCAAATAAGTGACTTGCTGCGGAGAGAAAATTGTTGGAAAAAATTGACGTGGCTGAATTTATTAATAGATTGAAGACAAAAAGCAACAGATCTGAAAATGCAGAATTGATGAACGGTGGTATGGCATCACAGAATGTTAGACTACAGATTCATGTTTATAGACTCCTCTTAGCAGAGCTATGACTATACACTGCCCCTACTAGGAAAAGGATGAGTCATCCCAGCCTGTTATCTTACAGATCGCTCCAACAAGTTTGCCCCTGCGTTAATTAAATTACATGATATAATTATATTTACACATACATGTACAACAGAATGCTAATCGGCTGTTAGGATATATACCCAGAACACATTAATAAAAGTCTAAAGCCGGTTATGCTCAGTTTTTGCAATGCACTGGTCAGGCCATAATTTGGAGTACTTTGTTCAGTATTGATCACCAATCATAAAAAGACTCCACTTGCATTAGAAAGGGTACAGAAAAGAACAATATTGATCCCAAGTGCAATGGGGATGAGCTGAGAGAAAAGATTAGACAAGTATACAGTGAGCACCCCATCAAAATATATAAAATGTGAATCTGCATAGAATAGGTAAACCCTTCAAAATAAATCAGGAAATTAGGACTAGAGGATATAAATGGAAATTAGTGAAAAGGAAATTTTAAACAGGTCATGAGTTAGAGCTTTACGGCAAGAGTGATAAATGTTTGGAATGATCTAGCAGCAGATACAAAAGCACTAGGCATGTTCAAAATATAGTTGGATTGCTAAAATTGGAGTATTAAGGTACCAGAGCGATGAATGTCAATTGGCTGAAAATCCTTGTCTCATCCTTGATTATTATATTCTTTTATTCTTATAATAAAAGAAACATTAACCAGCTAGTGTATCCACTGTATTGTGATGCACGGGATGAGTGAGTGCACAAGTGAGAGTCAAAAGTGGCTCAATTAACAAAAAAAGTAAATGAAAACACTTCCTTACTGAATCTTCAGAATCAATTATAAATAAAAGCAATTCAGATTTCAACATGACTTAGTCTTTCAGAGAGGAAGAAAGCTAACGCATCAAGCCAAATGTTCCAAAATGCTGTTGCGTTGAGGGAGTGTGTATAGTATGTTCTTACAATAGAACTTGTTGCCCTTCAAAACAACCCCAAATCTGTTGTCCAAGTTGTGCTTGTTCAAATACTTTGTACATACGCTTCTTAGATGGTGTTACACTGTACACTTTACCTAGAAAACTGGAGAATGTAGTGTCCCTGGGACTTTTCCTGCAAAGAACTGCTGTTCTCAACACCAAAATGACCCATCATGGTCATGGGTTAGACTGCATAGTAAAGTGGAATCTTCTAAGCACAGTAAAGACAGGAACTTAAAATGACTCCCTCAAATGGCTCTATGCCTCCAGCCAAGATGTCGCTTACTCTTGAAAATCCCTACAGCAAAAGAAGAAGTGTTCCTTCATCGAAATACAGCGCCAGTAAGTGTCCATACTGAGACATACTCGAGAAGGCCTGATTTAGTATTTTATAATTAACCCAAGTGGCCATTGGCTAGCAAGCATAATAAGCTCTTGCCCCTATCTACTATCTGTTCCCTGCTCTTCGGCTGACATCTTACGAATTGCCAAAGGCATTTTAAAGTGTTCATATAAGAACAGCTGTTAGAAACAAAGATAAAATTGTTTCAACACTTCAAAAAGCTCCAGTTTATTCTGCGATCATACTGAAAATGCTTACTAAAGGAGCAGAGGACAGAAAACCAAAGCCGTACATTTTTCTATAAGGCATACTGTTCTGTAATCCAGCTCCTATTTAGACAGTTTAAGAACACATCACATTTACCCAAGTAATGCTTGAAACAGTAGATGCTGGAACCTATTTTCCACAGGATTGTGTTCTTTCTATCCCAAACCAATTCACATCATGGAGTCTCATAGGGAATTTACAAATACTCTATGGAACACTAAACCTTCAATCCTGTTGGGACGTGGAAATGCAACTGCTCAGGGGCAAATAGTGTAAATGGCAAAGTTAGGTTGGCAATGGGCATCTTGCAATTTTCATTTGACTACATTTATAGGTACAAAGATTTCTTGGAATTGCTACCAGTGGTTATTATCTCCCTCACAAAGGGTAAATAAATTAGGGAGAGTCCATAAAAGAGTATATTTTACATGGTTCCCTAGAAGCTCAATGGGTTAAATGGCCTTTAGTCTCTATTTACCTCTATAATCTTCAATCCCTTTCATAAATGAGCCAGTCAAAATAGAATTAAGTGCTTTTATTGGATGTACACTACATAATCTGAGGGAAATATAAATTCCAAATGTCTTCAGGCTTGCTAATGTTGTATTCATGTCCTGTGGTCAATATATTAGATGGACTCCTAAGTAGCACTTCCATCTAAGGTGCAGAGTAGCTCTGTATGCACAAGTGCTTTATATTAAGCTAGCTGGACTCTTTTGCTCCAAGTGGAGGGTGTAACATTTAGCAAACTGCTCTGACCGGAAAGGCAAAATAGCATCACAAGGGATCTGATAGCTCCAAAACTTTCTGTTAATGTGCTGTCAAACATTGAAACCTTTATTTTCAACACTTTGCGGTCTTGGACAGATTTGTGTGCACCTTTGGAAGTGGCTTAGTGAGTTGCAGTGAATGGTGAGACATAACAGTACCCCCCGCAATGGCGATGAATGTGAAAGGAATGGCTTGGGCATTGTAGGGATGCTTAATGGTGTTGATGCGCCAGGTTGGCACCACACCATGTGGCAGCCAGGGTGTACAGCATCAAGTGAAGTAAATCTGGCCACGGTGAGGCCATCCCTGGCCTCCCGGCAACAATGTGGTCGGGTGCTGATGCCGTGTGTCCTGTGCAGCACCAGCTGATTGCGGAGAAGGTTAGTGTTGTTGTTGGTGCTGCTGGTGTGCCTGGTGCTGATCATAGTGGGATTCTGGAGGACCAAGATGAGATAGTTTCAAGGGCACCGATGCTGATGTAATAGATGGCAGGTGAGGCTGAGATGACAGGAGCGATGTGTCAATGGTGAGAGAGGTTGTTCCAATGAGGTGACACTGGACAGAGTGTTTGCTCCAAACACTTGCAAGCTGCATAAAGCTCAATCTGTCTTCCAAATGCAGTAAGCAAGAACTTCTAACCTTGGAAAGTGAACACCTATGAAATGGGAGCTTTTATAGACCATTTGCGGCTGTCAAGTAAAGAAATCACATGCTGACACAACACCCAACCTCCTTACCCGACGTGAACCCGAGCAGCAGGGAAGCCGTTGGCAAACTCTAAAAATCTAAAAGGTGAGCTTAAAATACTATTTATTTGCCTCTTAATCTCTCGAATGATCTAAATTGCCTCCCCCGCCACTTGGTGTCAGGTCTGTTCAGCGATGACCGACCCGATATCTGGGAGACGAGCGTGAAGGCGGATTGACAGCGGGTTCCCTACCCGGTCAAAAAACAAAATTTCCCGACCCAACCCGCCACCAAACCCACCCGCTGACCCCCCAAAAAAATTCCCTTCATCTTCTGGCGCAGAAGACTTCTGAAAAATTGCCTTAACAATGTTTCAGTGGAGTAAATTCAGGACATCCACTAAATTTAAATCTACAATAATATTAATACCAAGACAACATGGTCTTTTTCAGGGCTGCTTACAGAGCAACATTTTAAATAACCTGGAAAAACAAGGACAGAGGACGATTGCCTTAGATATCGATCAGTAAATCCAGTAACTTAAAAGGTTAGACATTGACTATGTTTAGCGTGCAACACTGTCTATGGCTGAGTTCAATACATAGTACACTGTAGTAAGATGTCAAACATGTCAATAGGGGACAGGTTGTGACCATGTTATCAAAACAGAAATCCTTCCCTCTACCAAATACATCCAAACCTAATCTTTACCAACAGAGGCTTCAAAATTAGTATGAACACTAAAAATAAAGAGCAACAATTACCTGGCAAAAATAGCTCCATAGAAGAACAGCTTGTAATAATGGAAACTTTTGATACTCATTAGATAGTTTGGATCTAGTCAAACAAAATCACATCTAAATCTCAAAATGATGCAAGAAGTAAAACAAATGAGCACACTCAACATGATGGGTGTGGGTCCAGGGCACAACTCCCAATAGTTCGTAACAAAGTGGGAAATCATTGTCATAAAGGATGGCTAGTGTGAGAAAGGATTAAGAGGTAGGCCCTGAATTTCTGCAAAAAGGGGGCGGGGGTTGTCCCGATCTGTCATGGTGCAAGAGTGGGACAACCCCCACAGAAATTCAGGGACATAACCTTAGGACATTGGGGTTAAGGCCCACTGCTGGGACATATCTCTTAAGTGTCACTTTCTAATCAGGACTTTTCATATTAATCACTGTACTTGAGAAATGCACAAGACTCCATGGCAGGCAAAAATCAGTTGAATTGCCAGTCCCACAGAAAACTGTGCCAATCCAAAGCCCACTCTTTCAATGCACTGCAGATTCAGAGGTATAAGTGAGTTAGAAAAGAGCATCTGGCCATGCTATACCCAACCTGGGAGTGCTTGCTGTCGACATTGGATGTCCAAATTGGAAATACATACCACTCCCAAGTTTAGGTAATTAAAAAAAAAATCAATTCATTTAATACAATACATGTATTTGCAACTATCCAATTGGTTAACTCAAGATGAAAAAAGACATGTTTCAGTTGATTTATCATGTGCAAATTGTGTACAGAGCAAGGAATTCATTGCTTTGTTACATTTCTATTCCAAGGAGAGATTCAGTCATACGCTTACCCTCTAAGGAATCTGGTGCCATTTAAGTTACATACTAATTCCTCTTCTCTTCTGACACCCGACCTCTCCCCTGCATCACTGCTAGAAATATTTGTAAATCACAATATAATCTTCATGACGTTCACTACTACAATTGTGTAAACAGTTACGAAAATGCTGTTTGCATTAAGCTATATAAATAAATGTAAAATATGCAAGTAAAGTTTTGATAAGATACTAAAGCAAAATACTGCAGATGCTGGAAATCTGAAATAAACACAGAAAATGCTGGAAATACTCAGCAGGTCAGTTCTGACGAAAGGTCATCGACCTGAAACGTAACTCTGTTTCTCTCTCCACAAATGCTGCCTGACCTGCTTAGATAAGATACTGTTCGGTTATAGCCGAATAATTTACTCCTACTTATTGTAGGTTAGTCAGTTTATGTGATTTTGTTGAAAGAAGTACTCAAAGTATAAGCCTTTCAGTTCCAGTTAGCACTGCTGTGTATATGAAGCATTTTAATTAATTTTAGAAACTTTATATATCTGCGTGTGCATCATTAGCATTTTGGAAGGACTCCTGTGTTAGCTGACTCAAAGCAAAGATTTTTTGGGTACTGTGAGAATACGTGGGATAGATACTATGTAGCCCATTCCTGTAAATGTAGCATGATAAAGGATCAAAATTATTATTCGTGTTGATGGTCTTTAAAAAAAAAAATCACATACTGTTCTGGACTTTATAACAATCGTCTTTCTCCAACCCATATATTTTTTATTTTCTTCTTCTCCTTCCTTACGTCCCTGCCACATAGCCTATTCCTTAATTGAGAAGGTGGACAACTGTGTTTCTTGGCCTCTACCAATTCTGTTGGGAGATTTGCCAAGAATGACATGGGGTGACTCAGTTTCTAAATTACCTAAATGTTTGTAAGTTATAGATGGGAAATTAAAGGTAAAATCTTTTGACTTATCACTTCATGGCACAAAAAAATCATGCACAAAATATCTTTGCATTTTAGCCTAACTGGGACAACTGTTTCAAAGCAATAATGGGACAGAATTTCCTTGATCCGACTTACGGCAAAATTAACGCTGAACTTGCCACCGGCAACTTACGCCGAAATTTCCTGAAAATCACATTGGTATACTCCTGGGTGTAAGAAACGGCGTAAAACAAGCAGAAATCAGCGTAAACAATCGGGGCCCGAGGAGAGCGTGAAACATACATCATCTTCCTTCTTTAAGTCCCTTTTTGTCTTATTGGTCTTAAGTTTGAAGCCATCAAACCATCATTTATGCACATTAAGCACAGCATGCTTAAGAAAATACATTAAAAAGAGAAAAGCTTCCACAATTGTAAGATTCTAATGCCATAAAAAAAGCATTCAAAAATTTAGAAAATACAATGCAGGTCTCAGAAAGGAAATTTTTTAAATTGCTATAAAACAGCAGATAAAGTGACTTTGGGTCCTGTGCACCTAAAATTTTGGCTGTAGTTCAGTACTGGTGTAAATGCAGGAAACTCACATTCTCTGGTCTCTTGCAAGGGAGGCTGAACCATGGTAATGAGCTAAGTGGGGTTTCGGCAGAGGTAACTCAAACAGCACAAATGATCAAGGAAATATTTGTTTCATGAGGTTCTGACATTAAACCAGCATATGTCACCTGTGGATTTCCTCGGATAAAAATGCACAAAGTGGCTCCAACGTCATCGTTGCACCAAATAGTATGAGAAAATTCTGGGCCAATGTTTTCATCAAGCAGACTTGTCATTTGGTATGCTATTCCTCCATATAATTCAATTAATTGAAACCTAGTTTAACTTGCCATACAAATCAATAATACTACAGTATTGAATCTAATGATTCAATTTCAGGAACCAAAGTTCATTATCTGTCAAGACACCCCAACTAGAAAGAATGCAAAAGCTCACAAACAGAATTAACCCCTTTTCAGCAACTCCACACATACATTATAAAAAGATATGTAACACAGATTGGACTGTGTTTCAAGGATGCAAGATATCTCAAAGTAAAAATATTAACGATAAAACACTCCTGCTTCATTCTTGCTGTTAGAGCCATAGGGGTAGAGTTTCCGCTAGCAATGTCAGCACAATCCGAACGAATTTGCGCAAAAGATCGGGGAATTTTAAACTTGTGAGTTATGCCCAAAATTAGTCACTGAAATTGTGCTCAAACAAAAACATTAAGGGAACTGCAGTGCGGCTTTTTAAAATCACTGGAAATAAAGATTGCGGAAGAAGACAGAAGATTAATGGATGCCTATAAGTAAGTATCTAAGTCAGAATGCAATCAAACCATCAAAAAACAATCTAGAGCATTGTCCTCAATTAGGTCATTTCTTTATTTTTCTTTACACATCCAATAATCTATACTTCCTTACCCTCACAAAGAAAACTACCAAAGTTGCTTACTGAGTGTCAAATGGAGCACCTGTTGCAAGGGACAGGTCAGTGTTCCTCTAACTTTGAGATGAAGCACACAGATATCACCAAGTTTAAAAGCTTCAGTCGGTGGAGTACCAAGAAATTATAAAACTCATGTCAACTATAGCCGACAGCTCTGGGCCTCAAAAAATATTGCTGTTTGGTTGTGAAGAGAATATCTTAGTGCTACACTATTAAAGTTATATATCACAAAGTATGTGCCTTAAAACAAAACCTTTGGACGATCAGTCAATATTTTACAAGACAGAGACATGAAGGTGACACAGGATACTCATTATCAAGACAAGTGATTGCACTTTGACTTTTTGCCCTGCTCATCAATATTGATGCCTCATACAACTGATTTTCCCTCCTCCTATGGGAGACACTACTTCACAGCAGCTAAGAAAAGGCCAGCAAGTTAGAGTGGAGGGATCAGCCCTGCATCCCACCATTCCATGGCATTGTTTGTCAGTGCTTTAGTGCTACTGGGTTACCCTTACATAACCTTAAGTTTTAACACTTCCCATCTATTAGAGCTTAACTAGTATAACAAAACAGCTTGGTGGATGCAGAGATTAGCAATGTACCTCTTAAAATTTAAATTAAGGGGAACTATAGACAGCAAAGTGGTGGAACAAGAAACCTTAATGAGTTTCAAGGAGGAAGTAGACAGATTCTGGTCAACAAATGGGATTCAGGCTCATTAGGAATGCACCAAGGGAACACTGTGGTTAGGTGGGCCAGATGGACCTTACGTCTTCCCCATCTGAAACTGTTACTATGCAACTATCTCAGGCCAATACTTGTGCATTCTGCCAGTGATGCTGTGAACCTGATATTAATCCTTAACACAAAGCTGCCCATTGAATAATAAATCATTATCGTCCTGGAAGATCTCTATTGAGCTCAGTTCTCCCACTGCTTTTCTTGGTTATAAGTCCCTGAACACAGCTAGAAATCTGTACTTTAAATCACTGTTAACTTGCACCAAAAACAGAGATTAGGGAGTTCACTTTAACCTTTATAGCTCCCATGCTCATGTTTTTTTTCCAAACCATCTACTTTTTTTGTGGATGGATCCATTTACACTGTAAAAGAAAAACTTAAAAGATTTTTAATTTATTAAAATTGCAGGTTTTAGTTTGCAACTGCTGCTTTAGCAGCCCTCTCATTTGTTTCTTCTCCTGCATATTCATATCCACTGCAGATAGGCATTTAGATTATTTACTTCACTATCAATGAATAGGATCCAAAGTTATAAACTGGCAAATTCTGGTGATTTATTGTGACAAACTTTTACTTATTCTGAGGTAATTATATAGTCAAACACTCCAGAATGACAGGCCTTAAATTGCATGACTGCAGAGCTACTAGCTTCAGTTCCTTTGTTGCCAGAGGAGAGATGTTACAAGTACAGTACAATAGTCTGAAAGTGATCACAAAACCACTTGTATAAGGGCGTTGTTGACATTGAAAGAAAGACAAAACATAAACAAGATAGAGCAAGAGGAGCTTGCTCATTTTCAGCTGCATGACAAGGCAACAGCAAAGTAATTGTTTTGACCTGTTGAGATCGTCAGCATTATTCTGCATTCACATCTAGTTAAAACAGTACAAACCTCAAAGTACTGTACAGAATGGAAATTCCTGGGTCTTTACATTACTGTATATTACATTGTCCTTATTTTCTTGCATACATTTTATTATAAGCTATTTTTCAGTCAAGTTTAAGTTAAATTAAACTAAAAAGAGATGAGGAAAGCAACATATTGCGAGGATAATGCCAAAGCTGTACCACTATTGCAAAAGAAATAGAAATAATAATGCTTTCTTAAATTTCAGTTTAAAACTTCTAATTCCATCCCCCCCCCAACCCAAAAAATGCTACCTTTAGTTTTGCAGAACACAACTTGGGGAAATGAGTGTTTAACATGGTCCTAATTATCTTACTCTGAGGACAGCAGAATTGATGTAATAGTTATTATAGAATCATAGAAATTTACAGCACAGAAGGAGGCCATTCAGCCCATCATGTCTGTGCCGGCCAAAAAAGAGCAATCCAACCTAATCCCACTTTCCAGCTCTTGGTCCGTAGCCCTGTAGGTTGTGGCACTTCAAGTGCATATCCAAGTACTTTTTACATGTGATGAGGGTTTCTGCCTCAACCACCCTTTCAGGCAGTGAGTTCCAGACCCCCACCACCCTCTGGCAGGAAAAAGTTCTCCTCCACTCCCCTCTAATCCTTCTACCAATTACTTTAAATTTATGCCCTCCCTGGTTATTGACCTCTCTGCTAGGGAAAATAGAGTGGATAGGAAGGACCAATCTCAACCACTCATAATTTTATACACTTCAATTAGGTCTCCCTCTCAGCCCCCTCTGTTCCAAAGAAAACAACTGCAGTCCAGCCAATCTTTCACTTTCTTATTATTATTTTGAAACAAGATTCAGAAATGATACTGCATTTCTCAAGAGAGGTGACTTCCAGTCAGCAGACTGGAATAACCTCCCTCCACCCCCCAGATGTGGGAGAGAGTGGAGCAGACACCCCACTCCTTGAAGCGCTCACCTCATAAGACCAGACGCACTGGGTGTTGCCGAACCTCCGCACGCAGCGCCCGATCTCCACGTCCTCGTGTGTGGTGTACATCTCCCGCAGGCACTCGCTGATGTGCGGCACCATCCGGCGCAGCACCTCCCGGCTGAAGATCATCCCGGGACCCCCCATGCAGAAATTCTCGCCCGGCTCCAGGGCCAGCTTGCCCAGCTCCTGGCTGGTGCCCAGCCCGGTCTGGCCCAGGTACAGGGGCTGGCTGCTGTTGAGGGACCTCAGGAACTCCTCCAGCCGCCCCCCTTTGATGTACACGTCGTCGTCCGCCCTCATGAACCACTCGTAGCGCTCCAGGTAGAGGTCGTGCATGTACTTCAGCATCATGAAGGACTTCTTCTGGGGAGGGTACGAGTCGTCCACCCCGGGCAGGGAGACCAAGGGGATGGGGAGCGAGGTGGGGATGTCCTCGGAGCCCTCGCTGGAGAAGAACTCCACCTTGCCCGGGATGGAGGATGCCCAAGTCCTGTAGGCAGCCACCGCCCGGGAGTCCAGGTACTTCTTGGCCGTCATCACCCCAACGTAGAGGAAACGTTTGCTCCGGAGGTTGCTGGCTTCATGGCCATTGCTCGCCCTCGCCTCTCCCTCTTCCTCCTCGTCCTCCTCCTCCTCTTCTGCGGTCTCCTCTTCCCTGCGGAGTTTGCTGAAGAGGAAATTGTCTTTGTGCCACCCTAAGCTCCTGCTGCTGCTGCTGGTGGTGCTGGTGCTGGTGGTGCTGCTGCCGCCGCCGAAGCTGCTGCTGCTGCTTCCACCGATTGCCCTTCCAATTCCTGCTCTGTTGAACAACGAAGAGCAGATGTTGGAGATTTTTTTGTTCTTTCCATTGATTTCCACCACCCTGGGGACGATGAGCCACGAAGCGGCGGTGAAACCCAGCACCAGCCCCAGCACAACGCTCATCCATGGTCTCCGAGACCTCACAGCCATATTCTGCACCTCCACAAAATCCGAGAGGAGAGGGGGACACCCACCTGTCCTCCAACACACCCGAATGACCAACAATCTACCCCACCATAGCAAAGTGCAGCCTCTTTGTTTCAATATTCAGAAAAACAGAAAAGAACTTTTGTTTTAAATAAAAAGAGCAAAATTCATATTTCTTTTTTAAAAAAGAAAATGGTTTTTTTTTCTTTCCTCTACCCAGTAGTGCCACCAACTGAACTCAAGTCTGGCTCCTTTTCTTCCAAGTTGTCACAACCTGAAGGAAGTTATTGCATTTCATTGCAAGCGGTTCCTTTTCCGTTTTTTGGAAAGATTCACACATTTTGTTTGGCTTTTCTTTTTGTGCATTTCTTTTTTTATATATAAAAAAAACAAAAAAAAGTTGACGGTAATAAAAAAAAGCGCTGTCAGGGCTGACTCCACACCATGCCTCTAACTCCGAGAGTGGAAGAGCACATTTCCAGACTGTGTGGCACTCCCACTCTCTCCTCTCTTTCTCCTCCTCTTCTCCACTCTCCCCGGTTCGCCATCTTGTTTACATTTGACGTCAGGGCAAATAACTTTTTTCTTCCTTTTCTCCTCTCCCTCTCTCTCTCTTATTTTCCAGTCTTTCTGCTTCAGACTCGGCTTTCCTTCATTAATATTAATGCCGCTCTCACAAAGCGCAGCGAGCGCAGCAGCTGGAGAAAGGAACTGGGGCTTCACTTCAGATTGACAGTCCTCCTGACCATACACGCGAGGACTGGAAAACACAGCGAAAGTCTTTCGCCTGCTTCAGAGTTTAACCAGTCCAATCAAATGAGACGGAGGGACGGGACATCCGCCCCTCGGGCTGCGTCTTAGCTCCAGTGGTGTGAGTTGCTCGAGGAGGAGGAGCTCCAGGCAGACTTTGTTTGACACTGATGACTTGCGTCTGCTGAGAGACGAGGCAGAAAGCTTGTCGAAGTGATCAAGGTGCTTCTACAATAATCAAACTGAGTGCTCGGATGTACAGATATGATTTCTTTAATTAAATATCAATAATCCCTTTGACAAAGCAAAAAGGGGAGAATACTGAATGATTTTTTTTAATGCGATATGTTAAAATATTTGGCTTTTAAAGTCCATTTTCAAAAAGCCAAACCAGAACACAATAATGAGCAGCACTTGATTAATGATACAGATGATTGCAGAGTGAGATGGGCAACTTTAAACAAAGAAAGTTCAATAAAAGAAAAAGGAGGAAAGTGGCACCAAGCTTTCAGAAAAGGCTACATTGGGTTGAAAGATTGGGGATTCCAAATGTTCTAATAAAATCCAATCTTACTTGGTACACAGTGTATACATTTAAGATTGATCTGTGGTATTAACTATATTTTAAGGCAAATATTTGAGTAACTGCACGTCAATGAATGTAGACACTAGGTATGAGCATTGAGGTTTGTTCAGCTCCTAAATTGAGCTTCAGCAAAGTGTAAATTCTAAAGGAAATCTCATTGTCCTCAGAAGTTGTTAGGAAAGCTTTCTCTTGCATGTTTGTAGATCTATTACAACAGCATTCGTATCAGCATGATATAGTGAAACCCCTCTAAAATGACAATTGAATAGAGAAATGGCCTACCCTAGATCACTAGGATCTCAGACTTACAACACAAACACAAAATAACTCTTATAAATTCAAATTATGGTAGACCTTTTCCGTGCTCTTTAATCCTATATAGTGGTTTCACCTAAGCTGAAAGAACTTGCATAATGGTATAAGATTGAAGCCGCATATTTCTTTTCCACTAATCTACGAGACTTCAGACAGTCCCTGAACTGAAAGCTTACGCTGCTGCTACTTCAGTCACCACAAACCTACCAGAGGTAATATTTAAAAAATGACAAATGAGGCATATGCTCCAATCAGACCAGAAATGTAATACACTCAATTAGACTTGCAGACATGTTATTTATATATACAGAAACCACCATTCATCTGTCTCTATGGTTCCAACATAGAGGATAACCGCTCATCAGTTAACCATTTCCCTTATGACAACAGGGAATTGTGGCAAGTTATGTAACATGACAGCACACATCTGCACCCAAAGTGTACCACTTGGGACAATTCTGGCTGTTTAGTGAATTATTTCATATTGATCAAATTAAAATTGCTTCAGGTTTGGAATTTGGTTCCGTACTCATCCCTAGTAAACTCCACAATATATAAAATATTACAAAAAGGTATGATTGTTTTATTGTAGATTATAATGCTTCTGCGCATTTTATATGATGGAATGTAAAATGATCATTACTATACACTCAGTCTGATGCAGCCGGTATCTTTTTGGAATGAACAGATTAATGTGAGCATACCTATTGTATTGGCCGGGGTGATGATGCACTCCATTCCCCGCGAAAGAAAAAAAAAATATATGAGCATACTTTATAAATCCACAGTTTATCAATGAGTCATCCAATAACACAAATGTTTAATGCAATACAAACATAAGCAGGATTGCCAAGTGATACATTGTGCTTGGGCCAAAGAAATACAGAATAAAGAATACAGAGTGGGAATTTAACAAGAGTGAATTTGCGACACTATGGGCTAGATTTTCCACCAATTGAATAGAAAATCCAAATAACCTGAGGTCGAAAAGCAAGGAGATAGTGCAGTACCTATGATAGATGAGAGGTTTTATTTCAGTAAAGTTGTTTAATTTACAAAAAAAATCTAATTACTGATGTCTCTTAAAAGACTACCTGCAAATAATTGCTTGAAAATATTAAGGGTGGATATTTTATAAACCTGATTAACTGTTGTGTATCCTCTGCACTTTTGGATCCTGGGACATTTGTCCATCTACCCTCTTCCAAACCAAGCTGCTAAAAATGTGTAAATATCTACACTATCCATAATTTTAGATTCTACCCATCAAAGAAGCTAAATGTAAAAAAAAGA
This sequence comes from Squalus acanthias, assembly GCA_030390025.1. Classification (NCBI taxonomy): domain Eukaryota; kingdom Metazoa; phylum Chordata; class Chondrichthyes; order Squaliformes; family Squalidae; genus Squalus; species Squalus acanthias. Next base: position 209,839,716 of record CM059425.1, read on the forward strand.
CAATTACAAGCAATGGATGGTACCCAGTGATAAGTATATTGGATCAAAAACTATTCAGTGATCTTTTTTTCATATATTGAATGCAATCTCCTAGGTGGTTCTCCCAATATCACTCAGAAAATTGATTTGAAATGTATGGTGTGTCTGTCACACTAAACCTGTACTCTGGCTATGAAGTGTTGTCCCAGAAGAGTTTTTATATTAGAGCACTGCCTGACTCAGTTGAAGTGATAAAGCAGGTTTCTATGAAATTCAGATCTCTCAGTTATATTGTTGTACTTTATGTTATAAATCTATATGAGCTCATTAAAGAGCATCCACTTAGAACATAACACCTTTCTCACAATGTTAAAAAGTAATATTACTGTGGAGTCACCTTCTCAAAACCCTGCAATGCATCGCACAAAGCACAAAACCTCACGGTCATGACAAATGAGCTACATATTGGAGTTCATATTTAAAAGTGGAATGAAACAAAGATTTGGCCTTGCTCTCATTGTTATACACAGGCAAGGACCTGATGGTTTTTGTCCTGGATTTTGAGAAAGAATAAACTGGAAACTGAAACTTGGATTAATATTACCTGTCTACTTTAAGAAGGCACCTGTGCTTACAGAACTATCCGTGTTCTCGAAACAGAGATGTTATTAAAGTACTTATTAGTGACATTTATGTGATCAGCTTTCTTCTTGCAAAAGCAAAATACTGCGGATGCTGGAAATCTGAAATAAAAACAGAAAATGCTGGAAACACTCAGCAGGTCAGGCAGCATCTGTGGAGAGAGAAACAGAGTTAACGTTTCAGGTCAAGGACCCTTCGTCAGAACTGGAAAAAGCTGGAGATGGAACAGGTTTTTAAGCAAGTGTAGGGGCAGGGAAAGGGGGGAGAGGAGGAAAGAACAAAAGGGAAGGTCTGTGATAGGATGGAAGGCAGGAGAGATTAAGAGACATTAAGACAGATTAACAGATGGTGCAAGGCAAAAGGAGATGGTAATGGGACAAGTTAAGAAACAAAAGATGGCTCGAGATGAAGTGTAAATGGCACTGGCAGAATGAAAGACAGCTGGCCTGTGGGAGAGAGAAAAAAATATATAATAAATAAAATAAATGGAAAAAAAAGGGATAGGGGCAGAGGTTATGGTCTGAAATTGTTGAACTCTCTGTTGAGTCCAGAAGGCTGTAAAGTGCCTAATCGAAAGATGAGGTGCTGTTCCTCGAGCTTCATTGGAACAGTGCAAGAGGCCGAGGACGGTGAGGTCTGAGTGGGAGTGGAGCAGAGAATTAAAGTGACAGGCGACCGGAAGCTCGGGGTCACCCTTACGGACTGAACAGAGGTGTTCCGCAAAGCGGTCACCCAATCTGCGTTTGGTTTCCCTTACCCTGATGTATCCTGCACATGCAGTGCATCCTGTTATTTTCACCAACTCATTACTTATGCAGTGAGGTACCAGTTAATATTAGTTGTTGTAATTATTTTTAAAATGATGAGATTTTAAATTTACACTAAGATGAAAGAACTATTAGGATTAGAGTTAGCATGAACCAAAACAATATTTATGCAGTTAAGAACCTCCAATACATAGGGGAGAATTTTAACCCCCAAAAATGGATAGGTTTGGGTCGGGTGGGAAGCAAAAATTTAAAAAATCTCAAACCCGAACCCAACCCACTCCAACCCGCCCACTTCCAATTTTAACGTAGACAGGACGAGGGGCGGGCGACCAACCCGCTCCCAGGAGGCGGGTTCACTCTTTTAAATATTTTAATGAGACTGCGTGCCACAGATTTTTTTCTCTGTTCCAGCTTTAACGCTGGCCAGCCGGGTTTTCCGGGCCTTGGGAAACCTGGCAGCTAAAGGGCAGCGAAGAGTACTGCATGGAACAGGTAAGTTCTGTTCCAGCACTGCTTGTGGGTCAGGAGGATCAGGAGTGCATCCCCCCTGCCCCCCACCCTCTCCCCGGAAACCTGTAAACCTTCCGAGTGATCAGAACCCCCCCTCTCCACACACAGTCCGATGTCTTCCACGGCCCCCTGGCGATCCTCTCCCCTCCTCCCCGATCTCTCTGGGACCCCGCGATTTTCTCCCCTCCTCCCCCAGTCTCTCCAGGCCCACCCTACGATGTCCTCCCCGACCCCCGATCGCTACGGCCCCCCAATCAATGTCTCCCTCCCCCCTCTGTGCTCGCCAGCTGCAGCCTGGTGCCGCAGGACAACCTGTCCGACAGCAATCCAGCCTCTCAATTTGGATGGCTGTAGCCAGGAAAACACATTTCAAAAATGGTAATGAGGACCTGCCATTAAATTCAGCAGGACCTGACCCGACCGTAAAACTGCACCCGCTCATCCCCGCCTTCCTGTAAATACTGGGGCCATAGGTTCAGCTCGGGGCTGAAAGCACTACTCGTTGCTTTGAGGTGGTAAAATGTGCCTCGCTGGTGCATCACCTAATTCCAATAAAATACCCATTTTGTATCCTCCCCTCAACCCATAAACATCATGTGTCATTGTTAATAGAGGAGTTGTGGTGAGAATAACTTGCACAACAATTGGGCTTGTGTCTCATGAAAGCTTGTGGGTAGAATTTTGTTTCACACATGATGCCATCCAGTTGCATTCATGCCATGATTCATGCTGCAGACCGAATCCTACAGTGAATCTTCTAGTCTTCATTTCTATGATCAGTAAAACATATGCAGTTTGTGTCATGTTGTGGGGGGGAGGGGTGAGAGGGGACAGTGGAGAATCTGTCTCAATTATTAATTTATTCAACTTTTCAGATGGATTGGCTGTACACATTCTACCATTTTGAAGCAATGTATACAGACAGTTTATCTCCAGATGGATATTTGTTCAGACACAAATATATCCCCAGGGGCATGAATGTTGTTTTAATCCACACTTAAATTTGTAGCCATTCCACAAGTGAAGAAAACTATTTTAATTAATCTTCCCATAGTGTATGAGATATCATTCCAGCATGTTTACACAAATGTGTATGCTGGAAACTCAGTTAATGACATTTTCAAAATGTTAAATGGTGCCTCAGTCTACTGGATAAAATAACTATATCCAGAGCACGATGCACTAAAGTGTAGAATATGTTACTGTTGGTACTGATGCACCTATCAGCCCTAGACTTGTAATTAAGGATGTTGTTAAAAAACTATTTTCTGTCATTATTCTGTAGGGGGGAAAATGGTCATTGAATTGTTATCACTTTCATATAAAATCTTTGCTGCATTTCTGTTGCTTGATTCATCCTACCTGATGCAATAAAAATAGTCCCACATTTTCATAGGTACACTTGTAGAATCACACTGGTTACAAAAGAATGTGTCAATGTTACAGAAGAATAAATTCAGTTTTAAAGCCCAATTTCACAACCTGTTGGAGGTGTGTACATTGAGGAAGATGCCTTGTGTTACAATTAATGTTAATTATTTCAAGCTCTAAAGGTGAAGCGTGTTGTGAAACACCCCAATGAACTGAATTGTGCATCCTTATTGTACTTTTTGGTGTGAAATATTGAATTTTTGAATACAACAACATTTAAAGTGACATCGGACATGCCAACTGCTTTCTGTATTTTTAAGTCTTTTCGTCATGAAATTTTTCTAGAGAAACAATTGCACCACCTAGTGCTTAAGCAGTTACCCTACAATTTAGTTGTTGAAACCGTACTATTCTCTTCAGAGGTATGTAACTGTGTATTTCCATGCTTATTTTGCTAGTGTGATCAGAAAGTATGCAGTTGCATTATTAATATCTTTGTTACTTCTGCTTTATAAAATCTTTTTCACTCAGGGAGTAAGCTGCTTATTCCACAGTTCCCTTTATATATAGAATCATAGAATCGTAGAATTGTTACTGCGCAGCAGGAGGCCATTCGGCCCGTCGAGCCCGTGCCTGCTCTCTGCAAGAGCACTTCAGCTAGTCCCACTCCCCCTGCCCTTTCTCCGTAGCCCTGCAATTTTTTTTCCTTCAGGTACTTATCTAATTCCCCTTTGAAAGCCACGATTGAATCTGCCTTCACCACCCTTTCAGGCAGTGCATTCCAGATATACTGCATTTCATTTCAAAACCCATAGCCAACAGCTGCCTATTGCATTTTTTTAAACTTTAAACATGTCTACATTTACCTGCAATACCTGTTGCATTTGTAGATGAACTTGTGCTGCAGTTTCCAAAGTTAAATGAAGTTGACTCACACCAAAACATCTTATCTCGAGCACAAATTAGGAAGAATTCAGGCCGAAAGAAAAAAACCTAGGCCTCTACAACCTGGAGAAAATCATGGTCTACAAAGAAAATGAAAAGCAGGGGTCTGTTCAGGTTTGGAAACATTGGGACCAGTTCAAGTACGCACACCTCTGAGCCTGCAAAACTCAGAAAAATTTGGGCCTCTTCAAATTAGAAAAAATGGTCCCCATCGAATTTAGGGAAATCAGGGCCTATAAAGGGTTTTTTTTTTAATTGTAGCCAGAACACCCTCACCCCACTGAGCAAGTTTGACCCCGCCCCGATGCTTTGCTGGACTTACCCTCAACTGCAGGACTCCCAATATCACGTTACCATTCACCTATCAATAGAATAAGCGAGGGGCTTGTTCCAAGGGATCTTTTCATGGTGCAGTATAACCAGGAGACTCAGGAAGATGCACCAATTCAATGTAAGCTGACTTACTCTTGACTTTCCATTCTGTTCTGTTAAGAATTGCCTTTTGTCCACTCATTGGCTTTGCAGGGTGGTCGAGATTGTTAAACTGACATTGTGGTAATAGCAAGGAGGAAACCCATGTCCTACTGCTCCTGTGGCACAGCAAGTTACTGTACTGCATCACCAGACTCTAATCAATACATTCTTACATGGCACACTGTTACAGCTCAATGGGCTGAATGGCCTCCTTCTGTGCTGTAACCATTCTATGATTATTATATAGTTGACAACAAACCTGAATGAAAATTTGTGGTTTCTAGATGAGTAATCTTATCCTTCTATTTGTTATTGCTGGAAGGTATAAATTGTAGAATAATAAATAATGTCTTCTATTTATTGATAAGAAGAATTGCGCCTTTCCATGTTAAAGGGCACAATTGTTAGTATTTCCATTTACTTATAATATTGTTGATTAATAAGATGACTGGGATTTCTAGAGAGGCTAACAGAACTAAACATAAATATGACTGTTAGCCCACATGGAAATGTTCCAGGGCCATAGAAATCAATATTGTCATGATTCGAGAAAAATATTTGTATTGCAGTCATAACAAGAGTTAGAACAAAGAAAACGGAACCATCACAAATTGAAAACAAACTCAGAAGTTGCCCAGTGACAAGGTCAGAAACACTGACAAAAGGAAATCTTGCGAACAAAACAAAGTTCCTACACAAAGAAAAGACTGTGGCAGTGAAAGAAATTATAATCAAGGGTGGGAAGCTGAATTGAGCACAGCATGATAAAGGCGCTTCATTAACAGATTAATGCCTCCACCTGTCAATCATAAGATTAATTAACATCTCACAGAAGAGCACTGTGACACAATGGAAAACATGAAAGGATCTTCCCCAGTCTGCCAATTTGAACTTTGCTACAACTAATGAAGGTTTAAGGGAAAATTTCATAATTTTGCTGACCATAACATGTTAAGAACATTGAAGTCAACTGAAGGAGCCTTTCTTCAGCAGACTGAAAGAACTCTGGATATAAATAAAACATTTATAAGTATATATGTCTGTGCGTGTGTATACTTTAAATAATATTGGAATTGAGATTAAGCCTGACTTTTTAATTTATAGCTTTTTGGGGAAAACCTTTGCATGTAAGTTTTGGTGCTATCCTGGATGTCTCTTGAAGGCTGGCTCCGAAAATATACAGGAGCTCAGTTTGTGGGTCAAGGTCAAACACAGCCGTTCAGCCGCACTAAGTTTGACTCAATAGCACCACCTAGAGGGCTGACAGGTCAACTGTGCAATGATCAAATTGTATCTAAAATAAAACTGAATTCCTCTACCATGAGTTGCTCCCAACTCACAAAAAGGTGCTACTTATACAATAGGATTCACATCTGTATTGTAAACTAAGAAGATAGTGAATCAATAGCAGAAATAAACTTACTCCAATCACCTTCCATAAGTATTAAGGCAAAGGACAATCTTCCAGCATCACTGAATAAACTAGCACAAGCTATAGGAAATCTGAGGAGATTTGTCTGTCATAAGTACAATCTGTGGGAGTCATAGGCATAAATATAATGTGGAAAATATAACTACATTGGAGCAATTTCTAATTTGCTGTAAAGTCTTACATTAAAATTGGAAAAATTATCATTCTAGTCAATAATTTTGAAAGGATAGCTTTATGACACGTTTATGACACCCCCAAATTACATTTATTATTTTTACTTTTGTCCTGTAGGTGCAGCATATACATACCATTCACATTTAAATGTTAATCTGAACTGTAATATCTGTATTTCAAAGGTATAATTAAATGTCACTTTTGCTGTAAGTAACAAGGCTTACTGTGATTTGTCCAACAATGCACTTGCCTTATTTGAATAGTCAGTAGAAAAGGTGACACTTCAATACACAAAACACCACTAGTTTGCTTCTCCAGAAGAGATCATTCAATAATATATGAATTGAAGAGTTACCTCTGTGCAGCTTTAACCTTTTCCTGACAAAGGGTCATAAGGCCTGAAACGTTAACTTTTTTTTTCTCCACAGATGCTATCTGAGCTGCTGAGCGTTACCAGCATTTTCTGTTTTTATTTGAACCTTTTCCTACTTTATCTTGACCCCCTCTCTCCTATATGAATTCATGAAAGGTAAACTGGGAAATGTAGCTGCTGGACCACATTGTACTTTCAATATATTTCCTTTGTAATTTATTTTTTGTTTGTTCATTTTTCTGGCAAGAAACATTCAGTGGAATGTAAAATTGTCTCTGGCTGCACTTTTCACTATATTTAGTGCTGGTGAAAATTGACCTAAAATGTGAACTCCAAATAGACAATCCGGGTCTGTGCCTCCACAACATATTTTCGTATTTTCACCTTCTTGCAAGGTTGCCGTAGCAGTGAAAAATAACTGTCATATTTGTTTTGTCAACCTACACATGGTAAATATTTTTTTTTTTACAATCATGCCTATCCAGCACCTTTTAACCCAAACAGTGCAAAATAAATTTACTTCAAAAGTATTCACATCACGGAAAATATCAATGTCGAACTTAAATCATTCAAACTGAATTTGTAAATAAAGCATCAGCAACCTTAAGCAAGCTGATGTATTTAATCAGATTCAATACGAGATCAGTCTAGGTCAGGCACTTACATCAGTTTTCCTTCCAACTTCTCCCTTCAGTTATAGGTTTCTGTGAGTCTGCCTTGCAGAAATGACATATTGGAACGAAAAGTTTATAATACACAAGATTGGGCCTTTTAGAGTCTTCTAAAGGCAGAGAGGGAAGTAGAGAGGCAGAGGGGTGTAGAGAGTTCCAGATAGTAAGGCTAAGGCTCTGTCACCAATGGTGGGATGAAGGAAGGCTGAATACATAGAAGCTCAGAGCTTGAGGACCAAAGGGTGGGAGAGGGCATATTAGGCTGGAGGAGGCTGCAGAGATAAGGTGGAGTGAGGCTGTGGAGGGAATTGAAATTGAGGACTTGGGTGCAGAGAACCAGTGAAGATCAGCTAGGATGGAGATGATGGGTGAGAAGAACTTAGTGCAGGACAGGATGCTGGTGGTGAGCTTTAGACTATTTGGAGCTTATGCAGAGTGAAGGGCTTTAAACGGGAAGGCAGGGATTGGAGAAATCAATTCTAAAGGTGACAAGACTGTTGATAAGGATTTTGATGGCGGTGGGGATTTACAGGCATCGGATTTACACAGGCCTTATGGTACCTTCCTGTCATAATTCCAGTGAAAGTGCAGCCAGAGGCTAGAGCCATTGACTGGGACCCAGATATAGTGGGTGCGGCCTTCGCTGGGAGTTTTTAAAAATTTGTTTATGGGATGTGGGCGTCGCTGGCAAGGCCAGCATTTATTGCCCATCCCTAGTTGCCCTTGAGAAGGTGGCGGTGAGCCGCCTTCTTGAACCGCTGCAGTCCATGTGGTGAAGGTGCTCCCACAGTGCTGTTAGGGAGGGAGTTCCAGGATTTTGACCCAGCGACGATGAAGGATCGACGATATCATTCTAAGTCAGGCTGGTGTGTGACTTGGAGGGGAACTTGGAGGTGGTGGTGTTCCCATGCGCCTGCTGCCCTTGTCCTTCGAGGTGGAGGAGGTCGCGGGTTTGGGAGATGCTGCCGAAGAAGCCTTGGCGGGTTGCTTCAGTGCATTTTGTAGATAGTACACACTGCAGCCACGGTACGCCGGTGGTGGAGGGAGTGAATGTTTAAGGTGGTGGATGGGGTGCCAATCAACTGGGCTGCTTTGTCCTGGATGGTGTCAAACTTCTTGAGTGTTGTTGAAGCTGCACTCATGCAGGCAACTGGAGAGTATTCCATCACACTCCTTACTTGTGCCTTGTAGATGGTGGAAAGGCTTTGGGGAGTCAGGAGGTGAGACACTCGCCGCAGAATACCTAGCCTCTGACCTGCTCTTGTTGCCACAGTATTTATGTGGCTGGTCCAGTTAAGTTTCTGGTCAATGGTGACCCCCAGGATGTTTCCTTTCAGAAAGGAAATAGAGAGAGTACATCGCCAACATGTTCCCGTAAAGGTCAAGGGTGGGACCAACAAGCCCAGGGAACCCTGGATGTCAAGGGATATACAAGAATGGATTAGGAAAAAAAGGTAGGCTTTTGGCAGATACAAAGAACTAAAAACAGTGGAAGCCCGAGAGTATAGAAAGTGCAGGGGGGTACTTAAAAAAGAAATTAGGAGAGCGAAGAGGGGGCATGAAAAAACACTGGCAGGCAAAATAAAGGAAAATCCCAAGGTGTTTTATAAATATATTAAGGGCAAGAGGATAACTAGGGAAAGAGTAGGGCCCATTAGGGACCAAAGTGGCAATCTGTGTGTAGAGCCGGAAGATGTGGGTGAGGTTTTAAATGAATATTTTGCATCTGTGTTAACTATGGAGAAGGACAATGTAGGCATAGAAATCAGGCAGCGGGATTGTGATATACTTGAACAAATTAGTATTGAGAGGGAGGAGGTACTAGCGGTTTTACCGGGCCTAAAAGTGGATAAATCCCCAGGCCCTGACGGGATGTATCCCAGGCTGCTGTGTGAGGCAAGGGAGGAGATTGCAGGGGCTCTGACACAAATTTTCAGAACCTCTCTGGCCACAGGGGATGTGCCAGAGGACTGGAGGACAGCTAAAGTAGTACCATTATTCAAGAAGGGTAGTAGGGATAAACCAGGGAATTACAGGCCAGTGAGCCTAACATCAGTGGTAGGGAAATTATTGGAAAAAATTTTGAGGGACAGAATTAGTCTCCACTTGGAGAGGCAAGGATTAATCAAGGATAGTCAGCATGGCTTTGTCAGGGGGAGATCATGTCTAACCAATTTGATTGAATTTTTTGAGGGGGTGACTAGGTGTGTGGATGAGGGTAGTGCAGTTGATGTAGTCTACATGGACTTCAGTAAGGCTTTTGACAAAGACCCACATGGGAGACTGGTCAAGAAGGTAAGAGCCCATGGGATCCAGGGCAATTTGGCACATTGGATCCAAAATTGGCTTCGTGGCAGGAGGCAGAGGGTGATGGTCGAAGGATGTTTTTATGACTGGAAGCCTGTGTCCAGTGGTGTACCGCAGGGATCGGTGCTGGGTCCTTTGCTGTTTGTAGTGTACATTAATGATTTAGATATGAATGTAGGAGGTATGATCAGTAAGTTCGCAGATGACACGAAAATTGGTGGAGTGGTAAATAGCGAGGAGGGAAGCTTCAGGCTACAGGAGGATATAGACGGGTTGGTCAGATGGGCAGAACAGTAGCAAATGGAATTTAACCCTGAAAAGTGTGAGGTGATGCATTTTGGGAGGACTAACAAGGCAAGGGAATACACAATGAATGGTAGGACCCTAGGAAGGACAGAGGATCAGAGGGACCTTGGTGTGCATGTACATAGATCCCTGAAGGCAGCAGGACAGGTAGATAAGGTGGTTAAAAAGGCATATGGGATACTTGCCTTCATTAGCCAAGGCATAGAATATAAGAGCAGGGAGGTTATGATGGAGCTGTACAAAATGCTAGTTAGGCCACAGCTTGAATACTGTGTGCAGTTCTGGTCACCACACTATAAGAAGGATGTGATTGCATTGGAGAGGGTGCAGAGGAGATTCACCAGGATGTTCCCTGGGCTGGAGCGCTTCAGCTATGAAGAAACTGGACAGGCTGGGGTTGTTTTCCTTAGAGCAGAGAAGGCTGAGGGGAGACCTGATTGAGGTGTACAAAATTATGAGGGGCATAGATAGGGTAGATAGAAAGGAACTTTCCCCCTTAGTAGAGGGGTCAATAACCAGGGGGCATAGTTTCAAGTTAAGGGGCAGGAGGTTTAGAGGGGATTTGAGGAAATTTTTTTTACCCAGAGGGTAGTTGGAATCTCAAACTCACTGCCTGAAAGGGTGGTAGAGGCAGGAACCCTCACAACATTCAAGAAGCATTTAGATGAGCATTTGAAATGCCATAGCATACAAGGCTACGGACCAAGTGCTGGAAAATGGAATTAGAATAGATAGGGCTTGATGGCCGGCGCTGACACGATGGGCCAAAGGGTCTCTTTCTGTGCTGTATAACTCTATGACTCTATGTTGATGGTGGGGGATTCGGTGATGGTAATGCCGTTGAATGTCAAGGGGTGGTGGTTAGACTCTCGCTTGTTCGACAGAGTCATTGCCTGGCACTTGTGTGGCACGGATATTACCTGCCACTTATCAGCCCAAGCCTGAATGTCATCCAGGTCTTGTTGCATGCGGACATGGACTGCTTCATTATCTGAGGAGTTGTGAATGACACTGGACACTGTGCAGTCATCAGCGAACATCCCCATTTCTGACCTTATGTTGGAGGGAAGGTCATTGATGAAGCAGCTGAAGATGGTTGGCTAGGACACTGCCCTGAGGAACTCCTGCAGCGATGTCCTGGGGCTGAGATGATTGACCTCCCACCACCACAACCATCTTCCTTTGTGCTAGGTATGACTCCAGCCAGTGGAGAGTTCCCCCCCACCGATTCCCATTGACTTCAGTTTTACTAGTGCTCCTTCATGCCACACTCGGTCAAATGCTGTCTTGATGTCAAGGGCAGTCACTCTCACCTGAGCTCTGGAATTCGGCTCCTTTGTCCATGCTTGGACCAAGGCTGTAAAGAGGTCGGGAGATGAGTGGTCTTGGCGGAACCCAAACTGAGCATCAGTGAGCAGGTTATTGGTGAGTAAGTGCCGCTTGATAGCACTGTTGATGACACCTTCCATCACTTTGCTGATGATTGAGAGTAGACTGATGGGGCGGTAATTGGCCGGGTTGGATTTGTCCTGCTTTTTGTGGACAGGACATATCTGGGCAGTTTTCCACATTGTCGGATAGATGCCAGTGTTGTTGCTGTACTGGAACAACTTGGCTAGAGTCACGGCTAGTTCTGGAGCACAAGTTTTCAGCACGATAGCCGAGATGTTGTCGGGGCCCAGGGTGTCCAGAGTGATAGTGGTGTGCTGCGCTATGTTGTGCAGGACACAGCACACCACTATCATTCGGGACACCCTGGCTGGTGAGTACTGAAGGGTGCCTCCAGACCTATCTAGGCACCTGAAGCGTATCTTCAACATGCCGATGGCTTGCTTGATGACGCACCTGGTGGTCATGTGGCTCTCGTTGTAGCGCTCCTGTGTCTCACCTGTGGGGTTCCTCACAGGTGTCATTAGCCAAGTTAGAACTGGGTATCCCTTGTCTGCTACGAGCTAGCCATTAAGTCTGCTTCCAAGAACGAAAATGTCTGGGATGTTGGACTGCCTCAGTGCGAAGGCATCATGACAGCTCCCAGGGAATCTGGCGCAGACCCGCATGAACTGGTAAGCTGGTTGCACACCAGCTGCGCATTGATCCGTTGCGGTTTATACATACTCCTGGTTGCTGTGGTGGTGCTCGGATTGCCTTGTGTATGCAGTCGATATCATCCTGTACCTAGGGGAACCCAGCCAGAAAGGCGAATCTAAGTGCCCACTCATTCTGGCTATTGTCATCATAGGGAAAGTTCACGTAACACCCACCCCTGGCAAACAATTCGTCTGTCACCTGCCTTATGCAGTTATGTGCAGCCAACTGCGCCATCCTGGATATGTTGCCAGTAGCATCCTGGAAGAATCCTGAGGCAAAAAGGTTGAGGACGGTGGTCACTTTGACAGCCACTGGTAATGTATGGCCACCAGGTCCAGCAGGGAGTAGTTCTTCCTGTAGGAGGCTGCAGATGTCTGCTACCACCTGACGTGACAACCTCAGCCTGCAGAAGCACTGCTCTTCTGAGAGGTCAAGGAAGCCTCCTACCCTGTGACAGGATAGTGCCTCCTGCGACCTCGGCTCCTCTCCTGTATACCTCCCTTCCATGCACCTCCCTCCTGTGCACCTCCCTCCAGTGTTTATTTCTGGAGGTATAGAATTGAAAAGTAGGGAAGTTATGTTAAACCTGTATCGAACCTTGGTTCGACCACACTTGGAGTACCGCATACAGTTCTGGTCACCATATTATAAAAAGAATATAGAAGCACTGGAGAGGGTGCAGAGAAGATTTGCAAGGATGATACCAGAAATGTGAGGAAAGGATGAACAGGCTGGGTCTATTTTCTCTTCAACAAAGGCTGAGGGGTGGCCTCATAGAGGTCTTTAAAATTATGAAAGGTTTTGATAGAGTGGATAGAGAGAGAATATTTCCACTTGTGGGGAAGAGCATAACTAGAGGCCATCAATATAAGATAGTCATCAAAAAATCCAATAGGGAATTCAGAAGAAACTTCTTTACCCAGAGAGGGGTGAGAATGTGGAACTCGCTACCACAGGGAGTGGTTGAAGCGAATAGTATAGATACATTTAAGGGGAGGCTAGACAAGCATATGAGGGAGAAGGGAATAGAGGGTTATGCTGATAGAGTTAGATGAGGAAAGACGGGAGGAGGCTCGAGTGGAGCATAAATGCCGGCATGGACTGATTGGGCTGTTTCTGTGACGTATAGCCTATGTAATCATATGGATCCTAAGTGCACCGCTCTCCTGTGCATATGCTGATTCTCCCTCAGCACATTGTCACTGCTGTGGATGGTGATGGTTTTCCTCTTCAAGTGCTGTCAAAGATATTCAAGATGCCTTCCATCCTGATCTTGTCAATTTGAAATCCCCAAAGGTTGGAAAAAGCTTTATCTACACAAATACTCTCTGTCAAACATTTGCCAGAGGGAATTGAGACAGCAGTTGCAATAAGTAAGCTTTTATTCAGATGGGACAATGACAAGTTTAAATACCCAACTGAACTGCTGCTGAAACTCGCCCTATTTCCTGGTCAGTTTCCCAAGCCCTGGTAAACCAATGCTTCTCAAGTAAAAATTGGAACCAAGTTAAAAACTATTTAAAAATACCTCATTAATATCTCCTAAGGCCGTTAATTGAACCAATAAGTACCCGCCCGCGTCCAATTAGGAAATCCCTGACTTCAGCGAGTAGGTTTCTCGCCGGTATCCAAACGTGACTCCGTTAAACCGGGTGCACTGGAGCCGGGTTGTGCTTTGCTCTAAAAATCAAAAGACTTTACTCCACACCCGTTCCCAACCCACCTATTCTTGGGGTTAAAATTCCTCCCAGTATCCCCTTAACCATTGAGATTTAAAGACTGAGCAATAAACAAAGGAAGGACTGAAAAGGAAGGTGAATTAGAGTGGGCGAATTCAATGTCAAATCAGGTACAGAAAGCGAAATAAAGAGGGAAAGAAAATTGGGAAAAAAGAAAGAAAAAAAGAGACAGAAAGGAAAAGTAAGAAAAAAAAATTAAATTTAAAATTCAACATTTTTAAAATCTCCAACAACAATTCCCTACCCAAAGGAATGAGACTCCACAGTTTAAATTGTTCACTTTCTGGGCCAATGAGGTTGATTGGCAGTCATTAACAATTATCATGTTGTTAAAAGGGTACTTATGCTATTAATTACTAGACTTAACTTTCTGTGGTGAGACATTTAAAGGAGTAGGCCCACCACTACCTTCTCAGGGCAACTTGGGATGGGCAATAAATACAGCTTTGCCCGCGTCTCCCACAACCCAAGAACAAATAAAAAAAAGACTTTTCCGATTACTAATAAGTGGACTCAATGGCAGATGACCAATGATTTCCTTGCCTTGCAGCTGAATTCATAAAAACTAAAGCCTGATAGCTGCTGATCTATTCAGCAGGACCATGTTAAGACAACCGCAAAGGGACGGAAAGCTGATTATTGAAAGCGGAAGGCCAGTAAAGCAATATTTGAAGCTTCTTTGGAGCAATCAAGAGCTGCTGAAAAGTTGGATTATGCTGTAGTGGAACATGAGGCTAAGGGAATCACTTAGAAGATGAAGTAGGATCAGTGAGTTGCATTCATCCACAAGGGTATACAATTACACAAAAATGATGCAAAATCATTTTTCCATTGGCTAAAGTCTGTTGCCAGTCATGCTAAAAATGGGATTCTCTGGTTTAGTACCAAGGAAATCATTGGCCATACGATCTGTCATTGAGTCTGCTTATAGGCAGTCATGCATGTTCAGTAATCTTCAGTAGCCTTGAGAGAGTATCCTCAGCTTCTGGAGAGAACATTAAACTGTGTTGGCATCTGACCCAACAACCAATAGTAAGGATCCATCTACATGGAATGGAAAAGCCAGTGAGTGCGCTGCACAGATTAAAGGCCTTTATGAACTAGTTTGACGGAAGGAAATGGATTCCACACTGTGCCATTTAGCCAACAGTAGGGAAGCTAGTGTGGACACTATTCATGCCAAATTCCTAAAGGTTACTCTAGGAGGGGGAGGAGGAAGGGACATCAATGGTCTTAAGAATAATGATGCGGAGATGCCGGTGTTGGACTGGGGTGGACAAAATTGAGAGGTCGCACAACACCAGGTTATAGTCCAACAGTTTTATTTGAAATCACAAGCTTTCGGAGCTATCGATTGCTCCTTCCTCAGGTGAAGTAAATTAGATACAGAATCGCCAAAGCATATATAGATAGAAAACAAAGCATGTGTACTTTACAATTGCAGACCACTAAATTAAATCATCCTGACTATCTGCCGAGGTGTGATAAAGTTAATTAAGTCAGCCAGGAAGGTACCACATCAAAGACATAGCAAGATACAACTGAGACAATGAGGTGTAGTCGCAGGGGTTCTAACGTGTCAAAAGCTGCCGTCTGTATGTAAAACGAAAAGCTTTAAAAAATTTTACTTTTTTACTGGGAAAATTTTTACTTTTTTACTGGGAATCACATCTGTGAACAAGCTAACGACGACTCGAGTCCGGATCATGCCAGGAACAATGGACTTGCCTTGAAGATGCTCTTTTGAGGCTGCTGAATATGGTTCTGTTGGAAGCGCACATACTCCCAGAATGCAGTTTGTGCCTTCCATCCACAAGAAGGGGGTCCAAATGAGCACAAAAGCTACTGAGGAATTTTGTTGATATCAGCGGTTGTGAGCGTAGTACTTTGAGTCGCCTGCATTGATTCATCTGGTGCTGTTCCTCTATACACTTGGAACCTATGCTTTCACTGGACTGTGGCCTCCAGCCCAAAACAGGACCACTCGCCTTTGATCCACTTCCTGCAGCAGAACTTCCAACTCCTCAGCATCAGAGATATCAATGTTGCCCAGCATGCACTGTGCCATTGAGATCAATTAGTTCAATCTTCTGCCACCACTTCCCTTTTAATAGTCAGTTGCAACACTTTAAGGGCCTCTGCCTCACCAGATTTTACATCTCAGCCAATTGTGTTGCAGGCTAACTTCTCTGGGCCAACTTTTCATTTGCTAGTAGTATATCTATATTAGAGGGAGGGACTCCCTTTGGAAAAATTCGGCATAGCCCATCCCCTGAGGGTGAGTCTGCACCATGGGCCACTCAACAACATTTTGGCCATTTTTGCAAAATCCAGGCTTAAATATAGAGATATTTCCTTTTATAATATTTAGGACTGTGGGGCAATGACATGATTACAGTCCTTATTTGAGACAGTTTGTTGTGCGCATCTTGGGAAAGAAATCCTTTCTGTAATGTGCTGAGCTTGTCTGCCTGTTGCATACTTACCAGGAGTCAAATTCTTCAGTTCATAAGGTTCTCTGAACAGATGTTCCATATGTTCCCATGTCAGGAAGATGAAGATGATGGGCTGAAAGAAGCATATGCACACCACACATCAGCTGTTTAGGACAAGATGTTCAAGGATGTATTCTGTATGGGATGCTTTGGGGTCTTCACCCACCACAGTAACCTATAGTTTTGGCAAGCCACTTATAATTACTGAATAAAGCACACAGACAGAAATCAAGAGTTCAGTAGAAACATCCATAAATCAGCTCTTTCTGTCTATTCTTGGCATAGGCACACAGAGCACCTGCAGGGCCAGGAACATCCAGTATCACAGCTGCCATCTGTGTGCATTAAGTGCCTCCTTAGAAAGATCAATGAGACATCTTTGGTGAATATTTCGGAAGAACAGCACACCACACACTACAAAGAACTAAGTAGACCTTTAGAGCAGCATGTTGTTGCACCCCTCTTGTGTGCTCCATCAATGTCATTTTTTTGATATGTTTAAGCAAACAAGTGCCTGATTTGTATTACTAAACAGAAAAAAATTATAATGGAAGTATCCAAATTTTAGTCCGTAGCCGTTGTGACCGACCACCCACTCATTCTTCTGTCTCAAAAGACGTGAAGTAAAAATAATAGGAAAAAAGAGCTGTGTGCAGTTGCCACATGTGGGTGATGATGCTTTGAGCATTGGAGACTGCTTGCATGTGTATAAGCTGCAGACCATAGCCTGGATTTTCTGTGTTGTATCATTCAGGTGGGTGGGGCAGGAAATGGGATGTGGATCTGTTACACCGTATGCTGCCCACTTTTGTGCCTGCCCCATCTTTTATCATTATTTCCAGAGGATGGCAAAATCAGTCACCCTAAAATGGGCGAGCGTATTTAAATGAAGTGGCGATGATGGGGTAACATCATACATCCCACTTTCCATCATTACTGCCTCAATTGCACCCAATCGTAATTATAGCTATATAAAATGGGCATCCAAGGCTGCTAGGTACTACAGAAAAGGTGGGAGTGGATTTAAAGAACATAGGAGGTACTTTGTAAGGATTCACAGAAAGCTTATTTTTCAGACGGCTTTAGTGAGTTTTTTTTCTGTAACGATCTATCTTTCTGTCTTTTGTTGTGGGGCTGCCATTTACTCCCTTCCCCTCACAACTGCACAGCTAAAACAATAAGTTCCCATTGACAATTCCCTTGTATCTTTGATTTTGCAGGGAGGCCAGGTAGGACCAGAGGTGCATAGCACCCACCTGCCAGTACCGCCACACCTGAATTACCAAGCAAAGGCTGTCCTACCTCGAGTTGTTTGAAGATGGAATTGGCAATGATTTCTCTCAGCATCTCCCTCCTCCCACTCTTTGCTACAGCTCTCCTTGGAATGCATCTTTTATCAGATGCAAAGTAGGCTTTTCTCCTGAGCCTGATTTCCTGAAGTAGAACTTGAATATCAGCCTCCAGAAACCAGGGCAGAGGGGCGGATGGTGCTCTGTGGACTGCAGCAATCCTCTCCAACACTTTTAAATGCAGACATTTTTAGCTGCATCCAAGCATAGTTTTGTGTTGTGGTCCCTTTAAGTCCAGCAGCAGCACACTATTTCCCACCCCAGAATATGTGAGCTCCCAATGACAGGCTGGTCCTATGGAAACCTGATTTGGGAAACTACAACATAATCAGCACTTTATATTTTTATATGCAGAATGCAGTTCAGTTTTAAGAGCTGAAGACTGCCTGGTTTGGAATGATTGTTAATTTTTTTTTCAGAAGGCAGTTGATCTTTAAGGGCTAGAGACTGCCTATTTTTGAATGATTTTTAATTTGTTTTTCAAAAGGCAGTTCACCTTTAAGGGCTCATGACTGCTTTCTAAAATGACGGCCTTGCTTTAAAAGAATGCAGCCTTGCTCCATGGATGCTATAGCGAAGCGACATTGGGCCTCCTGCTGAGCGCACAGCCTGAATCAATGCAGTCGTCTCTGAGCTGTACGTTGAAATCATTCAAATCAGCAGGCAACAGCAAAATAACGTGCTGCCAGCGATTTTTAAACGGGCAGGAGGAAATCTCGCCCCGCGGTGCCACCACCCTTTTTCGGGCCTTATCTAGGCCTATGTGTTCTCTCTTGGAGTGCATCGATCCACATATGCATGTCCTGTGGCCACAAATTCTTGGTGAAGCAAAGCATGTGCTAATTCAGTGATGAAAAAAATGGCACATCATCAAAGCTTGTTCTCCCATCAAGGCAGCTAATTGTATTTTGAATAAATCCACCAAGCAAGGCAGTAGGGATAAAAACACTGGACTTATTCAAAATACAGTTACATGCTTTGATGCTCCGATAACTTCCATTTTCCTTACCATAGCTTGCCCCCATTCCATTAAACTTCTCTGACCTTTCCTCAGTTTTTCCCTTCTCATTTCAAGCAACACCCTCAGTGCTATCCAGTATCTGAATCCTGTTTGACACTGTTATTTCCTGCGTTATTCATACTGTATTTTTTGCTTTTCTTATATGCTAATGGGAGACAACTGAAGGCTTGTCTCTGTCCTCAATTGTCTCTCCTACTACATCTAATACCAACCATGTATCATCTATGAACTTTTCACACACACACACCAATCTTGACTGCAAGAACCCTCCTGTCCAATTCCACCTCTCTTTTAAATCCTTGGTTAGCAAACAATGTCCTCAATAATAAGCCCATGTTATAAAATTTGCGTCTCCATAGAATGTGAAGATTCACAAGCAGCCTGAGATGAGACGATGAATTAATTATAGTCCCTGGCAACTGTGTAAGCAGATCTTCATTGTCTGGCACATTAACATATAAACTCCTCTTGACTCAGCAGCTGCAGCATATGATTGTAAGGGGAATTTTAAACCCGTGTGAACCCAGTTTAATTCAAAATCCCTTCTGTGGAAAAGTCATCAAAAATATCCTAAAATGTGACACTTTGTACTCCACAGGCTAATTTCTGATTTTGCACCATGGGTGGAGAATCTTGCCTGTCGGCAGTGTACGTTGGAAAATTGCTGGTGTGCTCCCACTATATTCTGTCCTTTACTCAATGGAATATCATGGGTAGTGCTCCTATGATTTCCCAATATGCACTGCCAGTGGGAGAAGTTCCACACCAGCAACAAAAACCTGGACAATTGCACCCCACAGCTCTGTTCAACATCTCACAGCCCACACAAACCACTGCTCTTACTTCACTCACCATCTTCTTGTTCAATTGAGGTCTTGATCATTAAGCGTAGTGTGCCAATAGTTCGGCCTAATGAAGTTGTGTGAATACAATTTGCTCACATAAAGGTAAAATTATCTACAATCTATTAATATTAAAAATCTTACACCTGTGCATACTCGCTGAGCACGTTTCCATTATAAATTCCTAGGTCTACATTTACAATGGAAACTTACTATGTAAATTTGTCATATTGTAATCACTCGCTGCCTCCACCTCACCCCCAACCCCCTCAAAAACGCCTCCCCCCCACAGCGGATGCACTGCAGAGCCACCATTGGCCGGAGGGTATAATTACAGTGTGGAAAGATTACATTGGCAGTTTCCATTAAAATGTGGACATAGGAGTTTATAATGGAAAAATCTGGTCTAATTATCCCCCTGGCCTTTAATCCCTGTTTACTTGAAGACTATGCTTAGTCATAGCTCCCTGTGTGCAACGCCAAGGAAAATTGACTACATTTGCTATGTATGTCCTGTATTCCTTATTCTGGGCATTACCATTCTGTCATGTCTGTCAGCTCAATAGGATTTTCCCATTATAAAGTTACCTGTCACACAATGAGTCCTGCAGTTACATACTTCTACCATTAGATGGAGCATTATACGTTCCAGAAGCAGCAGATCCCCAGACCTATAGCATCACAAATGCACTCTGAGGGAAATTTGATTTATCCTAACTTCCAGTGGGCAATGCTGTGGGAGATCCACTAGTACGTGGAAAATGTTGGGGAGGTAATACTATATGTGACGAGGGAATAAACCCTCTTTGTGATTATGCGCAAAATGGATCCAAAAATAGATTTGAAAACACATATCTTAGAAGTACCTGATGAGGATGATAAAAATGTTAACCTTTATTTAAAGGCCTGTCCAAAAATTAAGCAGAATGTGCTATTCTTAACTAAGTACCTTCTAATTTCCAGATTTTATCAATATTGGCAGGAAGATTAAAGTATTGTACAATTGACATCGAAGTCAATACTGAAGAATAATGATGATCACCGTGACCAGTACTGCAGTTGACCTTTATTTTCTTGAACAGATTACAGATTTGCATTTCTTAATTTACATTATGTAAATATACTAAAGAAAATAACCTTTCAAGAATATAGATTCAACATTACATTTAAAATTCATTCAGCATTAAGTCTAAAATCGGCCACTGAAGGTCTATAAAATAATGCAATCTCAGTCAGTTTAAGATTGGATAAGAATAACATGAACATTTCAAAATTATGAATATTATGAATTATACTTTGATGGAATAAATAAGGAGAAATTGTTTCCAGTGGCAGGCGGGTCAGTAACCAGAGGACACAGATTTAAGGAATTGGCAAAAGAACCAGAGGGGAGATTAGGAGAAATTCTTTTAAGCTGTGAGTTGTTATGATCTGGAATGCACTACCGGAAAGGGTGGTGGAGGCAGATTCAATAGTAACTTTCAAAAGGGAATTGGATATATATTCGAAAAGGAAAAAGTTTGCAGGGCTATGAGGAAAGAGCAGAGGAGTGGGGCTAATTGGATAGCTTTTTCAAAAAGCCAGCACAGGCATGATGGTTGAACGGCCTCCTTCTGTGTTGCACGATTCTATAATTCTATGAATAACATGAACATGACTGTTAAAGTTGTTTATATAAATTTTCGTTGGCTACCTAATTTAGTATTCAACAACAACTATTAATATAGTAATTACTGTGATTAAAGCGCAGGCTACTAATACTATCAGTGTTATGAGTTTGCAGTATTTGGCTCTTTTCAGTTCAAACTCTTTCTTTCTCAGTAAAGAATCGTATCCTGGTGTATAAATGTCATCCAACCAAAACTTCAGGTCATTTGGATCCTCCTAAATGAAAATAAATGAAATCAAATATTCAAATAGAAAACTTACAGAGCTGATTTTATAATTACTATTGATCCCAGTCTAAAGTATGTGTTAAAGTAGCCCACTGGTTAAAGTGAAATATGTTCAGAGTCGGTACTCACCATCTGCCCCCGAAACCTTTGATCCCAGTGCATTTCACTGCTGTATCTCCCCCAGTGCCTGTGAAAGATGCAACTGGGCCAGAAAGTGCAAAACTATGTCAACATGGGCTAAAACACTTGGCCACAGGATGATGGACAGCACCTTTTGTTGGTAGGTTTGGGGCACTGTGGAATCTCATCACACGGCAATATATAGCTTATGGTCATGAAATTAGTTTGTACATTGAGCGGTTGAATTTATGTGGTGCTTCTCCCAAACGTCCACCATAACATCAGCCATTTTTCTGGGGTTTACACGGATCTTCTGCCGAAGTCACGGTGGACAATTAGGACAAACCCCGTGGAAATCAATGGTGAAAAAATTTGGTCCATGAATTGCTTTTTGTTTCAAATTGCCTAGGCTGCTGTACTTCTGTGTAAGTCTAGATAAGGTACACAGATCCAACAAATATACACGCTATAACTTTGGTGGGAGTATGCTGGAAGGGCTGGAAATTAGGCCAGGAAACACATATGCTGGGTCCCGCCCTTACATCAGGGATTCCAGAACATCCACCCGCTCCAAACATGGCCATCGGTGGAGGAAGAGGTGCGGCCAGGGGCAGGGTGGGGTCTCGGGGCAGGGTGGGGTCTCCCTCTGTCAGGAGCTTCCATCTTCCCAACCCATGGTGGGACCTGGTGTTTATTCAGTACAGGTATGCTTGGTTAGACTATGATCTAGTTCCCAGAAGAGAAGGAGCTATTATTTTTAACAAGTATTTAAAAGAAGCGGAAGATTGGGAACAGTTTAAGATAGAGCAAAGGAGGACAAAGGGCTTAATCAAGAGGGGCAAAATAGCTTACGAAAGCAAGCTGGCGGAAAATATAAAAACTAACTCCAAAAGCTTTTATAAGTATATCAAGAGGAAAAGACTGGTGAAAACCAAAGTTGGCCCATTGCAGTCAGATACGGGGGAATATATAACGGGAAATAAAGAAATGGCAGACCAACTAAATGCATACTTTGGGTCAGTCTTTACGAAGGAAGACACAAAAAACCTCCCTGGGATATCGGGAAAAATAGGGACATTTGCAAAGGAGGAACTGACGCAAGTCAATATCTCTAAGGATATGGTGTTAAGGAAGCTAAAGGGATTGAAGGCGGACAAATCCCCAGGGCCTGATAACATGCATCCTAGGGTGCTGAAGGAGGTGGCCCTAGAGATAGCGGATGCACTAAGTATGATTTTTCAGAATTCATTAGACTCGGGAACAGTGCCCATGGATTGGAGGGTAGCTAACGTTACCCCACTATTCAAAAAGGGGGGTAGGGAAAAAGCAGGTAATTACAGACCTGTAAGCCTTACATCAGTTGTGGGCAAAATGCTGGAGTCCATCATTAAGGATGAAATAGCGGAGCACTTAGCAAATGGGGACAGGATAGGACAGAGTCAACATGGATTTACAAAGGGTAAATCGTGCTTGACTAATCTATTGGAATTTTTTGAGGGAGTAACTGGTAAAATAGATGGGGGAGAGCCAGTAGATGTGGTGTACCTGGACTTCCAAAAGGCCTTCGATAAGGTCCCACATAAAAGATTAGCAGGGAAAATTGAAGCTCATGGGATAAAGGGGAAAGTATTGACGTGGATAGAGAACTGGCTGTCAGATAGAAAACAGAGAGTTGGAATAAACGGCTCATTTTCTGAATGGCAGGCAGTAACAAGTGGGGTACCACAGGGATCTGTCCTGGGTCCCCAGCTGTTCACAATTTACATTAATGACCTGGATCAGGGAGTCGGATGCAGCATTTCCAAATTTGCAGACGACACTAAACTAGGAGGGGGGGTGGGCTCAGAGGAGGAGACCAGGAAGCTCCAGAGCGATTTGGACAGACTGGGTGATTGGGCGGATAAATGGCAGATGCACTATAATGTGGACAAGTGCGAAGTTATCCACCTTGAGTGCAGGAACGGGAGGGCAAATTATTATTTAAATGGCAATAAATTGGGAGAGGGGGAAGTACAGAGAGACCTGGGTGTTCTTGTACACCAGTCACTGAAGGCGAGCATGCAGGTGCAACAGGTGATCAAGAAGGCAAACGGTATGCTGGCCTTCATAGCAAAAGGGTTGGAATACAGGAACAGGGATACCTTGCTGCAGCTGTACAGGGCACTGGTGAGACCACACCTCGAGTACTGTGTACAGTTTTGGTCGCCTCATCTGAGGAAAGATGTTCTTGCCATGGAGGGGGTGCAGCGGCGATTCACCAGGCTGATACCAGGAATGGCGGGATTGACCTATGAGGAGAGACTATGTAGTTTAGGGATGTACACACTGGAGTTTAGAAGATTGAGAGGGGACCTCATAGAAGTGTATAAAATTCTGACAGGTCTAGACAGACTAGATGCAGAAGGAATGTTTCCCTTGGCGGGTGAGAACAGAACTAGAGGACATAATTTAAGGATAAGGGCTAAACCATTTAGGACAGAAATGAGGGGGAATTTCTTCACTCAGAGGGTGGTGAACCTGTGGAACTCATTGCCACAGAGGGCAGTGTACGCCAGCTCATTAAATATATTTAAGAGGGAATTAGATATATTTCTACAGGCAAAAGGAGTTAAGGGTTACGGAGAGAAGGCGGGGACGGGATACTGAATTGGAGGATCAGCCATGATCTCATTAAATGGCGGAGCAGGCTCGAAGGGCCGGATGGCCTACTCCTGCTCCTATCTTCTATGTATCTATGTATGTATAGGAGCCCACTGGGAGTCACTTATAAGTTCTTTCTGGGGGGGAAATCCGGCCACCCCCCAGCAGCAACCCGACTTTCTGGCCTCTTTGGCAGACAGGCATAAAGAATGGAGAGCAAAGAATGAATGGGAAAGGGTGAAGCCAGAGGCATCCACCAACCTGAGGGCTTGTTCCATCTGTCTTATATAATTTCATCTCTACTGTGTCAGCCCTGCTCAGTGGCAGCATTCTTGCCTCTGAGTCAGAAGGTTGTATAGTTAGGTCCCATTCCTCGGTCATGAGCACATAATCTAGTTTGATACTTCAGTGTAGTACCAAAGGAGTCAGAGGTCATATCTTTTGGACGAGAGCTAAACTGAGGCCTATCTATCTGTTCATGAGGTCGTAAAATGGTATTATTCAAGGAAAAGCAGGGGGTTAATTTGGCCAACATTTCTCCCTCAATTACCACCAAAAACACAGATTAACTGGTCCTTCATTTTACTTGCTATTTATGGGATTTTACTCTAGACATACTGGCTGCTGAATATTTTTACACAATGACAATGATTGAATTCATTTAATATAAAGTGCTTTGGGATGTCCTGAGGTCATGATAAGGTATAAATGCAAGTTCTTCATTTCACGCACTCAGTCACTCACTCACTCATTCACCCAGGCATACATTCAAACACAATTCCATGTCACACGGTATGTAAGTACTATTTGGAGGGTTGTTTTGCAGCCAGAATTGCAATGTATGTTCCTCTTGGAGTTCCCCAAGAGCCTGGCGGAGCTCCCAGTGGCACTGAAGAAAGCAGCAGTATGTCATAGTACACAGGGTCACTCACTCCACCTATCACAAGCATCAGCACAGGTAAATCCAACCCAATGGATTTAAATGTCAGTTTGAGGAGGGTACACTAGGTGAATCACAGAGCATGAGTGAGCAGCAGCTTGTGCTGGTGGCCGTGAAGGAGCAGCAATCTTCTGGTCAGATGGCCAGCTCGTGTCCTTCCTCAGCTGCTGAGCTCTGCGATTTAAATCTCACGGATCCATTTAAAAGAAGGCTATTATTTGAGCGTGAATGTTTTAAGCAGTTTATGGAGGAGTCCACTGCAATCATGCATGCCCTGAGCTGTAGTCCAGCATGGAACGATTGACAACTCCAGGGCTTTTACATCGGAGTCCCCAGTGGCAAAGGTTCTTCACAAGTTGGAAGTATCTCTCATGAACACTCAAATTACTGCGGAGGAGTCCTTGGGCTTCAAATCGCAGAGGCTCTGTTCTCCGGTTTCAAGGCCCAAGAGTGCTACAATCAAAACCATATGACAATGAGATGTGTCATTGAGCAAGCAGTTGGCATGGAGGCGCCCTTCAATACGCACCAGCCAGGGCCTCCAGAGTGCACAGCATCGAGGATTGGACCTTCAGTAGGAGCAAGGCGTAGAGTGCAGTGCCTCTTCAGAGGAGGAGGAGGAGGAACAGAGGAGGAAGAGGAGTGTGATGTGGCCATTGCACCAGCAGCAGCGCACATTGCTGCCCGGGGTGCCCTCATACTGGCAAGGTTCAGTTAGGTTGCACCAGTCCACCCATCTGGCAGACACATGCAGAACCCACTTGGTCCCCACTTCCCCCAACACAAAGCAGTCCTGCAATCAGCAAAGCATCTCTTTCACAGCCACTCATTGCTTGGCTCTTGTCTTACCATTCATCACAAGTGAGAAGGCCACTTGCCAGGCAGCAGGCAAAAATGGGCAAGATGGAAAAGGTGCAAACAAATAATATTTATGGGGCTCATAAATTAAACAGAAACTTAACAATCTAACATTGTGTAACACACCCATGTGCATACCCTTGTGCAACTACAAATCTTTACTCTTCCTTTTTCTGCTACTCCTATGTGGTGCAACCCCTGTGGCTTCAACAGAGGTAGAGGCAGGCTGCTCAGACCCCTGCTTTGACTGCTGAGATGCTCTTGGCCTTTGTTCTGGGTTTGGAGCCCGTGAGGGTCCCGCCAAAGACTGCTCCACCTGCACCTGTGCAGGGGCAAACTCATCCATCTGGATACAAGGCAGCATGTGGGATACTGACTGGGGGGGGGAGGGGGTGCACAACCGGTGAGAAGTGGAAGCACTTTGAGCAAAGTACCCATTTCCATGTCCCCTTTCACCATCTTCCCTCTCATGGCCCACCCACACTTCCCTGCTAGCAATGAGCTGGAGAGCACTTTGCTGCACATCAGTGGGGCACTGAACGGCCAAGGCCAGGGTTTCACCAATCCTATTTAAGGTGGCATTCAGAGTGTGCAAACCATTGGTGAGGGCCTGCATGCACTCATTTGGCTGCCGCGTTTGATGCTCCATGCAGGTGGCCACTCTTTCCATGGACGAAGACATCATCGCAAAGGCCTGCGACATCATGCCACTCATGCTTGAGTCGGACTCCTCCAATCGCTCTGCAAGCATGCACAATGCGGCTGGAACGCCTGCCAGTACCTTGCACATTCTTTGCTGCTGCTCTAGAAGTATCCTCTTCATCGATGGCCCCCAAGGTTCGGCATCTGCATCCAGCTGAGCAGAGCTTGGTGCATCCTGCGGCCTCTGAACTGGACTCTCCACTGCTGTCCCTGTCTCCATCATCAGCTCTGGCTCACTAGTGATGAGTGAGACACCAGGTGAAAATCCAACTATCTGTCTTACCAGTCCCACTGAAGTGCGAGTATCTGAGCTGATGCATGGTCAGCATCAGTCCTGTGATGGTGCACCCTCAAAGTGTGTGCCTTCCTCTGAGGAGTCATTGTCCTCCTCCTGGACCACCTCCTGCGGGACACTTGATGGGCCTGTGGGAGATTAAAGACATGAATTAGAACTGTCACGGTAAGAATGTTTTAAGTGAACATTATGTACATGATCATATTTCACTGGCTGCTGACATCAAGTCAACAGGAGTGACTGTTGCATGCCATGTGGCTGTGTGATATTTAATTCTGTCACTAGGTAGCTGAGAGATCCCGATCTCTCCATTTCCGATGGCCAGGCACACCGCGGTTCCGCTTATCTCCAGCACCTCCAACTCTGCAGCTGTCAGTATCGAGATTGCTGGAGGGCACCTCCGGTTCTCGGCCTCTCCCTGGCGTTTCTGCTCTCTTCTCCTGCAAGGAAGGAAAGAAGAGACCTTTGAGTGAGAGTAATGACATGTATTGAACAGATTGATGTACAACATTTGTTGAGGGTGACTGTGATGGTGAGGTGTGACATTGCATTAAGAGAAGGGTGAGTGTCATTGGTGGATGCACAGATGGGGGTGTGAGCAATTGCATAGACAGAGAGGGATGGGTGCACCTGCAAGGTAAGTTGGTGTGAGGAGTGATGTGCAGGAGTAAGCTTGGAAAGGCAGAGTAAGGGGGTTGGTGTGATACACACAGCAGGATGTAGTTGAATGTGCCATTGTACTCATCTTTCCTGCCCTCATTAGGTCATTAAACCACTTCCAGCACTGCATCCAGGAGCGTGACACCACACTCCTGCTGCTCACCTCCTGAGCAATCTCCAGCCACACCTTCTTGCTCTCTGTGGCAGGTTTCTTCCTCCCGTTGGCAGGGAAGTGTATCTCCCTGCGGGCCCTTATCGATCGCAGGTCTAGGGAGGCATCTGTGAAGCAAGGCACAGACTTGCCACGTTGGGACTCCATAACAACAGTTGCTTCCTCTGTTCCTCCACCTCCACAATCCATTAACTGTCATCTTTGCAGTGTCCCTTTAAATAGTTCAGTTGAAATCGATTCATGCAAGTCGTCATCATGCCCGTTCATGCTAATTGGTCGGGAAACCCAGAAGTCAGACACAAATGCAGTGACTGGGTTAAAAAGTAACTGACAGATGCGCTGCACTTACTTCCGGGCTCGCCGTGCGCTACCAGTCTCCCCCGCTCCCAGCGCATCGTCACATTAAAATCCCCCCATTCATTTTAACTGGGTAAACACTTGTGTTAAAATAGCAAACAGAGAAATCTCATGTGAATGTTAATAATATTGCATAGTATGAATTCAGCCCCCTCTTATCACATATGGTTGTAGGCTGATTCACCTCTCTACCACCACCCTTAGCTCCTTGATTATCACTGTGGTGTCCAAAAGCTTAGCTGGCATCAAGTCCTCGATGAGCAAGAACTTTCTTCAACTCGGTATCAGCAAGACTGGAGCCAACCTGTTCAACTCCTAGACCCTGTGCACTAGCCCCTGATGCCAGCTCTGTTGTTGCCAGCTCCTTCAGACTGAGTCCAAAGGTACACAAAGTCAGTGCCCCTGATTAACCCTGAGCTGAGGTTTAAACCCCACATACTAGCCACAATCAAAACTGCCTGTTTCCACTACTGCAACATTTCCTACCTGCAGCCCTACCTCATCCCATGGGTGCTGAAACCCTTGTCCAAGCTTTTGCCATATCTAAATTTGATTATGTTTAGATGCTCCCTGGCTTCTGCCTTTCACAAGTTGAAACTCATCCAAAGCTCTGCCTCCCTCAACCTATCTCACCGCGTCCTCAGCAACATTCAGTGGCTTCTCAATTGGTCAATTTCAAATCCCATGTCCTCACATACAAGTCCATCCTTGACCTGCCCTCTCCATATCTCATCATGCTTGTTCAGTGCTGTGTTCCTCCATGCATCCTCCACTCCTCTGTCTTTGGCCTCCTTTACATTCCCCTTCCACTGCACTACTGTTGGCCAGAATCTTCAACCATTTTGGTCCCACATATTCTCCCTAAAACTCTCTGCTATCTTGCTATTTCTTTCCTTTCGTTCAGAAGGTTTACCTTTGATCATGCCTTTACTCAACACCTCCAATACTCTTACTACAGCTCAATGTTGTTTTTTTGCCTCTGTGAAATACATTGCAACATGTGATAAACCTTTTAAATGCAAGTTACAGTATATAAATTGAAGTTAACGTTTTCATATCTATTAACAACGGTACTTTTTGTAACATATCACCTTGCTTAAATGATCAGCTAGATTTGTTTGCACTGACTGTCTGTCATAATCCTGAATTGTCCAGGATGGATGAGCTTTGTTCTGTTGCCAGCTGTCGACTGTCCTTATGTCTGCATACAAGGGATTCCTCTTAATGGTGGAATTCAAGGTTAGAGGAGTGATATGTTTGCTGACGACTTTATCGATGAGAATAGGGCCATCACCATTCAATTGCAAGCTGAACTTCTCTGATACCTTTTGGTTCTTAGTCTGGAAGACATTTAATACACAACAGTGCAGTAACAATGGTGTAATTCACAGCAATATTATCAGAATTAATTTGCGATCAGGTTATACCCGTTGACTATACTGTAAGTCTGATTCAATTAATGTTTCTATTTCAGTAGTGGTTGCAAACATCCATTTGATTTCATAAATATAACAATTTAACTCAAGCTACTTACTAGTAGATGCAAGGATTAATTATAAAAATGCACTCAATTAATTAAAGTCCAGACTTTTCATGATTATATTTACAGAGCTATTTACATGAATGCTTCATATCTTTATCATTTAGTTCAATGATTTTAAGATATTTCATTAAAAAATATAAAAGCAGAATTTTACAATGATGTATTTTCAGTTCTCAGCATGAGATTGAAAGCACTCCAGTGAAGCTGTTCGACCCACTTACCTGTGAATAGATTCGGTTGTGCCACTGTTGACCACTCAGAGCTGCCCCAGAGAGACCTGTGAAACCAATTTGGCTCAAACCAGGACTTGCAGCTAATGCTTTTACATCTAGCTGCAGAAATTTGTCAGGATGGTTGTTATTTGGCAAGACAGATAGGTCCATGTTTCACTCTTGTGTTGTACTCCAGTCACACACTGGGACTGACGAGCAATGCACTTTCTTCTCAATTATTAATGAACTGTTGAATGTTTAGGTAGATGGCTGAAACATTACCTGTCTGAAGAGCTCCTTTTGGATACTAAATTAACTAATCTTGGACTGCAGTCACTTATGAATAATACACACCTTTTGTTGTTGGAGCTTTTTTCATTAGCACAATGCAGATTACGAGGCGATGTGATGGAATTGTTTAAAATTATGAAAGGATGGGACAGGGTAGAGAGAAGGAGACTGTTCCCAGTATGTTGAGGGGTCTAGAATGAGGGGCCATAGATACAAGATTAAATGTTATTAACTCCTGCCAAGGGGTAGGGGTGTCTGGACTGCTGCTTGGGTGCTGCAGCCATGACCTAACAGCACCTACTCATTCACAAGGGCCGGAGCCTTTAAATAAATGTAAAGACTACCAACATGCAATTTACAAAGAATTAGAAAATTCTATCAATACTCATTTGCATTATATTAACATGAAATTTAATCAAGTTCTCATATTTTGGGCCAGCATAAAACCTAATCACGTAGCATGATTTCATGAGTCCCTACCTGATTTCCCAACTCCAGCATATCTGTTCCTTGCCATTGGGACCAATCCTGCCGACTGGAAAATTCACCGTATAATTACAGAGAAGCAAAACAATACAGCAAGTAACCAGTAATACAGTATTTGACTTACACAATACATCTATGGTACTGAATAAAGCCTTTGTGTCCTTTCCAAAATCTTTTAACTGAGTCTCTAGTGATATTTTATATGTCAAAGATTTTCCAAGGAGCCCTATTGGCATTCCAAACTAGGAATTGGAGATCTACATCTATTATACATTTCTGCTGGATGGCAAAACAAATGACAACACACAAAGGGTAAGAATTTCTGTGGGGTTCTCCTGATGCGCCACTGTTTATGCCATTCTCCAGGAGTTCCACTGATCTTCTGCTGAAGGTATAGAGTCAGAGTCATAGGGGGAAAAATTCAGTTGGTTGCGCCTCCCGTTAGCGCCTTAAGAGGGCGCTAATGGGGCGCAAAGCAGCTAGCGCCCGGGCGCAGCGATGTTTGCGCCGCTCGGGAACTTAACTAGACATTTAGCGGCGGCGCTAAACTTTATCGCCGCGATCTCTTGCGCGCGAAGATTGTGACGTCATAGGAGAGTGCAACGCCCTTGTGGCGCCCCGGAGCAGAATTTCAGTGGCACCCCCATCCTTACCGCCTGGCGCATCCAACGACCGGTAGAGTGGAACACTATCATTCGCTGTGGGGCTGGGGGGGGCGCTATTTAAAGGGGGCCTCTTCCTGTCTTTCTCTGTGGTGGACATTTTTGCACCACTCGTTCTGAGAGAGAGAGAGAGATTCGGAGAGAGAGAAAGAGATACTTCTGCATTGAGTCAACGCTGTGTCAGGTAGTTTTGGCTACTCATCCTAACTTCGCTGGTACTTTGGTTTCTGGCCTTCATAACTTTGCTTGCTCAGAGATATGGGGGCTGCACTGATGGGGGGCGTCGTCCTACGCCAGCTGAATCGGAGGACACGGAGACGCAGAGAGAGAGTGGCAATGATGGCCAGACGGAGGAGGGCCAACAGGCGTCTGTACAGGAGAGCTTACCCTCCCAGGGTATATCGTGAACAGCTCTCCTACATTCATATGTCTGATGAGCAGTGTCTGCGAAGGCTGCGCTTCAGCAAGGAGGTGGTCACTGAGCTCTGCCACCTGCTGCAGCCAGATCTGCAGCCTCAGCTGAGGTCCAGGACGTCTCTGTCGGTGGCAGTGAAGGTCACAGTGGCTCTGAACTTTTATGCGACTGGCTCATTTCAATCTGCTGTTGGGGACATCGCCAATATCTCCCAGTTCGCGGTGCACTGCTGCATCAGGAAGGTCACAAATGCCCTCTTTAAAAGGAGACGAGAGTTCATCTCTTTCCCCATGACCCAAGACAAGCAGCAAGAATGCGCTCTGGGCTTTGCGAGGATAGCGGGCTTCCCCATGGTGCAGGGCGCCATTGACTGCACGCATGTGGCTTTGCGTGCTCCGCATGAGAATGCCGAGGATTTCCGGAACAGAAAGGGGTTCCATTCCTTGAATGTTCAGTTGGTCTGTGACCACAGACAGCTGATACTCGCTGTCAATGCCCACTATCCTGGCAGCTGCCACGATGCTTTCATCCTGCGCCAGACTACTGTGGCAGAACTTTTCAAGGCACCGCATCAGCCAGTTGGTTGGCTTCTCGGGGACAAGGGGTATCCACTGTGCACCTGGCTGATGACACCGCTCCGTACGCCCAACACCCCTGCTGAGCTGCGGTACAACGAGAGCCATCAAGCTACCAGGAACATTGTGGAGCACACAATCGGCATGCTCAAGCAACGGTTCCGCTGTCTCGACCATTCTGGAGGAGCCCTGCAGTACTCGCCTGAGCGAGTTTCCAGCATCGTAGTTGTGTGCTGCATGCTGCATAACATGGCAATCCTCAGGACCCAGCCAATGCCACCAGGCCTTGGAGCACCACCAGAGGAGGAGGAGGAAGAGGAGGAAGAGGAGGAGGAGGATGATCAGCAGCAGCACCAAGGCGTGAGGGCGGCCCACAATGGTGAAACTGCAAGGGCCGTGTGTCAGCGGCTGATAGCAAGCCGCTTCTAGGCCCCTGCTGTGGAAATGGCTTCTGCCATTGAGAACAGCATGAATGAACCCAACACGCAACCCCTAAGCCGGCCAAGGCACCACTGATTCCAAACACCAAACATGTATATTTTGAGTACCAAAACTTATTTATTTTACAAACTCTGTGTGTGTCATTTCTTCATGACAAACTCATACAAATAAACACAAAAAAACAGTCATTACCATAACTGGTTCTCACAACCTGGAGATCATGTGCAAAACACTCAACAAAAGTTTGACCACGAACCTCGGCCTTTAATAAAAAAATGACCAGCATTTTGTCACACCTCCTACATCGAGGGTGAACTCCTTCCCGTGCGCCCTTCCCCCCTTCTTACCCTACTGCTCCTCCGCAATGGGACCTCAGTGGCTGCAGCAAGGCTGGTGGAAGGCTGCTGACTGTCAGGCCCTGACAATGCAGATGCCCTTGAGGGACGGCCTCGACCAACTCTGGGCCTGGAGGGCCCGGCTGCAGACAGCACCAACTCTGCATGGGCGGCAGCAGTCTGTCCTACAGGCGGTGGCAACTGCAGTGGAGAAGTGACAGTGGTGGCAGCAGGAATGCTGTCATCTTGAGCGAGGACAGCAACTCCCTGCTCGACCGGCACACTGGCACTCCCACGGGGCAGCACCTCAGCATCCGGAGCAATCTGCTGGAGCACAGATTGCTGGCCTGCTGCGGCGCGGTGAGAGCCCCGGGGAAATGTGAACGAACCAGCGAGGATGGCAGCAGACAGTACTCGCGTGGCCTCAATCTGAGTCTGCATGAGAGCAGTCTGAGATTGAATTGCAGCACTGAGCTTCAGTGTCGCATCCGCCTGCGCTGCAGCGAAGTGCTCCACACTCCTTGCCAGTGCTTCAATGCATTCGGGCACCCTACCCACTGCAGCCATGAGCTCAGTGTGCATGCCCACCGCCTGGGTGTTCATTTCCGCGATCAGCCGCTCCTCCTCTGCGTCCAGTGCAGCAGGACTCGCTGGCATACTCT
Source organism: Squalus acanthias (assembly GCA_030390025.1). NCBI lineage: Eukaryota > Metazoa > Chordata > Chondrichthyes > Squaliformes > Squalidae > Squalus > Squalus acanthias. The sequence goes on from CM059425.1 coordinate 209,873,465, forward strand.
CCCTCCGGAGAGAAGGCCCCCGAGCTTCCCTACCCCCATGGCGTTGCTGCAGCCCGCTGGGTCCTGGAGCTTCACCCTCATCAGACCCTCCCCCCCTGCTCCCCTCCAGGGAAGGCGTGTTCCCAGTGTCGGCATGGGCTTCCTCGGGAGAGGGTGGCACTGATGCTCCGGCTTCCTCTTCCTCCTCGGCTGCAGCTTCACTCCCACTAGCAGCTTCAGGGCCCGTCTCCTCAGCTGGTGAATCACCATCTGAAAGCAGGGAGGTACAAGAGTGGCTTTAGCGTGAGGACAGGGTGGCAGTAAGGGAGGAAAAAGTGCAGCGAGTTAGTAAGTTGGATTGAAAGTGTCAAAGGCTGGTGTTGTGAGGGACAAGTGGAAGGACAGAGGACAAAAAGGTGATGACCTTACCATTGCTGTCCAGAACGGGGTCGGCGTCTCCAGTGGCGACGGGTCGATCACCCGGCTTGCCACAATCCTGTGGACGCGCTCCTCCAGATCGCTGAGGGGTTGCAGCTGAGGCCGCCCTCCACCCGTCCGTTGCTGCTGTCTCCTATTATGCGCCAGCTTGGCCTGCAAGAAAAAGGACGGCGTCTGAATAAATATACAGCCATGGTCTTGCCTGATGTGCCTCCCATAGGTGAATAGCCCTTACTGTATACAGCCATGGTCTTGCCTGATGTGCCTCCCATAGGTGAATAGCCCTTACTGTATACAGCCATGGTCTTGCCTGATGTGCCTCCCATAGGTGAATAGCCCTTACTGTATGCAAAGTATGGAATGTGTGTGTGTGCTTCATGAAAGGGCCATAGGTGTTGGATGAGTGTTGTTAATTGTGGTTTTAAGACCCTCTGTCCATAGAGTGAGGTTGAGATGGAGGGATGGAGAGGTATTGCAAAAAAGCCACTCACCCTGACGACCCGAGTGAGGTCGTTGAACTTTTTCCGGCATTGGACATGGGTCCTGGGCACCATGCTGCTGGAGGAGACGCGCTGAGCCACCTCCCTCCACACTCTTCTGTAGTCGCGCGGCAAAGGCCTCCTGCCACTCTCTGGGTACAGTATTGCTCTTCGGCGCTCCACCGCGCCAACCAGAGCATCCAAGGCCCGCTCGGTGAAGCGCTGAGCTCATTCTCTCACCCTCTCCATCCTTGGATGGAAAATGGATTCACAGGTCTCTCCAGGCCGAGATTCAAGGCTGCAATGAGCAGGGTGTGGCTGGGGAGCAAGATCGCCCCTCCCCTTTAAGAACTGGCCGGCGCCAGTGTGTCTGTTTTCCTCGCTAACTGGCAGCACCTGCGCTGCGCTCGCGCTCTGAGTTAGCGCCTCACTCCTCGGCCTTTGCGCCTTAAGACAGGTGTGCAGCGCCTGATTTAGCGCTCCAATCACCTCCAGGGGCGTTAAAAGTGAAGTTTCCAGTCAGTGGCGATAATTAGCGCCAGGCGCTAATTTTTGCGCCCGGACGATATGTGCGCCCCAAACGGGGCGCGACTGAATTTTTAGCCCATAGAGTTATACAGCACAGAAAGAGGCCCTTCGGCCCATCTTGTCCACGCCGGCCATCAAGCCCTGTCTATTCTAATCCGATTTTCCAGCACTTGGTCCGTAGCCTTGTATGCTATGGCATTTCAAGTGCTCATCTAAATGCTTCTTGAATGTTGTGAGGGTTCCTGCCTCTACCACCCTTTCAGGCAGTGATTTCCAGATTCCAATCAACCTCTGGATGAAAAAGTTTTTCCTCAAATCCCCTCTAAACCTCCTGCCCCTTACCTTGAAACTATGCCCCCTGGTTATTGACCCCTCTACTAAGGGGAAATGTTCCTTTCTATCTACCCTATCTATGCCCCATATAATTTTGTACACCTCAATCAGGTCCCCCCTCAGCCTTCTCTGCTCCAAGGAAAACAACCTCAACCTGTCCAGTCTCTCTTCATAGCTGAAGCGCTCCAGCCCAGGTAACATCCTGGTGAATCTCCTCTGCACCCTCTCCAATGCAATCACATCCCTCCTATAGTGTGGCGACCAGAACTGCACACAGTATTCCAGCTGTGGCCTAACTAGCGTTTTGTACAGCTCCATCATAACCTCCCTGCTCTTATATTCTATGCCTTGGCTAATGAAGGCAAGTATCCCATATGCCTTTTTAACCACCTTATCTACCTGTCCTGCTGCCTTCAGGGATCTATGTACATGCACACCAAGGTCCCTCTGATCCTCTGTCCTTCCTAGGGTCCTACCATTCATTGTGTATTCCCTTGCCTTGTTAGTCCTCCCAAATAGCATCACCTCACACTTTTCAGGGTTAAATTCCATTTGCCACTGTTCTGCCCATCTAACCATCCCGTCTATATTGTCCTGTAGCCTGAGGCTTCCCTCCTCGCGATTTACCACTCCACCAGTTGTCGTGTCATCTGCGAACTTACTGATCATACCTCCTACATTCATATCTAAATCATTAATGTACACTACAAACAGCAACGGACCCAGCACCGATCCCTGCGGTACACCACTGGACACAGGCTTCCAGTCACAAAAACAACCTTCAACCATCACCCTCTGCCTCCTGCCACTAAGCCAATTTTGGATCCAATGTGCCAAATTACCCTGGATCCCATGGGCTCTTACCTTCTTGACCAGTCTTCCATGTGGGACTTTGTCAAAAGCCTTACTGAAGTCCATGTAGACTACATCAACTGCACTACCCTCATCCACACCCCTAGTCACCCCCTCGAAAAATTCAATCAAATTGGTTAGACATGATCTCCCCCTGACAAAGCCATGCTGACTATTCCTGATTAATCCTTGCCTCTCCAAGTGGAGACTAATTCTGTCCCTCAGAATTTTTTCCAATAATTTCCCTACCACTGATGTTAGGCTCACTGGCCTGTAATTCCCTGGTTTATCCCTACTACCCTTCTTGAACAATGGTACTACGTTAGCTGTTCTCCAGTCCTCTGGCACCTCCCCTGTGATGCGGAGATGCCGGTGTTGGACTGGGGTGGACAAAATTGAGAGGTCGCACAACACCAGGTTATAGTCCAACAGTTTTATTTGAAATCACAAGCTTTCGGAGTTACTACTCCTTCGTCGGGTGAAGACTTCACCTCAGAATTTTTTCCAACAATTTGCCTGGCTTGTAATTATTTGGTCTATCCCTTTCTCCCTTTGGAAACAACGGTACAACATTAGCAGTCCTCCGGCACCACACCTGTAGCCAGAGAGGATTGGAAAATGATGGTCAGAGCCTCCTTTATTTCCTTTATTTCCTCCCTTGCTTCTCTTAACAGCCTGGGATACATTTCATCCGGGCCTGGCGATTTATCTATTTTCAAAGATGATAAACCCCATAATATTTCCTCTCTCACTATGTTTATCTCATCTAATATTTCACACTCCTCCTCCTTAACTACAATGTCTGCATTGTCCCTCTCTTTTGTGAAAACTGACGCAAAGTATTCATTAAGAACCATACCCACGTCTTCCGCCGCCACACACAGCTTCCTTTTTGGTTTCTAATAGGCCCTACTCTTTCTTTAGTTATCCTCTTGATCTTTGTGTATTTACAAAACATCTTTGGGTTTTCCTTGATATTACTTGCCAATATTTTTTCATGCCCTCTCTGCTTTCCTAATTTCCTTTTTAATTTCACCCCTGCACTTTCTATATTCCTCTAGGCTTTCTGCAGTATTTAGCTCTCGGTACCTGACATAAGCTTCCCTTTTTTGCCTTATCCTACTCTGTGTGCCCCTTGACATCCAGGGGGCTCTAGATTTGGGAGTCCCACCCTTTTTCTTTGTGGGACCGTAATTGCTCTGAACCCTCACTATCTCCTCCTCGAATGCCTCCCACTGCTCTGACACTGATTTACCTTCAAGTAGCTATTTCCAGTCCACTTTTGCTAAATCACATCTCAGCTTAGTAAAATTGGCCTTTCCCCAATTGAGGCATTTTACTCCTGATCTATTTTTGTCCTTTTCCATAACTACGCTAAATCTAACTGAATTATTATCACTACCACCAAAATGCTCTCCCACTGATACTCCTTCCACCTGCCCAGCTTCATTCCCTAAAACTAAGTCCAGAACCGCCCCATCTCTTGTTGCTACGTATTGGCTAAAAAAGTTCTCCTGAATGCATTTTAAGAACTCTGCACCCTCTATACCTTTTACACTGATTCTATCACAGTTAATTTTAGGGTCATTGAAATCCCCTACTATTACTGCCCTATTGTTTTTGCACTTGTCAGAAATTTGCCTACATATTTGCTCTTCTATCTCCCTCTGACTATTTGGGGGTCATAGTACACTTCCAGCAGTGTAATTGCCCCTTTTCTGTTCTGGGGAGCATGCACTGGAAAGTGGGTGCAGTCTATGGCACCTTGCGCCCTCGAGAAGCCTGCAATGCGGGCAATGCCTAGCACTGTGATGTGATGTATGCGTTCCTCCTGATGTAGGGGGCCTTGGTCACCTCCCTGATACAGCGGTGCACAGCAAACTGGGAAATGTTGCTGACGTCACCTGTTGCAGCCTGGAACGACCCCGTAGGGTAAAAGTTAAGGGTCACGGTGAACTTGACAGCCACTGGCAGTGTGACTCGGTGACAGCCTCCTTGGTGAAGCGCAGGTGCCTCACACATTGCTCCTCGGTGTATGTTGAGGTAGGAGTAGTGCTCCATGAAGACCCGCCATGGGTATGGTCTCCTGCGCAGTGCCCTCCTCCTTCCTCTGCTCCCAGCTGCTCCTATTTTCTTCTGTCTTCTTTGCTGCTCCCCCTTGTCCTCCAGCACCAAAGGCAGACCCATCAGGCCACCCATGACTGGAATGAACTCTTTCCAAAGTGAACAAAAGCAGTCCAGCACCAGCACATATTTGTTAGTAGAAGTCAGAATTCACTTGTGGAACATAGAACATAGCCAATAAAGGCTCAGAAGTTAACCAGTAACCTCAGAGGAGAAACCAGCAACTAACCTCTTTGAAGCCCTTTAACTAGCGCTCCTGCAGGCTCTTTCCTGACTATTGGCTCCAGGAGCTGCTGGCCGAGTTTATCGCGTGGCAAGTCAGGCACTGGGGCAGATCAGTTTCACAAAAGGATCGTACAACAAGCGTAGGACCCTTATTTAAATATGTTAATGAATTTCTTGAATAGTTCTGGAACGCTCCCTGGACACCTACTGAGCAACCCCATCCAATAGAGCAGGCGGCACATTTCTGGGACAGGCATGCACACTGCCTGTTAGACCCTTAAGCGTCCATTTTATGGCTGAAAAACAGGTGCGGTGCAAATGAATTTCTAGGCCATTGTTTTTAATTTATAAACAGGGCTAAACAGTGCAACATTAATCTTAGGTACCCAGGTGAGTTGGTACCTTGAGTTTTTAAGCCACATGCCTGATAGGCAGACATATTTTTGTCCCATCTCTCGTAAGTAAGATATTAAATTCTTAGGGATAATTTTGTAATGGATTCCTCCACTTTTATCTGTACTCTGAAGATAAAAGTAGTGAAGAGAGAGTCAGCGAGAGAGTGGCCATAGCGATGTGGAGGAAGATACTGTAGTCTGGCTCAATTAGAGTCAGCTGGCTTTTTGAATTAAGTGCAGTATTCCAAGAATGTTTTATAACCTTTTGGTGTTAGGACAAGTCAAATTCATTCAACATAAAACAAACCATTCGCAAGAAAATCATCTAGTTTGTTTAATCTGGATGATTAATTGTGTTTGTTCAGGATCATTAATTGCATGGACTCCTGATGACATTTTCTGGAGAAACAAAGCACCCAAAATAAATAAATTGAATATTTTTATTTTAGCTCATTCTTGGCCAAAGTGGCTAAAACCAGATGTGAATTCTCCTTCAGTCTATTTACATGACATCATTATACATCAATGGCTGCCTAATCAAAGTATAAATTACAGTATTATTGCAGGGTTTTTTTGAATATCAGGTAGCATAATTCTGCAGCCTGAATTAACTATAATGAAGACAGATGTCTTATAAAATAAGCCATTTTGAGGTTGCTGAAAGCAGAAAAGACCTGAAGTATTTGTCCTTGTGGTGGGGGTGGGGGCGGAATGGAAAGCAAAGTTTACATGTTAAGTAAGAACCATAATTGTGTAACAACTCATAAGTTTCTTGAGGGTCTTTTTCATGAAATTTGGCACCTTAGCGCCGGCTGATAAGGCCAGTTTCGGAGAAAAAATGGCAGCCGTCTCGATTCTGCACTTCCGACAGGTCCGGTGGCTGCTGCCATTTTGGGCAGGTCGGCAGCACTCACTGAAAAAATGGTAATGAGGCAAATCATGACGTCAATCAGTGTACGACGCTGATTTGACGCCCGACCTGTCATTTTTGACGTCGCTTCTCCATTCAACGCCCTCTCCAAATCATGAACAGCTGAACATGTGTTCAGCAGCAGGAAGGAACCCCACCAGTGATATTTAAAGGGATCAGCAACAACTTGCAGGTGACTTGCTTTTTGATTTCTACTGGCTCTGTGTAAGTTTGTGCAACTGTTTGGAGCTTTCTGCAGTTATTTGAAGTTGGTGAGGTGACAGGGAGTGGTGCTGCAAGTGGAGAACACCTTGCTTCTGAATTCAAGGGTTTTGCTCAGACCATTTGCTCCCAGTCAGGGCAACACGGTGGCATAGTGGTTAGCACTGGTGCCTCACAGCGCCAGGGACCCGGGTTCGAATCTGGCCTCGGGTGACTGTCTGTGTGGAGTTTGCACATTCTCCCCGTGTCTGCGTGGGTTTCCTCCGGGTGCTCCGGTTTCCTCCCACAGTCCAAAAATGTGCGGGTTAGGTTGATTTGGCTATGATAAATTGACCCTTAGTGTTAGGGGGGGATTAAATATGTGGGGTTACGGGGATAGGATAGGAAGGGATATGTTAGGGGGAATTAAATATGTGGGGTTACGGGGATAGGGTGGGATATGTGTCGGTGCAGGCTCGATGGGGATTCTGTGTGAGAAAGCAGGGACAGGGTACTGGATTTGGATGATCAGCCATGATCGTATTGAATGGTGGAGCAGGCTCGACGGGCCGAATGGCCTACTCCTGCTCCTAGTTTCTATGTTTCTATGTTTCTATGCATGTGGCTTTTCTGGGATATTGGACTTCCCCACGGTGCAGGGCACCATCGACTGCACCCACGTGGCTTTTCGGGCACTGCACATCAATCCTGAGATGTACCGCCATGGCAAAGGCTACCACTCACTTAATGTGCAGTTCGTGTGCGACCACGCCTAGTACATCATGAGAGTGAATGCCCGGTATTCTGGCAGCAGTCATGATGCCTTCATCCTGCGCCAGTGTGCCAGCAATCTTCCAGCCACCATGTCAAACCCGAGGGTGGCTGCTCGGAGACAAGGTCTATCCGCTCTACACTTGGCTGATGACTCCCTCTTCAAACCCACCACACATGACCAGCACTCATATAATGAGAGCCATGCTGCCATGAGGAACCTCATCAAGCAGACCATCGGGCTGCTGAAGCAACACTTCCGCTGTCTTGACCGCTCGGGAGGAGCCCTCCAGTACATGCTGGAGTGGGTGTCCCATCTCGTGGTGGTCTGCTGCATCCTCCACTACTTGGCCATCATGAGGGCACAGCCCTTGCCACCATGGGTTCCGCGAGTACCTCAGGAGGAGGAGGAGGAGGAGGAAGAAGAGGAAGGGAGGAGGCAGGCAGCAGATGCCCGTTCCGGGCGGGCTGTCCGTGAACGGCTCATCAGAATGAAACCCCAGATCCCCGTTGCTCACCACTTCCCCATCTTACCATCCCTCTGTCACGGAACATCACAGCGTCCTCTTGGGCACAAAGCTGAAAGGGGAGCCACCACAAAACAAACATTCCAGACATAATTTATAAATTAATCAATGCAAAACTAATCAATGTCAACTAATCACCCTTGTGCATTCCCTTAGTGTCTCTCTTTCGTGTTCCTTTGCCTACTCTAGTGCTCCTACGCAGTGCTACCCCAGTAGCTGCACATGGCTGGTGGAAGGCTGCTGACTTTTTGTGGGGGAGACTGCAGATGGCCTTGCAGGACGACCTCGAGCAGCTCTGGGCCTAGAAAGCCCGGCTGTGGACTGCACCACCTCGGCATGGGTGGCAGCAGTCTGGGCTGACTGACTGACAGGCAGCAGCAAGGGCACTGGTGGAGTGGCAAAAGTGGGAATAGGAATACTTTCATCCTGAGAGAGGACAGCAGGTTCTTGCTCCATGAAGCCACTGCCACACTCCCGGGGCAGCGCCTCAGCCTTCTTACACCATCAGCAGCTTGTAAGTGAGAAGAGATTGTGGGATGAGGGGGAAGTGGGATGTGAGAAGAAGGATTAGGTATAAGCATACCGTCATCATCAATGCTTTCCATCTCGCCGGTTGCCATGGCCTCAGTGATGGCCCCTCCAGTAATCTCCAGCACTGTCTCCTCAAGCTCAATGAGGTTCTGATGTTGGGCTTCACCTCTGCCCATCTGCTGCTGCTCACAGCGGCTGTGTGCTACCTTTGCTTGCAAGAGAAAGGGAAGTGTGTCAGTGAGTGTGGTGCAATGTGTTTGGGTGATGTGCCTGTCATGGCTGAACAGCTGGCAGTGTGTGCTAGGTGTGAGATGTGGGTGTGAGTCTTGCAGCAGTGGTAAGTGTGTGAGGGTGAGGTGAAGCTTTGATTGTGAGGTATGAGTCGTGATTGCTATTGTTGGTAGGTGAGTGATTGGGGGTATGCTGCATTGAACAGTGCGTGAGGCTAGTGGTGCAGTTGGTGGGATATGGCATTTGAAGATGCATTCACTCACCTTGTGTGAGGTCATTAAACATCTTACGGCACTGGATTCAGGTCCTGGGGGCAAAACACGTGGCACTGACGGCTTGTGCTATCTCCTCCCACTGCCTTCTGTCGTGCTGGCTGGAAGGCCTCCTGCCACCGGCGGGTAGAGGACCTGGCGTCTTCTGTGTACCCCCAGGATCAAGGCCCTCAGTGCTACATCTGAGAACCTCCTTGCCCTCTCTCTTCCCTGTTGAGCCATGGCTTTAGAGTGACAATGAGGTGCTTCTGCAATAAAGCACCTCCCGTTTAAAGTAGTGCAGAGGGCCGAGGCAAAATTTTATTGGCCAGTAGACTGCACCCGATATTGGCCCCCCCCCGTTGAGCGCTAAGCCAACCAGCAGCGTGTTTAGCGCTGAGATCAGCGCTCCAATCATTACAATGAGCAGGCACAAATTTTGCGTGCTGCCTGCACCACTTTGAACGGACGCGGGCAGATCGCGTTTCGCGTTCCCCGTGCCCATTTTCAGCTTAATCGAATTTCACCCCCAGTGTGTTTATAAAAAAGGTCACTATCCAGAAGGTTCTGTGGATGTTTAAGTCAGGACAGAATAGAAGCTGGACTGTCAGCCAGCAGCCAGAGCAGACCTGTGCAAGTGAATTTAAGACAGAGATGTTTATATATTACGATGTGGTGTTTTCTATTGATTCAGAAAAGCCATAAAGGAACTTAATCATTTGCAAATTTCAGCAAAAAAAAAGTTCTTCCATAAAGTATGTGTTGGGAGTTTTTTTTAAATTCTTTTTCTTTGTAAATTTTCTTCCCTCACGGCATGAACACTTGCTGGGATTTGGTTCATTGGGTCCTGGCACCTTTCCAGTTGCTTGTCCAAGAGGCTTTTCTTCATGTGTGAGCCTAGACAGTGAGTGTTGGCAGGCTGTCTAACCATGGAGGGCATTACAGCCAATCTCCACGCTGTCGTTTCTTGATGTCCATGTATGTAGATCACTGGATTGCAGCTCAATATCTGTATGGGTTAGTACCATATTGGATGGTGCAGATAGCCACTGAGGCATTAGAGGGTTGACAAAAATCTTAATGATTCAATCACTGTTTCTCTTTTAGGTAGGGATCTAACCATTCTCTATAGGATCATGTAATCAGCAAGATTGATTTTTTGATGACATCTACTAGGTTACTGATGAAGACAGTCAATCGTATGTATCTTCTGCTGGATTTGTAATAAGAATACAAATGTTTGGTCATCATTATTTGGTGTTAATATCCTCTGAAGCAGTCTTGCACCCATTTAACAGCAGATTGGATAAGATATTTACATGACAGTGAAAAGCACATTCGACATTGGGTTTACGTGATGTTGACTTCTATCAAGGTATCCTGAGGTGAGCAGGGCGGGGGTGATACTGATGGAAGTTTATTGTTGTCAGCAATGAATTAGCTACAGATGTATGTAATGCTTTGAGCATTGGCATGTTTGCTATGTTGTATATTATCACCTTTTCCAGAATTTTCCTTTGGACAGTTGTGGTACCATCCTGTTTCACAATAATTTTATTCATCCTCTACCTCTGTCAAGAGAAGTAATCCAGATAGCAGATTACATATTTATTTTTGAAGTATCACATTTCCTGTGGCATTGCAATCAGTGAGTCAGAGGCTATGGTAAAGTATGATGTCTGAAGTGTGACACCTGAGGAGTGACAGGAAGTAAGTGTGATGCTTACAGGAAGTGCATGCCATCTGCAAGACTTTTAATGCATTGCAGGTGACATTCTCTCCATATACTAGTTGGAATGCTATCTTCAACGTGGCAGAGCTATAATTCTATGTTCACACAGAAAGTTTCAGAAAAGTAAAAATAATGGGGACCTTTATTCCACTGAAATGCCTATAATCATTTTTTTTTAAAAGACCTGTATCCCATTTTTCAATCACTGCTTGTTGTCCTGTTATGCACTTTGAAACTGCAGCCAAAAGGCATTTTCTATAGCATCTTGTTCTCCAGTGAAATCATGAATGCTGACAATAAATTTCTAGGACATGTTATAGGAGCATAGGTACAGGAGTAGGCCATTCAGCCCTTCGAGCCTGTTCCACCATTCAATGAGATCATGTCTGATCTGTATCCTAACTCCATCCACCTGCCTTGGCTCCATATCCCTTAATACCCTTGGCTAGCAAAAATCTATCGATCTCAAATTATCAATTGAGCTAGCATCTAGTGCTTTTTGTGGGAGAGAGTTCCAAACTTCTACCACCCTTTGCGTGAAGAATTGTTTCCTAACTTCTCTCCTGAATGGCCTGGCTCTGATTTTAAGATTATGTCCCCTTGTCCTAGACTCTCCCACCAGCGGAAAATGTTTCTCCCTATCTACCCTATGTAGGATCCGTCCCTCCCCCACAACGGTAAAAATTGGACTATGAAATATAAAAACCCAGAAATGCACAGCCCGCAAAAAGGGCTCGGCAATAAAGGGTTAATTCAAACATTGCAGCCGAAGCTACGAACCATCAAGAGACTGGATATCAATTTTCACAGACAGTCTAAAATACGAATGCTCCTGAAAAGGAACATTTACACATTCAGTTACCTTAAGGGTTTACATTGTTCACCTTGGACCATGGCTCCAGGAAAGCTGATATCAGTGCAGGCCTAGACAATGGGCCGGGCTCTGAACCATTTGAATACGAATGCTAACAGAAACCAGCAATTAGCATATGCAGTCACCTTGGGAAGGTTGCATTGTCAGAAAGGACCTCAATACAGACAGTCAGTGCCCAAGTAATCAATGGACAATACGAGGGACAATTAGCCATCAAGAGTTCTCTGCTAGAGACATTCACACATTTTGATACGGCCATCGTGTGCACAGGAGGGGCCAGGATATGTGTTTCAAGATTGCAAGTTTTTGGCTCAAAGAAAAGTTCACTTTGAAGAGAGTCGGCGTCGGAAGCTAACTCAAGAACAGCAAGCAGAAGGATTGGGGCCTACAATCAACTCCAGGAGACAGCCGATCGGGAGTGGTGATTGTATGTTTCAGTCAAATCATAGAGGGGGGTTTTGTGATTGAGTCTGAGTAAATTTGTAAGTTTCAGTCAGATCACAATAAGGGTTTTGTGATTGAGTCTGGGTAACTTTATATGTAACAGTTAAATTGCGGACGGGTTTAACTGTGTCATATTGTGTCGATGCAAATGACCCTTGCATAGGGGTTTGTATTTTGGGGTTGTTAGTCTAATATAAATCGTGGGATTTATACTGGGGAAGTAATTGTGTGTGTGTGTTCAATAAACGAACGAATCAAAGGTTGAGCCAAAACCCTGTGCCGTGTGTATTTTGGTCTTATAAATCCTGACGTCCAAGAACTGTGTGTAACGGGGGACCAGTATCGGAGAAAACCCCTTACACCTATCAATTCCTTTCAAAATCCAAAAACCTCAATCAAATCACCCCTCAACCTTCTATGTTCCAGGGAATACAAGTATAGTTTATGTAATCTCTCCTCGTCATCTAACCCTTGGAGCCCTGTTAACATTCTGGTGAATCTGCACTGCACTCCTTCCAAGGCCAATATATCCTTTCTAAGGTGCGGTGCCCAGAACTGGTTCTAGAACATATTGGACCTGAAAACTATCTTGAATGCACTCAAGAAATTCACTACCTTTCTGACTTGAGCTACGCTGCTCTTCCCAATCTATATTCAAATTAAATGTATAGTCATGTACAGAATGTAAAAGAGGTCGATATAAGATTGAATATGGTGCAATAGAATAATGGGACCCTCAGAATATGTTGTACTGGGAAAATATCTGACAGTAGCAGTAGTAGGAATGGAAACTTTAGCAAGAGATAAGCCTCACTTCAATCTAAGCTCGAATATAGTGACAAAAGTGCTGAAGATATTTTTTTTCTCTGCAACAAGATGTCACATTCCAGTGTGATCTCTTTATTTAGCAATAAATCTGAATACATTCTCAGGAGAAAGACATTAGAATATATGGAATAACCAGAAGCATCGGGGCAGCAAATGGAAGTTGGCCTGAACTAACATGGGACGCCGACGTATACTTCATTCCAACTGACTCCAAAAGGGGAGCCAGTCATTTTAGTTTTGGTGCTGCAGCAGGTAGTGACTTGATGGTCTTAGCACTTCTGCAGGGTCAGCCAAAGGGAGCCAATTAAAATTGCCACCTCGCCCCTCCACTTCTAAGATTGCTGAGAGTCTATGACACCACTACCTAACAAGTCTATCAAAGGGTGCACAAAGAGATGCAAAAGGATTGGTTTTATGATTAGTTAGCCCAATTTTCAGGCATAAATGTGGGCAGAACCAGTTGTGAAATTGGGTATGGATCAGTCATGCTGAATCTCCCCCATTTTTCATTCCATCTGATTTTGTAATCGGACATTTAACGATTCCAGGAAGCACCTGCCATTTTGTGGGCAAATGCATAAAAATGCATGTATAATGACTTAATTAAGTCAGTCATGAGATCTTCTGTCATTTCCATCTATTTGATGATGTTTCCTTTACCCATCCATATTATCTGGGCATTCAGGGTTGCTAGGCGATGAACTTGATCTGGAAATCAGCTTCGAGACACCATTAGTGCTATATTGTCAGGCCATTGCTGAAGCTTTTCTCTTGTTTGTTTTTGTTTCTTTGTAGAGGCTTTGTGGAAATTTCAGTGATGCTGTCTCTTGTTGTTAACTCCTGCTGCCACAATAGGTGTTTCACTGGGAATTTCCCCACATCACTGCTTTCTGGAGGAAAAAACTAGAGAGCCAACAGTACCCTCATCACACCAGAATGTACAGAGAAAGCTGCACATAGCACCACTTGTCTGAGGAGCAATGCCTGTGGGGGCTTTGATTTACGAAGGAAGCCATGGCGGAGTTATACCATATGCTGCAACTAGACCCACAGCTAAACGTCACTGCAGGTATGGCATTGTAAGTGTCTGTACGAGTCACAAATGCACTCAGCTTTTATGCATCAAGGTTGTTTTAATCTGTCATTTGGAGATATTGTTAATATAAGCCAATGTGCACAGATATGTGAAGCAAGTCACAGATGATTTTTCTTGCTTGAGTCACGCCGTTCATATCCTTCTCTGTTGGCAGCTGACATCATAGTAGGTGGGCTGTACAATTTTATGGAATGGGAGGCTTGCCAAAGGTTCATGAGGCTATAGATTGCACCTACGTGGCTCTATGTTAATGCCACAACCTTCATGAATAGGAAAAGATTCTATTGTCTTAATGTGCAGCTCGTTTGCAACCATCAGGACTGCAGTATGCAAGTCAATGCTCAGTTCCCAGCCAACTGTCCATTGTGCCTCCAATGCTTGACCCAAAACGGCAAGTCTCAGGGTTGCTCCTGGGAGATCAAGGCTATTCTTTGCAGCCATGGCTCATGACACCTTTGCAGTAACCCAGGCACCAACTCAGCACAGATGTAATGAGCAGCATGCATCGACCAGAATAATCGTTGAACCATTGGTGTGTTTAAACAGCGCCTCAGGTGCCTGGATTGACCTGGAGGCTTTCTGCAATATAGCTCAGCTAAAGTTTCAAGGATCGTGGTAGTGTGCTGCATGCTGGACGGCTTTGCTTTGCAAAGAGGCCCCATTGTGAAGACTTCAGAGGAGAAATGCACCCAGGCGCAACAAGAGGACCAACTTGAGAAGCAGGAGCAGCCTGACGGCTGTGGAAAAGAACTCATTGTCTGCTGTGAAAGAAATCTGTGAATCGCTCATGGAGCAGATGGCATGACAGAGTTTTACTTAACTTGGAAATGTGCCCACTCCATTAACAGTCCTGTCTAAATCTTCCCAATGCCTCCGAACATATGCCTTCACCTACAGTGTATTCCTTTTTCAACACTACTCATAAGTCTCCCATTTATGATACCTAATTAAACCTCTCCCCTGACTTTGCGAAACATTCCTTGCACAAACAATAAAATTAATCCTACCACAATTTTCATAAGCAAACATTGTGTGCATGTGCCTGGTGCTTTCAATGGATGAAATTTGGATGAGTTTATAACAGGCAGGCGAACCACTCCATCATATTACTGGTCAGGCGGTGGAGTTAAAAATGACCCCTTCCTTTGTAATTATCTCTCAGCCTGCATTATCAGGCACATATTTCTCACAATCGGCTTTCAACAAGGCCTCAGCAAGTAAACATCAACTTTTTTTTCTCACATTTCATTAGTTTTCATTAATCTGTTTTTGGGCCAGTCCTCAGAAAGTTGGCAAACACAGGAAGCACAGTCCGTTAATTCTTTCTATTGGTGGTGAATTACTGTATGTATACCCACTATTTCACTAAAATTAGTAAGCAGTGGAGAATATGACAACATATTATGGAATATGAAAGATGGCCAGAGACGTGCTGCAAGCTACAATACACTATCTACCTTTGTTCTCAATGTAATTCATTGGAAAGTATTACCCAATGGGTGAACTGTAGTAATTTTGCGAATGTAAGGGTCGATTTTATGAAGCTGCACTCCTGGCTCAGAGCTTTGTGCACACGGAGTGCATATGGGGAATTCAGGTCCAGAGGTCCAGCAGGATTTTCCTTTCATTAAAACTAATGGAAGACTCATCCTGTGGGGCCCTCTGACCTCCTTGCCCAAACTCCCTGTATGCACTCCCAGTGGGTGAAGCTTAGTGCCAGGAACATGAACTCGGGGGCATAGTTTCAGAATAAAGGGTCGCCCTTTTAGAACTGAGATGAGGAGGAATTTCTTCTCTCAGAGGGTCATAAATCTGTGGAATTCTCTGCCCCAGAGAGCCGTGGAGGCTGGGTCATTAAATACATTTAAGGTGGAGCTGGACAGATTTTTACAAGATAAGGGAGTGAAGGGTTATGGGGAGCGGGCAGGGAAGTGGCTTTGAGCCCAAGATTAGCCATGATCTTATTGAATGGCGGAGCAGGCTCGAGGGGCCAAGTGGCCTATTCCTGCTCCTATTTCTTATGTCCTTATGTTCCCAGTGGGTGAAGCTTAGTGCCAGGAACATGAATTTATAAAATCTATTCTGTAAAATCATGAATCTGTGTGTGTGTGTGTGTGTGTGTGTGTGTGAAACACTGAAAGTATGAAGATGCCAAGAAATCCTAGGATTCTCCTGAAATGGTAATATTCTACCTGTTATAAAAATACATATTACCTAAAATGAAATAGCAAATATTGATGGTAACGTGTACGGTTTTAACCTATCCTAAAATCAGCAGCATTTTGTACATAATTGTGGGGTTATTAGCCTTGGTTCTTGTCAATCTTTGCTTAAACTTTCTGGGCTTAGGTAAGTAGGTGAGGAGTGTCTCTAAATGAGAGGCTGTATCACGCAAACAGAATCTCTAGCTGTCCGGATTTCCCAGCAGCTTAAGCATGGTGATGGGTTTTCGTGCCAGTCAAGCACCCAGTTTATCAAAATGTAACCTTTAGATGAGCTGAAATAATTTAAGATTCGTTGGTATGGTACTTCACCTGAGGAAGGGGCGATCGATAGCTCCGAAAGCTTGTGATTTCAAATAAAACTGTTGGACTATAACCTGGTGTTGTGCGACCTCTCAATGATTTACAATGTCATCTAAACCCACCTGCTGACTTACTGCCTCACAACTCATTGCCAACTATTATCCTTTATTCTACATATTTAACTGAAACCTTCCTGTACTGAAGCGAATATGAATCTTGCACTGCGCAAGTTTTGTGCCTTCAGTTATACTGTCGCTTTCATTCATAGAACCTTGTGCAGTGAGTGATAATAAGTGTATTACAATAATTGAACAGTAGGGGGCCTGGTTTCCTCAGCATGTTTGATGAGGAGGTGGGTTACATTCGTGAGTGCAAGTTAGCATCAGGTTAAACAGACTAGTTTCTGTGGAATTCCAAATAACTTTAGCTTCTGTACACAGCATATATCTTAATTTTACATTTAGAATATAGAGTTGGAGATAATTGAAAGTATATGTAATTTAAAATAAACATTAACGTTTGACCCTGAAATGAGCTTCCGATCACATATCTGCGCCAAAACTAAGACTGCCTATTTCCACCTCTGTAACATCGCCCGACTCCGTCCCAGTCTCAGCTCATCTGCTGCTGAAACCCTCATCCATGCCTTTGTTACCTCTAGACTTGATTATTCCTACGCACTCCTGGCTGGCCTCCTACGTTCTACCCTACGTAAATGTGAGGTCATTTAAAATTGTGCTGCCCGTGTCCTAACTCGCACAAAGTCCCGTTCACCCATCACCCCTGTGTTCACTGACCTACATTGGCTCCCGGTAAAGCAACGCCTCGATTTTAAAATTCTCATCCTTGTTTTCAAATCTCTCCATGGCCTCGCCCCTCCCTATCTCTGTAATCTCCTCCAGCGCCACAACCCTCCAAGATATCTGCGCTCCTCTAATTCTGGCCTCTTGAGCATCCCTGATTTTAATTGCTCAACCATCGGTGGCCGTGCCTTCAGCTGCCAAGGCCCTAAGCTCCTGAATTCCCTCCCTAAACCTTTCTGCCTTTCTACCTCTCTTTCCTCCTTTAAGACGCTCCTAAAACCTACCTCTCCATCTGCCATAATTTCTCCTTACATGGCTCGGTGTCAAATTGTGTTTTATAATGTTCCTGTGAAGTGCCTTGGGATGTTTCACTACGTTAAAGGTGCTATATAAATACAAGTCGTTGTTGTTAGCAAAAATGCGTGTTGGTAGTTTGCATGTGTTTACTGAGATTGGAAAAGTACTGTGCCTATAGCTGGTACATCCAGGGCATATTATGTCAAATGAAAAATACATGAATAAAAAAAAATAAACTGGACCAAAATGTTCCTGTTGGTAGATGATGGGGTTAATAATATCCCATTCTGGCACTCATTTAGTATGTACGATGGCCTCCTGGTCTGGATTGGAGCTTGCCAAAGGAGGAGGGGGCAAGAATTGCTACATATCATCAGCCCTTAAAGACTTGCAGGTCAGAATTAAAGGCCTCTTAAATGTAAGTGGTGACATTTTTGGACAAAATTATTCTCCAGCATTTCCAACGGCCTTATGGCACAAACGATGTGGCTGGCAAAAAACAACAGGAGGCAAAAGAAATGTGGGGGCAGGAAACAGCGTCCGTGGGCGGGTGATGTAGTGGCGCAGCACCAGAGCCCCCTGTTTGGAGATGCTGCTGTATGAGGTGGGCCTGAGGAGGGTTAACAGCTCAGATATGGAAGCAACTGATGTAAGCCTATTCAACAGTGCAAAGAAGCCCGGTAGATGGCCCAAGTACACCTGCCACAAAGTGTTGCTTGTTGACCTGTTGCCCATTTACTGCTGGATAATGCTAAGCCCTCACACAACCCTTACAGCTCTTTTTTTGTTTGTTTAGCATACACACCTATACCCAGCAAGGCACACATTCAAACTGCAAGAGGCCAAGCAGTGGTCATGGTGGATCTAATTATTAGGCCATCTGATGACCCAGTACAAGGAAGCACAGGACTATTTGAATCCCAGGTGGCTCCTACTGACATTCAGCAGACCTAGAAGAAGCACTTGGTTTGCCTCTGGAGCGCACACAACATACTCTGTCACCAAGGAGAAGCACTGGGGTCAAACACACTCGGCACATACACTCATCACTTTTAGGATATTAAATTTAGTCGTACTTTATTTCAACTGTATTAGCGTTTCTTCTGATTCTGCAGAATAAGGTTATTTAATAATAGTTATGGAAAAAGGCTCAAAAATTGGGACTTTTTCAATGGAACAGAAAAGATTGAGGTTATGCGTTTCCAGCATCTTCAGGAGAGGGAAAGGAGGGAGGAGGTGGCCCTCAAACTGTCAAAGACCCACTCCTCATAGCCCTGCCCCCTGACCCTGTGAACTTCAGTGGGGTCAGTGGCGTAACTGCCAGGATGGTACTACTGCAGATTTCAAGGGCCAACGAGCTTCTTTTTTGATTGGAGGAAATATTTATTAACAAACAAAGATTTATTTATCTACCAGTGAGTTAGGAAAATACAATTTATTTTCAAAGAACCAATCAAAAAATATTTACCTCACTCCTTCTTTCCAAATTCTTTCAATGGAAATGTGCACTCCTTCACTTCCATACCCCAGAAAAACCCATACCCTCCAACCAGTACAAGTCTTTCACACTCCAGACATCACACAGCAGACTTCACACGAAGGGGGTAATTTTAATGTAACCCGCTCAGTGGAAAACTGATGCAATCAGATCCCATATCACACGCTGCTCGATTTTACTGTCCATTGCAGTCAAACATGCAGCCGATCTGATTGCATTAGTTTTCCACATGGCGGGTTAGGTTAAAATTGCCCCCAAGTTACAGATGGAAAACAGTCTGAGAAAAAAGAAATCACTGATCTGAGCTGAGGAAGTGGGAGCTCCCAGCATAGGTAGTCTCAACAGATGCTCCCCCAATAGCTCAACAAGTTTATCCAGTGAGCAGCTGACCAGGAAGATCCCAGGTTCAATCTCTAATCTGTGCTGAGTTAGATAATCTCAGCCAGGATGATTGTAAGAATGCTGCAATTGGTATCAGTCCTCCTGGATTAGGGAGAGGAAAAGAGACCACAAGTTGTGCTCTGGATGGATATCTAGTGACCGCTGATGGAAAGTGTGCCTGTGTGGCCAGGAGCAAGCTCAGACTGTGTCCTATACTATGGGCCTCAGCCGTCAGTGAGGTTTCTCAATAAAAATAACCTCAACCAACATCAGAGCTGGTAAGGATTTTCACAACTGAATCAATCGCAGTATAATACTGCTACAAGTCAAGTAATCAGACAGCTCAACTACTCAACCCATGTTTGAGACAAATGCAAGGGCATGTACCTCTTTTCCCCCAGTAAAACATAAACAGTTGCTCGAGGATGGTAAAGTGATGGTTAAACAACAGCAACAACTTGCATTTATATAGATCCTTTAGGGCTCGATTTTGCCAGGCCCGAGGAGGCGGGATTGGAGGTGTGTGAGGTGTTAAAATCGCAAAAAATGGCGGGCGGCTCCGATCCCGCCTCCAGCCCGCCTCCGAGCAATTTTCCCAGAATCGGGGTTTCACACCCCGTTTCCATCCTGCCTCCAAGAGGCGGGATAGGCCCTTAAGGCCCTTAACAACCAGATAATTGCCTCTATAATCCCATTTTGAGAGGCCTTTCTGATTTTAACACTTTCCCCCCGTCCTGCACGTCTCCTCTGGAACACGCCGGTTAATCCTGGCGGCCTCACAAGTGGATTGCTTACTAACAGCTGCAGCTCCACCATTAAAAAGGAGTTTTCACCAATGATCATTTGCAGGTGGCAGAACTTTGCTGTCTCAGGTCTGGGGGAACTTTTAGCAGGCATACTCATTGTTGTGGAAGTTTGGAGCCTGACACCCATCTCCAGTGTGACCTCTAGGGAAACCCTTCTCTCCACCTTGACTGAGCGCTTCCTCAACTGAGGCATATACCAGAAACATGGGAACCATTTATTTCCTTTCCTCCTGGACATCAGAGTCAGACAAAGACCAGCCGTGGCAGCAGCAGAACCATGAATAACAGCAGCACCAACAGCAGCAGCAACAACAGGATGCCAAGCTGCTGCTCACCCACCTGAAACTGCACAGGCCAGAAGGCGCCAGCGCGCGACCACATTGCTGCCCGGGATGCAAGGGACGCACTCATTTTGGCCAGATTTCCATAGCCTGCACAATCAAACACTTCTGCCTCGCACCTTCTTACCAGAGCATCGACAATGGACAAGAACCTGCGGATTCCTATCACTCTGACCACCATACTGACAATTGCAAGTCGCTCTAAGCCCTCAATGTGGAAGTCCCATTTGTAAAATGACACAGGCCACAACTTGAACAGTTCGCCATCAGAATTTTTTATCACAACAAGCAACTGATGGCATTTCAAAAATAAACACAACATAACACCCAAGTGACTACCCTTGTAACTACTTGTGCATTATCTTCCTCTTACGCATGCTCCTATGTAGTGCTTCCCCTGTGGCTTCAGCAGATGTGGAGGCCCCTTGCTCACTTTTTTGCTGCTCCTGTCTTGACACCTTTGGCGGCCGTCCTCTGGGGTTGTGAACCTGTGAGGGCTCAGCAACAGTCTGCTGCTCCTGCGGCTGTGCAGGGGATGAGACGCCCATCTCAGTTGGGTGAGGACTCTGGTGGGCTCTGACCGAGGGCTTTGCAGTGGCATGGTCGTGTGAGCACTTGGAGAGGAGCCCTCACTTCCTTGTTGTCTGCCACCAACATCCCTCTCATGGCAGCACCTTGCTGCATTTCAGGGGGGCCATGAGGATCCGTTTCTGCACTGGAAGTCCTACTCCAAAGGACTTCCATGAAGGTTTGGTTTCTATGCTCAATAGCTGACCATCACTCCACAAGAGATGCCAGTCTATTCTGAACAATGACCATGTTTTCAACACTCTGGCGACTTAGCTCCTCCATGGCCATAGCCATCCTCTCCTCTACCATAGCCATCCTTTCCACGGAGGTTGCCATCCTTTCCGTGGTGATGCGTTCATGTGCCAATGCCTCCACAAAGGCTCTGCTCATGTTTGCGATGGACTCCTCCATTCGCTCCACACTCGCAGCAACCCTGGAGACAAAACATGCCAGAGACTCCTGCGCCTGTTCCTGGAGTTCCAGCACCGCTCTCCTTCTGGATGGATCCGAAGGCATAGGGTCGCCATGCAGCTGAGCCGAGCTGGCAGAGTCCTGCGCCCTCCGACAGAGGACTCTCCTCTGCTGTCCCTGTCTCTACCATTGGCTGATGCTCACTTGCGAGCTGTGATACACCAAGTGGCAACACTACTCTATCTCGCGAAGGTCCCACCGAGGTGTGAGTGTTTGCGCTGGTGCTGGGTGCGCTGAATTCTGCTGACGCTACGCCCTCAAAGGTTGCAGCTTCCTCTGAGGAGTCTTGAAGCTCAGGCTGTTCCTCCTGGACAGTGGGGACGGGGGCTGTTGATGGTCCTGTGGGGGAGTAAAGGAGTTAGAGATGTGAGGTAAAGGTTGCATGCACATTGAATTGTGCAGATGATCATAAGTCAATCTGTTAGAGCATCAGAATCATTATCAGTCACTCATGCAATGTCAATGAGAGAGATGGCAAACTATTCTGTCACCAGCTTGCTGTGATGCGCCCATCTGTCCGTCCCCCACTTGC
This sequence comes from Squalus acanthias, assembly GCA_030390025.1. Lineage (NCBI taxonomy): Eukaryota > Metazoa > Chordata > Chondrichthyes > Squaliformes > Squalidae > Squalus > Squalus acanthias. The sequence continues at coordinate 209,895,438 of CM059425.1, forward strand.
GAATCTTCCTCGACACCCGCAATTTCCAGGGCCACCTCCTCCGAAGTGGTGAGCTGGGCTACTGAGGGTGGCCCTCCTCCTGTCCTCGCTCTTTCCCCCTTATTGTGCGCTCTCTTTTCCTGCAATGAGGGACACAAGTGGAGTTTGAGTGAGAAAAGTGGAGTTTGAGTGAGAATGAAGGAGTGAGTGTAGAGAATCCATAGCATAGATGCTTAGAAGGAGACAAAGGGCCCTCCCTGTGTGTTGTAAGTTGTTATCACTGCATCACAGTGATAGGGAGTGTGAGGGCTGCATGGTCAAATAGTTAAGTGAATGTGACCATAGAGAGAGAGGGAATGGGTAAGGGTGCAGGGATGTCAGTGTCAAGTGGGATGTGGAGGAAGAGGTTGGCAAAGCAGAGTGCTGGTGAGGAGAGGCGATGGGGATCAGATTGAGGGTGATGGGAAAGTCATACTCACGTTTCCTGTGCGGAGAAGGTCATGAAACCTCTTCCTGCACTGCAGCCAGGTTCTGCGGCTCATAGATATTGAGTTGACCTCCTGGGCCACTTGCATCCACACAGCTTTAGTCTGCTGGGGAGGCTTTTTCCTCCCTGAGGAAGGGAAGAGCACCTCCTTATTTGATCTTGCTCCCTCCACCAGAGCTTGGAGGGAGGCCTCATCGAACCTTGGAGCACACTTTGGTCTACTGCTGGACATAGTTGCTGAATGAAGCAATCACAACAATGGGCATAAAGTTTAAAGTTTCCAGAAGAAGCAAGGCTGCTTGCAGGCCTTAAATCCAGCAGCATTGATGACGTCATCGGAGGTGACTTTCTGTATGAAAAGACTCATTGGGCCAGGGGTTTCCACACGCTGGAAATCAAGTGCCCAATTAGGGCAAAATCGCACTTTTTTCCCACAGGAGCCTTATCAAACAAAATTTTACACCGAGTCACATAAGGTGATATTAGGACAGGTGACCAAAAGCTTGGTCAAAGGGAGAGGGGGATAAATTGGCTAACACCTGAAAAAGGCACGGGGATCGCGGTACGCGATTAACCCGCACCCTTTCATTGTGTTGCTGGCAGCACGTTGAATTGGTGCTGCCTGCTGTTTTGAATGATTGCTGCGTGCAACCAGTGCTCCCCACATTCTTAATTGGCTACACGCATCATCAGGGGGCCCAATATCACGAGTGATAGCACTACTTAAAGGCAGCCTGCGCCTCTTAAAGGGGAAGTGCATTGTGGCTGCAAAAAGTAGTGGGAGTTTTTTGACAAGTGAATCCGGGCTGTCCTACTTTGAGCAATGGCTGAACATGCGAGAAAGCAATTACAAAGGTTTTCTGACAATGCACAGCAGGTCTTGGTGCAAGAGGTAGAAAGAAGGAGAGACATCCTGTATTTGCAGGGGGACAGGAGGCCCTCCAGATATATGCTCAGGAGGCAGTGGGAAGAAGTAGCAGCAGAGGTCAATGCCAGGAGTGTTGCTCCAAGAATATGGATACAGTGCAGGAAGAATTTTAATAATCTGACACTTTTTGTCAAGGTGAGTGAGTTCATCTTCAAATGGCATATCCTACCAACTGCACCACTAACCTCAGACACTCCTCAATTCACCAACAATCTCTATCAATCAGCAGAAGGAAAGAACTGGAGGAGGACAAGGGTGCCTGCATGTTTTAACCCCCATGGAGGAAGTAGTGCTGAGGCCATGGCCACTGGTGAGGCTGGAGGGATCGATGATGAGGGTATGCGCACACCCAATCCTCCTTCTCTCATCCCACTTCTCCCTCATCCTACAATCTCTTCTGACTCACAAGCTGTAGATGATGTAACCACACGCTTCTTACTTTCTCCTCTCCCCTCACCACAACCCAACCATTATCCCTTTTTCATTTCAGATACCCAAGAACTGGAACCTTCCCAGTCAGAGGAGGAAGAGGAAGAAGACAGTGAAGATGATGAGGCACCATCACTCAATCTTACACTTGCAGCCACCAGCTCAGAGATTGACACTGCATGTATTTTAGAGGGCTAGGATAGAGGAGGGATCTGCATGTGGTAAGACACCGGGCGCAAGTGCGCAGGATCCAAGGTGAGGGGTAAGGATAGCGCAGTTGCCAACATGCTGGAGGGCAAGGTCACACACTAGTTCTGCTGCAGAGGACTCAGTTGAGGACTTCGATGGGCCAGGCTACAGAAGAAGGCTGATGGGTGTACATAACCAAATGCTTGATGCACTGGAAAGCCTGCCAGAAAGCCTGCGCACAATGGCCCAGAAATTAAAGACTGAGTGTTGACGCGGGGGTAAGGCTTCCCCGCGATATCTCACTCCGCGCCTTCCTTTTTCCTCCGGGCCCACACGAACTTTAGTTTCAAGGCTGCAGCTGTGCAGTGCTTGCGTGACCCAGAGACGGAGTTAGTTCGTGCGAGCTCTGGGATCACGTGATTCAGTTAGAGCCAATGGCAGCACACCATCTTTCATTCATAGTTTTGACAGGAAGACCTGTCAAAGCTATGAATAATATACCCCCCCAAAAGAACAGCTGAACCTCAATTAAATTTAAAAAAACAGCCATCACATTAATAAAATAAGTATAGTTAAATAAATTAACCACTTTAAACAAAAAATTACATTTTTGAAAAAATTTAAAATCTTTTTAAAAGTTATAAAAATAAACTTACCTTTCTTTAAAGTCTCTAAAAAAGATAAACCTGTTGAAAAAAATTTAAAATAATACTTAATTAACTACTTACCTTGTTAAAAGAGGGTCTTACGCCTCCTTTCTTTATGTGTAAAATCTTCCATGCTTACCTGCGCGTTCAAAGCACTAAGTGCACTGCGTGCGCGCAGCCTGTAGCGCGCACGCGGTTCACCTAGGAACCGCCCCCTTTTGAATTCACGAAGTGCCGGTTTCCCCGCGCATGCGCAGTGCATGCTGAAAACCGGCAATTGGAGACCTAAAACGCGAGAGTACACAGTGCGTACTCTCGCGTATTAGGTCTAATTTTCGGGCCAATGTCAAGGAGCATGGAGGAGTCCAGCACCAACTTGGCAGAGGGCTTTGCACAGAGCTTGAAGCCCATCCTTTCCAACATGGAACGGGTGGTCATCTCCATCAGCACACCTGTGGAACACACCATGATGCAGCGTCTGATGGCCAATGTCACAGCTTGCATTCCAGCACTAACAGCTTCCATTGCAGTGCAAACAGCTTCCATGAAAGGTCTGAGTGCTGTAGTGGTAGCTCAGACTGCTACCATCGTGGTTCAAAGGGGCTTCCAGGGCATCACAGCAGTCCATCAATTTGTTTTCCAACAGTAAGATTGCTGAGGCACTGCCCTGGGAGAAATGGCAGTGGCTGAATGGCCACGAACCTGCTGTCCTCTCTCAGGATGACAGCATTCCTGCTCCCACCTCTGCCTGTCAGCCAGCCAGCCCAGACTTCTGCAGCCCAGACCAAGATGATGCAGTCCACAGCAGGGTCTTGTAGGCTGAGAGCTGCTTGAGGTCGTCCTCCAAGGCCATCTGCAGTCTCCCCCACTGAAAGTCAGCAGCCTTCCACCACCCATGATGCAGTCACTGGGTAAGCACCTCGAAGGGGCACTAGGATAGGCAAAGGCACACGAAAGACAGGCACTAAGGGAATGCACAAGGGTGATTAGTTTATTTTTGTATGCATTATGTCGTGATTGAATTTATAAAATTGTATTAGATGTGCATTTTCTGGTGGGGTCGCCCAGTAGCCAGCCTTTGACTTGCCATGGTGGGTCAAATGCAGCTGGCACAGCGGACTGTCGCAGAATGAAGGAATTGTGACTGCTGCCAGGATAACGGGCATTCACCTGCATGATGCGCTGCCTGTGGTTGCACACCAGCTGCACATTGAGGGAGTGGAATCCCTTTCACTTCGTGAACATGGCTGAGTTCACATGAGGCTTACGCAAGGCAATGTATGTGCAATCAATGGCACTCTGCACCATGGGAAAGCCTACAATCCATGCAAATCCTTATGCTCGCTCTGCCTGCTTGTCTCTGGCATGGTGAAATGAGATTAAACTATTTCTCTGTGTATAGAGAGCCTTAGTGACATCCTTTATGCAGCAGTGCTTATGTTGCTTATATCTCCAGCAGCAGCCTGGAAGGATTCAGATACATAAAGGTTAAGAGCCATGATCACCTTGACAGCCACAGGCAATGCTGTCCTTGCCCTACTTTGAAGTTGCAGTTGTGGCTGCAGTAGTTGGCAGATTTTAGTCACGATCTTTTTTATGAAGTGAAGACGTCTCATGCATTGGTCCTTGCTGAAGTTGAGGTAACAGACTCGCTTCCTAAAGACCATCGGTGGATATGGCCTCCCGCTGAGAAACCTTCTCCCTTCCTCCTCCTCCCTCTTCTAGCAGCTTGTCCGGCTCTGTGTGGCCTCTCTTCATTCTCCCAGTCATGCTCAATTCCAAGAGGAAGGCTTACCAGGCCACCCATGTCTGGAAGCAACTTGTTTCAGCACAAGCTTTTAAATGAACAGAAAAGTACTTCAGCACCAGCCAGACCACTTCTGGTAGACTATTCAAACTTTAGCTAAGCATAAGAAAGCTCCAAAAACATGTACAATTGTACTAGCAGCCAGAAGAAATAATCCAGCAACTAACCTGTAAGTAGTACTTGATCCCTTTAAATAGCGCTACTTGGGTGGATCTTCATTCCGTTTAACAGAGTTGGCTGGCATATGAGTTCAAAAATGACAATGTTGATGTCATAATCTGCCTGCTGTGCATGCGGCCGGCGGTTGTTCGGTGCACATGCGCAAGCCCCTTTACCAAGCTAGCGTCTTGCGCACTTCCCGTCGGAAGTATGCGTGCGCATCTTGGGCCTCATTTTTGACCATTAGGTTGCCATGTAGCACCTAAAAAACTGGCGCTACAGTGCCAAATTTAGCCCCCATAGGTTTTAAGGAGCGTCTTAAAGGAGAGATAGGAAGAGAGGCGTAGAGGTTTCGGGAGGGAATTCCAGACCTTTGGGCTGAGGCAACTGAAGGCACGGCTGCCAATAGTGGAACGATGAAAATCGGGGGAGCGCAAGAGGCCATTGGAGGAGCTCAGAGATCCCGGAGGGTTTTTGGGCTGGAGGAGGTAACAGACACTCAACTTTGGGTTTAGCTTGGCCATTCAATTTATTAATATTGAAAGAAATTGGTGTCCATTTTAACTTACAAAAATTGGCATTAACAAGGTGGTAATGGCCTCAAAATGGGGTTGGTCGGCTTACTTACAAGACAATCAGCCTGCTGCCATTGTTAAAGGGGCCTACTGCTGGCCGGCCAAAGCGCCTGCAGAGGGTAGGCCTCTTTAAATATGAAAATTGGGGCACTATGACGTTCATTGCCCTTTTAGGATAAAACTGGTCGGAGTGCCTTGCACTTTCTGACCAGTTTCACAGGCGATTAAGCCAAAGAGGCCCTGAAAAAGTAAGTTTTAAATTATTTTTGTGGGGCCAGGAGGCTCCGACCCTTCGCTGCTGGATAGCATGGGCTCCCGGTCTGTTCCGATGGCTGACCGACCAAAAATGCAAATGAACCCCATTGATGGAGGTATTTATCTTTAGAAAACTATCTTTTTGATAATGGACATAAGGTTGAGGTCTACACAACACTTGAGTTCAGGCTATTTAATTTAATTTCCATACTTTGCACATATTATTTTACTACCATCAGCGGTGCAATTAGTCAAGTCTTTTCCAAGTAATAACTTCGTAAATCTTCATATTGTTATCAGCTGCCAGCATTGGCTTCATAAATAGAGCAATATTTTATTTAAATATAATCGTACTGCAATCATTCTGTGAATAAGGGCTAGATCATTTGCTTGAGGCTATGGAAATCTGTGTCTATCACTGATGGTCACAATTTACTGAAATGTTTTGAGATGATAAGATAAGATGTGTATAGGTGGAGTAAACCAAACACAGTTTAGAACAGAATTATTATTAGAAAAAAATCTACTTTTGAGGCATGAGCACTTCTGGTTAAGAAAGATTTAAATGGAAAAAGTCTCGGGGCTACTGACATCTAATCGGTGTTCAGCCATCTTGTTCAGCCTCAATGGGATATGTCAATTTAAAGCAGCTGAAGACTGATTAGAACTGGGCCTCAACTCTTGTCTGCAACTAAAAAATGTTGAAGGAAAATATGAATAATCCGTCTTCGTTTGTTTATTCTATTAATCTTTTAATTGAATCGACAGTTTGCATGCCAACAAATGAGCTCATTTTGTTTATTAAAACGCCACAAGATCAAACAAGCATATCTTGATGTAAAAGATACTTACAATAAAGATGCTAAAGGAAACATGAGGGAGAAACTTTGGCCCAGTTCGTAAAGCATAAGCCAGATATAGAAAGTTTTTTTTGAACAAAACTCTTTTTGAAGTGTTCCCCCAATGGCTCTGTTATATTGTGCTAAATCCTACAGACCATAAAGGTCTCAGGCTCAATCCCTGATCTCCGCTGATGTAAATAACCCCAGAACCGGGACACTACACTGGGCCTCAATGTTGCTGGGTTAGAGCAGAACAATTAGTCAGACTGCTCACTCATGATTACTGTCCAGTAATCCCTGTGGGAAAGTACACATAATGAAGAAAGAAAAGAAAAACTTGCATTTATATAGCGCCTTTCACAACCTCATGATGTCCCAAAGCACTTTACAGCCAATGAAGTGCAGTCACTGTTGTAATGGAGGAAAACTTTACAACATGTGTGGACATTAGATGAGAGGACAAGATCGGGCATGGCTGTGTCATTCCTCCTGTAGCTTTATAGTTCGCCAGCCCTCATCTAGGCTCATACTTCAAATCACCTACTTGGGGGAGGTATAAGCAGAAGGTTATTACCGACTGTGCAGCTACAATCTAGAATATAGCATTTTGGGCGGATGCAATGTAATATGATACCACAGCATTTGTTACCACCTTCACGTGAGAAAGGGAGAACATTGCCTTTTTAGAGGCGGAGGTGAAGGAGTGGTTGAGCAAATTAACAGCTGCAGAAGTGTTGTGGTGAATGGTAGATCAAAGGCTAAGTAGTTGGGAGTTTGAAATTGCAGTTGTAAATTACTTAGGGAAGAGTTTATTCCAAGGATGGATGCAGTGGGTTGGTAAGAGGTAGGGGGATGTGCGAGGGATACAAGGAAGTGGTCTGAGATGGCCTTGTCCATGAATAGAGAGGCCACAAGACATGGCGAGCTCAAAGGGGTGGCTGTGAATATGGGTAAGAAGGTTTATATGGAGGAAAATTTTAGAGAGGATAGGAGAGCAATGAATTTAGAGGGGAGTGTGCAAGGGTTGCTGAGATGAGATTGAAATAACTGAGAATGAGGAGTCGCTCAATGCTTAGCTTACAATCATGACCCATGGGTCTCTTTTTCTGGTTCTGCACAAAAGTATTTCACATTCACCTGATTAGTTCCCCATGTAATTTAAAAAATAAACTGGCTTCTGTGATGGTGGGGACCTCAGGAGGAGGCCAAGATGGATCATCCACTCGGCACTTCTGGCTGAAGATGGTTGCAAATGCTTCAGGGTTGCCTTTTGCACTCACGTGCTGGGCTCCACCATCATTGAGGATGTGATGTTCATAGAGCCTCCTCCTCCCATTAGTTGTTTAATTGTCCACCACTATTCACGACTGGATGTGGGCAAGACTGCAGAGCTTTGATCTGATCCGTTGGTTGTGCGATCACCGTTTAGCATGTATGTAGTCCTGTGTTGTAGCTTCACCAGGTTAGCACTTCATTTTTAGGTACGCCTGGTGCTGCTCCTGGTGTGCTCTTCTACTCTCCTCCTTGAACCAGGGTTGGTCCCCTGGCTTGATGGTAATGGTAGAGTGAGGAATATGCCGGGGCATGAGTTTACAGATTGTGGTGGAATACAATTCTGCTGCTGCTGATGGCCCACAGCGCCTCATGGATGCACAGTTTTGAGCTGCTAGATGTGTTCTGAATCTATCCCATTTAGCACGGTGGTAGTGCCACACAACACAATAGAGAGTGTCCTCAGTGTGAAGATGGGACTTCGTCTCCACAAGGACTGTGTGGTGGCCACTCCTACCAATGCTGTCATGGACAGATGTATCTGCAACAGGTATTTCCCCCGTGTTGGTTCTCTCACCACCTTCCACAGGTCCAGTCTGGCAGCTATGTCCTTCAGGACTTAGCCAGCTCGGTCAGTAGTGGTGCTACCGAGCCACTCTTGGTGATGGACATTGAAGTCCCCCACCCAGAGTACATTCTGTGCCCTTGCTACCCTCAGTGCTTCTTCCAAGTGGTGTTCAACATGGAGGAGTACTGATTCATCAGCTGAGGGAGGGAAGTAGGTGGTAATCAGCAGGTTTCTTTGCCCATGTTTGACCTGATGCCATGAGACTTCATGGGGTCCGGAGTCAATGTTGAGGACTCCCAGGGTTACTCCCTCCCGACTGTATACCACTGTGCTGCCATCTCTGGTGGGTCTGTTCTGACAGTGGGACAGGACATAACCAGGGATGGTGATGGAGGAGTCTGGGACGTTGGTTGAAATGTATGATTCTGTGACTATGACTATGTCAGGCTGTTGCTTGACTAGTCTGTGGGACAGCTCTCCCACTTTTGACACAAGTCTCTAGATGTTAGTGAGGAGGACTTTGCAGGGTCAACTGGGCTGGGTGTGCCTTTGTTGTATTCCTAGGTTGATGCTGGGTGGTCCATCCGGTTTTATTCTTAGAAGGTGCCGAATTTCGTGGCCATATAGTTTTATGCTATCGCCAAAATTCAAAATTAGTTTTAATTCATTCCGTGTGCTATCTTAACAGTCATTAGTTTATGTAAAATAAATGGAATAATAACTGTTAGAATTGCACAGGCTGGAATTTGATGAAATACATTAGGTATTGCGCTAAAAATAGGACATGGCGGGAATTAAATCCCTTTGAATCTGCCTTTAGATCAAACATTCAGAATTGCAGCAATATACTTTGACTGTTTTCCCAACATTTGGTGAACTATCACATTCAGGGCTTTTTCCTGCTTCATAGGCCGGAATTTTCTGTACCTGGGTGGGTCGGGTGAGGGCGGTCGGTGTGTCGGGTCGCGACCCTGTTGCTGCTTCCATCCCGCTACAGAAAACCACTTTGTGATAATGTGGCCTATTTAGCCCACCCTGCGCATGACTCGGCCCAATTAAATGGTGCGGGTCTGATAACATCATCCATGACGTGTTTTCAGCCGGTATATTTAAAGGGGCCATGGCCACATTGCATTTGAAAGTTCATCTAGGAGTGTGCAGTCACTGCACTGGAGGTTTTCATTGCTCCAAACAGTTGGAGAGATGGCTGCACAGAGACAGAGGGCTGCACCCAGGTTCTCCGATGACTCCTTCCATATTCTTGTGGAGGGAGTCAGAGCACGCAGGGAGGTCCTCTTCCAATGGGCAGAAGAGACCTCCCCAGGAGACAAAAAGAGCCTGGCTCCAAATTACAGAGGAGTTCAACAGCAGGGATGTGTTCAGGAGGACCTGGGTGTAGTGCTGCAAACATTTCAATTATCTCATTAGATCAGGAAAGGTGAGTACAAAGCCACACTCAACTTCATCCTGCTGTGCCTCTCATCACATCCCCATCACTCTGCCTTCCCAACCCGACTTCTGCAGATCTGCAGAAGGCGAGCATGCAGGTGCAACAGGCGGTCAAGAAGGCAAACGGTATGCTGGCCTTCATAGCAAAAGGGTTGGAATACAGGAACAGGGATACCTTGCTGCAGCTGTACAGGGCACTGGTGAGACCACACCTCGAGTACTGTGTACAGTTTTGGTCGCCTCATCTGAGGAAAGATGTTCTTGCCATGGAGGGGGTGCAGCGGCGATTCACCAGGCTGATACCAGGAATGGCGGGATTGACCTATGAGGAGAGACTATGTAGTTTAGGGATGTACACACTGGAGTTTAGAAGATTGAGAGGGGACCTCATAGAAGTGTATAAAATTCTGACAGGTCTAGACAGATTAGATGCAGAAGGAATGTTTCCCTTGGCGGGTGAGAACAGAACTAGAGGACATAATTTAAGGATAAGGGCTAAACCATTTAGGACAGAAATGAGGGGGAATTTCTTCACTCAGAGAGTGGTGAACCTGTGGAACTCATTGCCACAGAGGGCAGTGTACGCCAGCTCATTAAATATATTTAAGAGGGAATTAGATATATTTCTACAGGCAAAAGGGGTTAAGGGTTACGGAGAGAAGGCGGGGACGGGATACTGAATTGAAGGATCAGCCATGATCTCATTAAATGGCGGAGCAGGCTCGAAGGGCCGGATGGCCTACTCCTGCTCCTATCTTCTATGTATCTATGTATCTATGTATCCTTATTCACAGCAACATACCTTGCACGTCCACCCATCCCTCTCTCTCTATCTGCATTATCACATCCCCATCTCACTAGCCACCCCTCACACTCACCCTCATCCTAACGCAATAATACCAACTAACAACACACAAGGAGCCCACTTGGCGTTGCCACCCCACTCCATCATAGTCTCCCTCTAAAGATGTAACTCATCCAATTCCTTACACTCATTTCATCTATCTCACTCACCTTCTCTTCTTTCCCTCCTTGCAGAAGAGAGCTCACAATAAGAGGGAGAGGGAGAGAACTGGAGGTGGGCCTCCATCATTTGCGACCCTCACAACAGCAGAGGAGGCTGCGTTGGAAGTCTCGGGAGTGGCCGAGCAGCTGGAGGTGGGAGACGGAGCGAGGGGGACATCTCAGGAACCTGGTGGCAGAATTACATATCATACAGAATTACATATCATACAGAATGACATATCATACAGAATTACATATCATACAGCTACATGGCATAGAGCTACATGGCATAGAGCAGTGACTCATATGGGGACTGATGTCATCAACCACTGAATGGTCATCATGTGCATAATGGTATGTGCACCCATTCTTCAAATGGCATATCTAAGTCATCTCTTTACTCTCCCACAGGTCCATCAAGAGCCTCCCCGCCCCCCCCCCCCCCACTATCCAGGAGGAAGAGCAAGACAACTCCTCAGAGGAACCTCCAGCCTCTGAGGGAGCAGCGTCACCAGACATGAGCGCACCCAGCACCAGCGCAGAGACGCACACCTCGGTGGGTCCAAGGCGAGATAGAGTAGTGTTGTCACCGGGTCCCCCACAATTCACAAGTGAGCAAGAGCAGATGGTGGAGATAGGGACAGCAGTGGAGACTCCTTGCTGGAGGGCGCAGGACGCTCCCAGCTCTGCTCAGCTGCATGCAGACGCTGAGCCTCAGGGGCCATCCAGAAAGAGGGCATTCCTGGAGGTGCAGGAAGAAGTGCAGGGGCTCTGACAGGATTTGCGAGCGCGATGTCTGCAAATGTTCAGAGAATGGAGGAGTCCATCTCCAACATGGGCACCACTGTATCGCAGGTGATGGTGACTGTAGGCTCTTCCATGGACAGGATGGCCACCTGCATGGAGCAGCAAATGCGCCACTCACAGGAGCATATGCTATCTATGGAGAATAAATGACAGAGGCTCATAGACCTCCTGTCTAGGAGGGATGTCAGCACAGATGTGGGTCCTCACGGCCCCACTGATGTGCAGCAAAGTGCTCTCCAGCTCCAGCAGGGAAGTGCGGTTGGCCTATGAGAGGGGTGATGGTGAGAGGAGAGAGGGAAGTGCGGGCTCCTCTCAAAGCGCTTACACTTCTCCCCCTTTGCCACCCCCTCAGTCAGAGCCCCAGATGGCTCCTCGGATCACGATGGCCAAATCTGCCCCTGCCCAGTTGCAGGAGGAGCAGACTTTGGCGGGGCCATCACAGGCTCCAAAACTCAGAGGACGTCCGCCAAGCGTGTCTAAGTAGTAGCAGCAAGAAAGTGAGCAGGCTGCCTCTACCTCTGCTGAAGCCACAGGGGTAGCACCTCGTAGAAGCACGTGGAAGAGAAAGATGACACACAAGTAGATTCACTTGGGTGTTTTTGTCAATGTTAATGGCAAGTTTCCGTTAATGTATTGCCAACCATTAAAATTTTTATTTTCACCATTTACCTGTCTTGGACACATTTGCGTGCATCTTTGGAAGTGGCTTAGTGAGTTGCAGTGACTGGTGACACATACCGGAACCTCCATCAATGGTGGTCAGTGTGAAAGGAATGGCTTGGTTATTGTAGGGTTCCTTTAGGGTGCTGCTATGGGGTGGTGCCAACCTGGCGCATCATGTGGCAGCCATTTGGGTGTACAGCATAAAGTTAAGTAAATCTGGCCATGATGAGGTCATCCTTGGCCTCCCGGGCAGCAGTATGCTCGGGTGCTGATGCCCTCTGTCCTGTGCAGCATTAGGTGGTTGCGGAAAAGGTTGGTGGTGTTGTTGTTGGTGCTGCTGGTGTGCCTGATGCTGCTGGTGTTGGGGCTCATCGTGGTCAGATTCTGAGGACCAAGGTGAGACAGTATAAATGGAATAGATAGCAGGTCAAGTGGAGTTGACAGAAGCAATCTGTCAATGGTGAGATAGGTTCTTCCAATGAGGTGACATTGGATGGAGACTTTGCTGAAAACACTTGCAGCCTGCAGAAAGTTAAATCTGTGCTGGCAATGTAGTCAGCAACAGCTTCTGCCCGAGGAAAGTGATCAGCTGTGAGGTCGGAGCTTTTATAGTACATTTGATGCAGTCAAGTAATCAGCTGGCGCAATGGCCACTCAACTCCCGCTTCAGGTTGACAGATGAGGTTCCCGAGCTGCATGAATCCCGTGGCCATGCAGGGAAATTTGAAATGTGGGGGGAGGGGGGAAAGGCTCTTAAGTGTCTGACATCAAGTTTATAATGATTTCAATTAGGTCGCCCACCTCTGCCGGTTGGGTCGCTGCTGCACCGGCAAACGTGCCCGAGGGAAAGGCACGTGGGGGTGGGATGACGGCGGGTTCCCGACCCACTCCGACTTTTTTCAAATTTCCCACCCGACCCGCCTCCGATCGCGCCCGCACAAACCCCAGAAAATTCCGGCTATAGTATTTAACAGCATGTTATGTCATGTTTTGGGAATTTTCTTAACATTTTTCCAGAGAAAGGATTTGGAAAAATGAGTTAGTTTTAAAGTTGCATTTTTAAAAACATACTGTATTCAAACAAGTAAAAATAAGCCAGGACAATAGGCAGTTAAGATACTAATGAGCTAGTGGTGATGTTGTCTTCCTGTAGATTGTATATAAGAAATTAATTAGATTGTCTCAGCAATCGCCAAACACCTCATGCCCGTGTGTGGGAAAATATCTGATCCCATTGGCTGCGAGAGAGGCAGATAAGACAGAGATGGGGACACAGGCAGTGAGGCTTTTTGGAACGAGAGCGCAGTGAAAATATTCCCATTTGTTAAAGAGAAATTTGTGAGGGCTTTCACGAAGTTGACGAGGTTAGAAATGCTGGAGGACAGTTAGAAGTCATCTTGTTTAAGTCTAGTAAGATGACCCACTGATGTGGGGCAGCATGGCATGTTATTTTATGTTGTTAAACGATAAGTAGTATGGATTACATTAAATAAGTCCGATCATGAGTTTTCTGTATGATTGGCTTACTATGCAATAAAGCAACTTGATGATTCATATCTGGCCTGATCTCACCAAGTGTTACTTGATTCACGAGAGATTTAAGAAGCGCATGTATAAAATAAACAAATATCCAGTGCCGATCACAGGGGGCTGCGGTGGCGGGGGGGTGGGGTGCGGTGCTACTGTTAAATCCTGGGTTATGTTATAGTAGATATAGGGTACTGAGCGTCAATTTCCATAAAAGTAAGTTGGACAGACCACTTCAAGTAGTGACTGAGCCCACTGAACTCAAGAAAGTATTTACGGCAGAGCTGTATTTGTAACTAAGCATTCGTTCACTCAGTAATTGGATTTGCTATTTGTTTCTCAATATTAAATACGATCTACCATTCATCTGCTTAGCTGCTAAGTCTCAGTCAATCTCTTTAAACTGTCCCCATCTCTATGGAACATCTTGCTTTCCCACACAGCTTGGTGTCACTGTAAACTTAGACATAGTGCTTGCAATACCTTATTAATGTTATTAATAAATATTATGGACCATGTGGGTCACAGGACTCATCCCTGGGGGCCTCTGCTGGTTACAGTTGCCCAATTAGAACCATTACCAGTGATAACCACTCAATGTTTCCTGTTACCCAACTCATTAATTATCCAATTATACCTAGGAATTGTGAAATGAGTGCAAAACTCAACATTTTTTGTCTGGGTCACACAGATATACCTTTCTTGATCATGTGGGACAGTTGAATTTCTCTGCTTGTGATGTGTACAGACATCGTAAATACATTCAAAAAGAACATGTTTATGATTTTACTATACACAGTAAAATCAAACATATTCTTACTCTGGGGTGGCTATAATTCAGCCCCTTTTTGGGGAAGTGGGTGAATTAAACATTATTTTATTGAGGGAGATTATTAATAATTTCTTACATCCCCACAGTGTTTATGCAATTGCTTAGTTGCGCTTCATTGGGTGAGTTCCTAGGAAACTTTAAACAGCTTTTTACCTTGCCTTAGAATGGATGCAATTCTTATATCAGCTTATAACTGAAGAAAATATGTATATTCTAATCATGTAGTTTTCATGTCTCCAGATGCTGATGTCTTCCACTGCTGCCTTGTAAGCAATACAAATTGTAATATTCTTTGCATAATTAGGGATAGAAATTGGTACTCGGTGACATGCATGACCCGCAATGCGCAAGCTGCATGTGGAGGTGCAACAGGTATCGGCAGCTCGGTAATAAAATGCTAATGAGGCCCGAGGCCCAATTTCAGACTGGCCTTGTGCTTTTCAGTTCAGGCACAACTGTCTCTGCAGCGCCAAGTCTGAGCGCACAGACGGGTGCTACGGAATTTCTACCCCATAGAATGAAATGGAACATAGTTAGATTCCTTAATAATTTATGTAGCAATAATAATGTTAGCTTTTTCTGGTGGGATGAATTTTTGTGCTCATCAAGGTGAGGGATGGTAGAAAATGAAGGAGAATTTGTTCTTAATGACAATATTTAGGAATTCTTAACATAGGCATTCAACTGGATTAGCAAATAAAATGTTATTAATAAACTGACACTGTAGAAAAAAAGTCTTTTAATATATTGTTTATTTTACGATTGTACAAGGATAACAGTTTGGGGAGATGCCTGGTGCTATGAGGCATAAAGTATACAGAGTAGTTGATCAAATACATACAATTTCACAATTACGCAATAGTTTGCAAATCCCATTACACTTGGTATTTCTTCAAAATTTTAGTTAAAAGCAATGAATGCAACAACAATAAAGGGAATTATTCCAAACGTTACAATTCTAAAGATCTACACTCAGTTCTACACAGATAATTTCAAGTAACAGCACCTGAAGTAAAAATAAAAATCAATTTAGAATGCTGCCAAATAATAACTTTTACTGTTTAAATGATTCCGGGCAAGTCGATATGAAATTACTTTCTAGAATAAAATGATCTGCAATTTACTCTTCAAATAAAGCACAATATAAAACTAAAAGAGGCTATCGATGGAATGAGAAACCTCCTGCATATCCACAGTTGCAGACCTCATTTTGTTTAATATGCCAAAGACCGTTTTGTTCTGAGACATTTTTCAAATGACTACAGAGGAGACCTGACCAATTTTTGTTAATTATACGAATAAGTTAGGCTGTTAAAAATACAGGAAATCTGGGCATTTTTGTTTGTATATTTTATACAAGAAGGAGGCAGAAAAAGCTTCAGTACAACTTGCTTGCTTGAGTTACAATATTTCAGCTTTGCTAACATGTACACACATGGGAATAGGAGTTCTCAAACTAAATTTGTATGGTCAGGTTTTTTCACAACCTTACTGTTCAGTTACTACGGTTTACAGGGACACAAACAAGCTTACATCCTTGTGATTAACAGTAACTGTTCCACTTTGAAATAGAGCACCTTGTCAATTTTACACTACAGATTGTTGATTTTCTGAAGGACACTATTTAAATTAATCAAGGTCCTGAGAGAGAGAGACAATGTCAACATTTCTCAAATGTAACACATTCTAATAAAGAGCGCAACTTTCGACTGCAATCTGTAAATTAAAATCACAGTAGCCAAATATGCCAGCAACAGGAGCTGATTGCACAGCACTAATGCATTTGCAGGTAATCATCTTGATTCATATTTAAATAATTCATTTCTCAAAAAAAGCAAGCCCTTAATTTTTCAAGCCTGAAACTTAATCGGCCCACCTTTAGTCTTTCAGAAAGTGATAGCTGTGCTCAAAATAATGACTCAAAGGGGGAAATTCAAAAATATTATTTTAGTAACAGCGCATAGCCTGGCCATTTTAGCGTTAATACACAGCAACAGCTGGGTGAGGAGCTCCGCTATAGTGCTGAAAGAAAAATGAATAACAAAGCAGAGGGAAGTCGACTAATAGTTCTCCACAGACCTCCTGACTCGAAAGTTAGGAACTTGAGTGTGTGTGGCGGAGAAAATAACATGTTAAAAAAAGATGTAGTTAAGAGAAACCTTTTTTAAAAATGTGGCTTATTGGACAATCCGGTCAAACAACTGCTGTAGATCTCTCAGTGGCATGCAATGGGGGTAGAGAACATACCTACACGATGAGTACTGCTAAAACCAGTAGTTTGCCACAAATCCTTCAAATTATGCTATGAAATTCCTTTATTTATTATTTTAATGGAGGCATTTTATTTTAAATGAATTAATGCCTCTATTAAAATAGCAGACAAGAGAATTTTAATATAAATGCATGTGTTTATATGCTAATATTGCACAATATAATTTCAAACCTAAGCTTTTTAACTTTTTCATTGCAAAAAAGCGAGTCACATGTGACTTAACAGATAAAAAAATTAAGCGATGAAAATATCACAATTGATGTGTAATTCTGGCAGGGGAGTCAGAAGCTAGAGCGGAACCTGAGTCAGGCAAGTTTCTGCCCCTTTTCCAGTCACTAACAAATTACACTCCTGGGTGGCGGGGGAGGGAGGGAGCAGGCGATTCTTCTGCCTCCAGTTGTGCTGAACCAGCAGTTTAGCAGGGTGCCAGAGAGGTGCTCTCCCAGGCTAATCTAGAAACTCTATGAGAAGTGCCCCTGAAAGGTCCAGAAGGGCCTGCGTCTGCTGAGAACAGGCATTCGCCCTGTTGTGGGCCTCAAGTCAAAAAGATGAAGAGTAATCGATCACAGAAATATCGATTACCATTGGAATAGGGGTCACATTATACTCCAGGAAAAATACTAAAAATATTTTGGCCCTTTTACTTCATTTTGATCCTGGCCTTGGGCTCCCGCTATGGGAGTGGCTGGGTGCCGTTCCACTGTCTTAGTGGGGCACTTGCCTCTGTTGCATTGCCACAGTTGGGGATGCCCAGCCCCATTATTCAAATCCCAGGAATTTGAGATGGGGTCAGTGTGAGGCGAGAGTGGCAGACGGAAGTTCACCCTGTCGCATTTCTGGTGACACAAGAGTGCCACCCGAATCTTTTACCCCGGTTTCTTTTGTATCCAAAGCATGTTCTGCATAATGGCATTATGAATTTCTTTTGCTTAATTTTTTTCTTCTCCCAAATGCTTAAATAAAATATTTTATTTAAAACTGGTTAAAAAAATACAGAAAATGCTGGCAATATATAGGAAGTCTAACAACATCTGAAAAATTAAAAAGCAGGGCTAATGATTCGGGTACAGACTCTTGTCTTCACTATGCCCTCTGTTCAGATGCTGCCATGGCCTGCTGTGTATTCCCAGCACTATTTCAGATTTTCAGCATTTGCAGTGTTTATTTTCTTTTTAACCCCTGGTATTTAGCAATATACAAACAAGGGATCTGAGTTTGACAAAGTAGAAAATATCAAACATGGCATAAGTACCCATGCACTGCATCTAGAAATTAATATTCATTCAGAGCTAAAATTCATAGAATTTTATTCTCTATTTAGCAAGTGAAAGGTTTAGCTGCTGTATGTGAACAGTCACAATGTTCCATTCTACACTACTTTACAAAATTATAAAGGTAAACTGCTAATAGTGACGCTTTTACAATAATGCGATTGACATTTATTCTTAGACTGTAGAACCTTAGACAGTACCTGAATGATGCAAAAATAATTCAGTGTTGCGCTCCACAGTGTTTTACTCTCAAGTCACTGTTTTTCAAGCAAATATCATTGTCACTATTGAATGCATAATACGAACTTCAATATTTTGCTACAGGCTTTCCTTACAGTCTTTGAAACGATTACAGTAAGTGTTAACTTCAGCTCATGTCACGCTATCCATGAAGACATGGGTCACCTACGCATGGACTACATTCTGACAGTTTCCAAGTTATCAGTTTGCGACGAATGGACCCATCTTAGATACAAAAAGCTAAAATATCTGGATTTCGAAAACCACTGAATAGCACTCCAAAAAAAATCTTGGTAAACAAAAAAATAAATTAAAATGAATAAATTATACCTAATACATCAGTACCTTGGTCTAAACAAGTTGTAGTTCTGTATTTCATAAATTAGATTGTACTTATAAAAGTTTGGTGCTGATGCGGAAGAAGATGTCAACTCTTATGTTGTAGCTTTTGTGCATAGAAGTCTCTACAGGTCTCACAGCAGCGTTGATACCACCTCATGTCCTGACAGAGGTTAGTCTCTCTTATTATTTTGCAATACACTTGCCACTGGTCCTTCAAACATTTGAATGTCAAAGCAGCTATTTAAACAAAAGTAAAAAAAAAGAAAATCAGTTATTTTAAAAACATCCATTTTATATTTCACACTTTCTTTTGAATCATTAACCCATTCCAGGGCTTCTGCCCCCCCTGATTTCTTCCCCTTCCCTCCTGGAGGCATTGACTTATGCTGATGCACAGTTTGATCGATAACAGGAATTCTCCAGTATTTCTCATCAGTAGCCAGTACGCATGAGCTTTGACAGCAAGTAAAGGCCGGTGATTCGACCACGGGCAGCAAGACAACCAGGACTTTTCTTTTCTCACTTGACATCCACATGCATGGACATTCCAGCAGGAGCCACTAGATAGTGATCAGAAGCAGGAACCCAAGCCATGTCCCGTATGTGTCCCCTGCTAATTTAATAATAACTAGGCACCACAATGGGCTGCTTTATATAGTTGCTATAAACACTGTCCCAGTTCTGCTTCAATGTTATTGAATTGAAAATGTTTTAATGAAGTTTATAATTTTATTAGGCTGTGTGCTCAAACTTAGATGCAAGCTTAGTCAATGGCCCGTATTTTCCGATGCCTATGGGTGTGTACGAGCTGTGTACACATCCGTAGGGACATCGGAAATGCCGGTTTCAGGCATGTGAAGCGCATGTGCTGAAAACTGGCATTTCCGATCTGTCAAGAATGCTCCTGACAGATCGGACGCCTGCCCTGGAGAAGGGCCTCTGCGGGCGGAGAGTTCCGCTTTCTGCAGAACCTCCGCCCGCTGAAAACCCTTAGAAATCTTACGCCTGGTAAAAGCAAGTGTAAGGTCTGCTTTTACCAGCATAAGAGTTTAAAAAAGTAAAAAATATTTAAAAAATTTCCACTCATTTATAATTTAAAAATACTTTTAAAAAAAGGTAAGTTTATTTTTAGCCCCGTAAAAAACTTTAATTTTTTTTCAAAAATTACATTTTTGTTTCAAATATTTAATTTAATGTAATTTAACTCATTTTAAAAACGTGATTTAAAAAAAAATGTATTTCATGTTTTAGTGTCTTTTTTCAGTGATCCCCATTCATACTTCTGTCAAAAGTATGAAGGGGGATTCCCTTCTTTCATTGGCTCGCCTGGCCCACGTGATCCCAGGGACGCTTGCGAACTGCATGTGCCCCTGGGATACGTGGGCCCTGCACATTTCGACTGTGGAGAGGCCCAGGATCGGAAATTGCCGCACCTCGGGAGCCCTCAGGTAAGGGCGTAGATTTTTTTCCGATAGGAGGCATCCGCATGCAGGAAGCCTCCTATTGGAAATTACGGGCCGATATCTTACCGAGCAATTGGTAAGCATACATCTAAGGTTTAATTACACACAGTGTTTAAAGTGGAAATACTCTGTAGATGTTCCTCTCGTTTGTGTGTAAGGTCTGTGTCCAGCAATATATTGCTAATGCCTTGGCTTTGTCTTGGGTAAACTGCAACTAGCAATACATGTTGGATTTCTGCCAGAGTCTTAACTCGATCCTCGAAATGCTGCCATACTTTCTGTTCATTAATAGTAATACTGGGAACTTGAGAGGCAAGAGCTCAATGTGTGTAATTCAACAACCTTGCTCAACAAGGGAAGTGAGAGATAGTAGAAAACTAAAAGAAAAAAGGGCTTATACGAAGGCAAGAACAATAGAATTCCCACAGACTGGGAGAGATATAAAGAACAAAAAGAAAGTGGTAAGAGCTGCAAAAAGTGAAGATGAGAAAAAGCTGGCGAGGTATATGAAGGACAACACTAAAGGTTTTTACAAATATATTAAGAGAAAGAGTAATGTGGGCCCCTTATTGACAAACGCAGGTGATACTGTAATTGGAAATCAGGAAATGGCAGACTTACTAAATAGCTACTTTGTATCGGTCTTCACAGTCGGGGATGAGGATAAAGTACCAGAGATACAAGGAAAACTAAAAATAAATCAATGGGAGGAACTAACTAGATTCAATATAAGTTAAAAAAAATGGTGATGGAGAAGCTAATGAGATAAAGTTAGACAAATCCCCAGGACCTGATGGTTTCCACTCCAGAGTATTAAAAGCAGGTGAGTAAATTGTAGATGTTCTAGTCTGGTCTTCAAAAACTCTCTTGATTCTTAATTGTCCCCATGCTTTGGAATATTGCCAATGTCACTCCATTATTTAAGAAGGGTAGGAGAGATAAACAAGGAAATTATAGGCCTATTAGTCTAATGTCAGTTGTGGGGAAATTACTAGAATCTGTTATTAGGGACAGAGTGACTGAGCATTTGGACAAATATGAGCTGATCAGAGAGAGCCAGCATGGATTTGTAAAGGGTAAGTCATGTCTAATGAACCAGGTTGAATTTTTTTGAGGTTGTAACAAATGTAGTAAATAAGGGAATGTCTATGCATGCTATTTATATAGCCTTTCAGAAGGCATTCAACAAGGTGTCATGTAAGAGACTGTTAACAAAAATTAGAGTGCATGGAATTGGAGGCAACCTATTGGCTTGGATAGGGAATTGGTTAGGAGGTATTAGAGTAGGGATAATGGGTATGTACTCAAATTGGCAGGACGTGGCTAGTGGTGTCCCCTGGGGATCTGTACTGGGGCCTCAGCTTTTCACTATATTTATAAATGACTTGGATGAAGGAATAGAGAGCCATATATCTCACTGTTCTGATGGCACTAAGTTAGGTGGCACAGTAAATAGTGTAGATGGGAGCAGAAAGTTGCAAAGGGACATTGATAGATTAAGTGAGTGGGTAAAACTGTGGCAGATGGAGTTCAATGTGGGAAAGTGAGATCATCCACTTTAGACCTAAGAAAGATAGATCAGAGTATTTTCTAAATGGCGAGAAGCTAGGAACTGTGGATGAGCAGAGAGACTTAGGGGGTACAAGTACAGAAATCACTAAAACCTAACGGACAGGTAGAAAAATAATTTAAAAGGCTAATGGAATGTTGGCCTTTATTTCAAGAAGGTTGGGATACAAAGGGGTGGAAGTTACGTGACAGTTGTACAGAGCTCTGGTTCGACCCCGTCTGGAGAACTGCATTCAGTTCTGGGCACCGCATCTCAGGTAGGATATATTGACCTTAGTGCACTTTCACCAGAATGATACCGGGCTAAAAGGGTTAAATTATGAGGACAGGTTGCATAGACTAGGCTTGGAATCCCTTGAATATAGATTAAGGGGTGATCTAATTGAGGTGTTTAAGATGATCAAAGGAGTTGATATGGTAGATAGAGAGAAACTATTTCCTCTGATGGGGAGTCCAGAGCAAGGGGGCATAACCTTAAAATTAAGAACTAAGCCATTCAGGGTTGATGTCAGGGATCACTTCTTCACACAACGGGTAGTGGAAATCTGGAACACTCTCACCCAAAAAGCTGCTGAGATTGAGACAATTGAAAATTTCAAAACTGAGATTGATAGATTTTTGTTAGGCAAGGGTATTAAGGGTTACGGAACCAAGATGGGTAAATGGCGTTAAGATACAGATTAGACATGACCTAACTGAATGGCGTAACTGGCTCAAGGGGCTGAATGGCCTACTCTTCATAGAATCATAGAATGGTTACAGCACAGAAGGCGGCCATTTGGCCCATCGAGCCCGTGCCGGCTCTCTACAAGAGCACTTCAGCTAGTCCCACTCCCTCACCCTTTCCCCGTAGCCCTTCAAATTTCTTTCCTTCAGATACTTATCCAACTCCCTTTTGAAAGCCGTGATTGAATCTGCCTCCACCACCCTTTCAGGCAGTGCATTCCAGATCTTAACCACTCGCTGCGTAAAAAAAGGTTTTTCTTACGTCGCCTTTGGTTCTTTTGCCAATCACCTTAAATCTGTGTCCTCTAATTCTCGACCCTTCTGCCAATGGGAACAGTTTCCCTCTATCTACTCTGTCCAGAGCCCTCATGATTTTGAACACCTCTATCAAATCTCCTCTCAATCTTCTCTGCTCCAAGGATAACAACCCCAGCTTCTCTATTCCCTCATTCCTGGAATCATTCTCGTAAATCTTCTCTGTACCCTCTTTAAGGCCTTCACATCCTTCCTAAAGTGCAGTGCCAGAATTGGACACAGTACTCCAGTTAGGGCCAAACCAGTGTTTTATACAGGTTCATCATAATTTCCACACTTTTGTACTCTATACCTCTATTTATGAAGCCCAGGATCCCGTAAGCCTTTTTAACTGCTTTCTCAACCTGCCCTGCCACCTTCAACGATTTGTGTACACATTCCCCCAGGTCTCTCTGTTCGTGCACACCCTTCAAGATTGTACCATTTAGTTTACATGTCCTTTCCTCATTCTTTCTACCAAAATGTATCACTTCACACTTTTCTGCGTTAAATTTCATCTGCCACATTTCACCAGCCCATCTATGTCTTCCTGAAGTCTATCACTCTCCTCCTCACTGTTCACTATACTTCCAAGTTCTGTGTCATCTGCAAATTTTGAAATTGTGCCCTGAACACCCAAGTCTAAGTCATTAATATATATCAAGAAAAGCAGTGGTCCTAGAACTGACCCCTGGGGAACACCACTGTGTACCTTCCTCCAGTCTGAAAAACAACCGTTCACCACTACTCTCTGTTTCCTATCACTTAGCCAATTCCGTATCCATGCTGCCACTGTCCCTTTTATTCCATGGGCTTCAACTTTGCTGGCAAGTCTATTATGTGGCACTTTGTCGAACGCCTTTTGGAAATCCATGTACACTACGTCAACTGCATTACCCTCATCAACCCTCTCTGTTACCTCATCAAAGAACTCAATCAATTTAGTTAAACATGATTTGCCTTTAACAAATCCGTGCTGGCTTTCCTTAATTAATCCACACTTGTCCAAGTGACTGTTAATTTTGTCCCTGATTATGGTTTCTAAAAGCTTCCCCACTACCGAGGTCAAACTGATTGGCCTGTAGTTACTGGCTTTATCTTTACACCCTTTTTTGAATAATGGTGTAACATTTGCAATTCTCCAGTCCTCTGGCACCACCCCCGTATCTAAGGAGGATTAGAATATTATGGCCAGTACCTCCGCGATTTCCTCCATCAATTCCCTCAGCATCTTAGGATGCATCCCATCCACTCCTGGTGATTTATCTACTTTAAGTACAGCCAGCCTTCTAACACCTCCTCTTATCAATTTTTATCCTATCCAGTATCTCCTCTAACTCCTCCTTTACTTTGTCTATGGCAGCATCCTCTTCCTTGGTGAAGACAGATGCAAAGTACTCATTTAGTACCTTAGCCATACCCTCTGCCTCCATGCATAGGTCTCCTTTTTGGTCCCTACTCGGCCCCACCCCTCCTCTTACTACTCTTTTACTATTTATATGCCTATAGAAGACTTTTGGATTACCTTTTATGTTGGCTGCCATTCTATTCTCATACCCTCTCTTTGCCCCTCTTCTTTTCTTTTTCACTTCTCCTCTGACCTTTCTGTATGTAGCCTGATTCTCAGATATATTTGCAACCTGACATCTGTCATACGCGCTCTTTTTCTGCTTCATCATATTCTCTATCTCTTTCGTCATCCAGGGAGCCCTGACTTTAGTTGCCCTGCCTGTCCCCTTAGTGGGAATGTACCTCAACTGTACCTGAACTATTTCCAATTTAAAGGCAGACCATTGTTCCATTACAGTTTTGCCTGCCAATCTTTGATTCTAGTTTAACCGGGCCAGATCCGTACTCATCCCACTGAAATTGTTCCTATCTTCCAGAAAGGCTAGACAGGAGAAAGAAATAGTTTGCATAAATTCCCCTTAGTTAAAATATACTGGTGCAGCCTGATAGTCTAACCTTTGAGAGTACTGAATTATTTGTTTACCGTACAGCCTGATATCAATGTTCCCTGTAATTTTTTTTTGGTGCGTGGGCCCTTTAACTGGCTGCGCAGCCCATTCAAATCTTCGGGCATGTGTGCTTATTCCCATTGAAAAGCCGATGAGCGGCCTGTGTGGGACTTCCAGACTGCTGCGGCAGCTTAACGGGAACGTTGTCTGATACACATACAAATTTCTGAAATGTAGTAGTTTATTATATTTATGGTGCCAACTTAGTACGGATTTAATTTAAAACTGGAATTTTTAACCGAAAACACACACACAAAAAATTTGATACTGCTTAAATAGTCCAACTTATGAAACCAATTATCATGTTGTTGAAAAATACCATTGTACAGGGCAGCAAAATATGCCTTTTGGCAAACTGTGCTCCCATGCTGAATGTGCCGACTGTTTTCTGTTAGCCTATGATATGATGCTACCTGGTATGATGTAGTCCATAGGTATTGTTTTGCTGACAGCTGACAGCATAAAAGCTGTTATACAAAACAATACCTATGGACTACTTTAGCTTCACAATCGCAGGTCATATATTGCAAAAGATAAATAACGAAGGACGTTTTGGGGGAAATTTTCACTGGCTCCACTTGGCAGAAAGGGGGTCGTAGCACCCTGAAAATCATGTGGAAAAACTCACCGCCTTGTTCCTAGTCCCAATCTGGCCAACACCGTCCTGAATGGGGCCTACCACTGGGCGACTAGAGTGCCTGCCTGAAAATCAGGGCCCTATGATGTACGTAGAACCCTGACTGTTATTTTAGGAGACAAGTGGGTGCAGTGTGCACAGTAGATGCTCTGCCCAGTTATACCCAGTGGTACAGCTGAAGAGGACCTCCTCCAAGCCCCACAAAAATAAGCTGGGGCACTGTGAGTCTTCTGCCTGCCTGTCAAAGCACTGCTTTGGGTGCTTGTCAGGAGAACATTCCCCGGGAATTAGGCTCAATATGCCATCAATAAGCCAATTGGGATCTACGCCAGCTGAGAGCTGGTGTGGGTCCTATACTGGGCTTTAATAAGCAACAAATTGCTTGACTGAGGACAGGAATTTCCTTGAGTTGCTCCGGATCCTCCATCATCTGCCAAAGGTAAGGCAGCAGAGCAGGAGCAGCGCCGAGGAAATTCCCGATATTAATTGCGGTTCAAATGCAGATAAATCAAGCCACACACTTGAGCAGTATTGTTGCTGTTACACAGAATTCCTTAAAGATTGATCTTTATAGTCACATCACTTCAAGATCTGTGTAACCTTATTGACACATGTTTCTGCATCTGTAATACATTCTAAAATGAACAATACTTTTCCTTTTTTAAACAAGATGTATATTTAATAAGGAATTTATACAGGTCTAGAACTTGTTTTCAGACCTTCGACTGGCAACTGGAACATTTGCAGTATGTAATAGATTTTTTTTGGCCATTTTATAAATTTTAGGTTTTCTACCCAGGGATTGATAACCTGGAATAATCAATTTGCTGATGTCAGGAGATGAGCTGGTTACATTTTAAAAAGGAAACATTTAGTAGTTTTTAGAAAGTGCAATGATTTAGATGAACTTGTTTTCTTAAATGATACTTTAATTTTTTCTGTTCCTTTCCTTTGCCTATTATTTGTCACTTGCCCAAACTACTTCCTTCAATTTGTTACCAGGATGGAAGGAAGATCCTTGAAATGAGCTGCTTTTCTAATGGCTCAGTAGATAAGTTCATTGCATTTTGTCATATGAAACACAGCCATGACACTAGGAAGGTCCCAATTTTGATATCTAGGGATAAAAATTCATCTGGATCCAATTTCGCACCCAGAATCTGTGATGCTCAACCCAACTGTAAGGCCTGAGGCCGGCCTTGAAATTGGAACTTGCGGCTCACTAACATTTTTTGCATTAGAATGTAAATCCAACATACCCTTCATGAGCAAGCTTCTATCGTTGTTTATTATGTCAGCACCCATGCCAATAAAGTACGCATTTAAATGCGTCATATCCTAAAATTCTACTCCATTTGGCAGTCCAAATAAATATATCTGAGCTCATTGTTTGCTTTGAGTACATATTTGCCTAAAGGCACTGAAATTATATCAAAATAGCTATGGCCTCACACAGCCCCCAAAAAAACATGGAGGCAATTTCCACACTAGGACACAGGGGGACCAATAGTTTTTTTTTAAAGAAAAAAAGCACTGTGTAAGTTTATGAAGTTAGAAACAAATGAGAGCTGTCTGTAATGTGCACTCCACTGAGAGGTTGATCTTTTGGTACTTTAGCAGAATTTGGGTGGTGGCATCTCAAATGGCACATTAATACTGGTTCCAACCCTTCCTGAGCAACACGCCACAACCTAGAAGGAAGCAGCAAATTTGGGGGGGGGGGGGGGGGGGGGGGGTGGTAGACTACGATACAGCATGTGGAAAAAATATGAGTATGCCGTAAAATCTAGAGCAAATGCATTTCGGCCATGATACACAGGAAAGCCTCATGTTTGGTCAAGGTGGTCTTACTCTGAATTATTACCTGTGACAATCTGAAAACTTTATGCTGATGATGCTTCTTTTCCTTCCTTCTTATCCATTAACAAACAAAGCTTGTTTGTCTACATTACAACAGTGACTACGCTTCAAAAGTACTTTGTTGGCTGTAATGTGTTTTGGGACATCCTGAGGCTGTGAAAGGCGCTATATAAAATGCAAGTTCTTTTCTTTTAAAATGAATGGTATTGCGCGTCAGAAAAATTGGCATTTATTTATCAGATCTCTTAGAAAGAAAGACTTGCATTTATATAGCGCCTTTCACGACCACCAGACGTCCCAAAGCGCTTTGCAGCCAATGAAGTACTTTTTAAAGTGTAGACACTGTTGTAATGTAGGTTATCTCTTAGAGATAGCCAAAAGTGCTTCACATACAACAAATTACTCTTGAAGTGCAGCGATTGACAAATATAGCACCCAGTTTGCATACAGCAAGCTCAGAAAAGAAAATTCAGCTGAAAAGCTTGTACTATGTCCTTCACTCTACTTCACAAAATTAAATCCTTAAACTGACAATTGGGATAAATGAATAAGCTGGGATGTTGCTACGTACCTAGTCTGGGTGATGTGATAGTGTTCACATTGACTTTTTCATTGCAGGGCTTTAAGTGGCAGGGCCTATAGGCTGCAGGCTTTTCTGATGGGAAACAATCATTTCCATGTCTTCCTGTCACTTTGTGCATACACTGGATTACTCGTGATTGCATTCCTTTTCCGCAGGTAACGGAACACTGTAGGTAAAGACACATATCTTGTTAGAACATAACCCTTTCAGTACTTTAATACTTCTTTTCAGTGTTATGTTATTGTGAGGAGTGACACTATTGGAGACAAACATTTTCACTTTTGTTTCTGATGACAGTGTGGTGCGCGCGTAGATGGAGCCTGCTTTAACAACTGTGCTGTTTGTAGAATCATGAGAATGTTTGTGGTTGATATGAATGATGAACAAAGAACATGATGATTATTTATACATTTTAAAAGGGTGAAAAATGAAGTGTAAGCAATATGTCATATTTATGTGCACCGAGTGACTGGATGGTTCCGGGGCTTACACACTGGCCTTTCACCTATAGGGCCTGAGTGTGAATCAAGGCCTGACAAATGGGATGAAAGTCTGTGAGCTCCAAATGTTCTACATCAAGTAGGTTTGGGCAATCTCAATTCAATGGTACTAAATGGCAATCACACTTGGAGAGGACATAAAATGGCTGCTGTTGAAAATGTCATATTAATACAGCAGGGGGTGCTCTTCTAAGATTGCAGCCCAGACATAATGTTGGAACAGGGATGGGGAATATTTAATCTGCATCTAACTGTGCTGTACCTGAACTGGGAGTGTTTTGTTTAAAATGGAGCAACATCCTTTACACTGATAAACGCGTACACAAACACACACAAACAATATTTAGCATTACTTGGCTTACTTAAAAAGTCCAATTACATTTCTGTAAAATTTCAGTTTTCAGTTTGCTTATTGGCTCAGTGAGTTTATCCAATGAGTTGACTACATTGTACAGCCTAGGAAGGTCCCAGGTTTGATCTCCAGTTTGTGCTGAGTTGGCTGACCTTAGCCATGGTAGCAGGAAAGGTATTCCAAGAACTGACGAGGACAAATTGCTCAGGGTTCCCACTCAAGATTACTCTCCAGCAAACCCATGTTAAATAGTGCAGAAGTAGAGATTTCAGATGAGGACAAGATTGAACTTTGGTTGTCTCCTCCCACACCCCACTCCCCCCACCCACCCCCAACAATGCGGGGAAATAACATTCGCCATCACACCTCACATGAATAATGAGGTGATACCCAAGTAAAATTGTACACCAGCAAGGAGTCAGCAGTGGAGGGGGAGGAGGGGCAAACAGTGAAATGAAACAGCTTTAATACTAAAATGTATTTTAGGAATAAAATATTGATTCACTCACTCCACTGTCGTGCTGGCTACAACTAAATATATATTTGATATACCGTGAATGCAATGGAATTGTGATAAGTGTTTACCTGATGAAAGCATAAAATTCCAAAGTGAATTGCATTGTCAACAACAACAACTTGTATTTATATAGCCACCTTTAACGTAGTAAAACATCCCAAGGCGCTTCACAAGAGTATTATGAGACAAAAAATAATTTGACACCGAGCCACATAAGGATAAATTAGGGCAGGTGACCAAAATCTTGGTCAAGAGGTAGGTTTTAAGGAGCGTCTTAAAGGAGGAAAGAGAGACAGTGAGGCGGAGAGGTTTAGGCAGGGAATTCCAGAGCTTGGGGCCTAGGCAACAGAAGGCACGGCCACCAATGGTTGAGCGATTATAATCAGGGATGCTCAGGAGGACAGAATTAGAGGAGCGCAGATATCTCGGGGAGTTGTGGGGCTGAAGGAGATTACAGAGATAGGGAGGGGAGAGGCCATGGAGAGATTTGAAAACAAGGATGAGAATTTTGAAATCGAGGCGCTGCTTAACCGGGAGTCAATGTAGGTCAGCGAGCACAGGGGTGATGGGCGAACGGGACTTGGTGTGAGTTAGGACACTGGCAGCCGAGTTTTGGATGACCTCAAGTTTACGTAGGGTAGAATGTGGGAGGCCAGCCAGGAGTGGGTTGGAATAGTCAAGTCTAGAGGTAACAAAGGCATGGATGAGGGTTTCAGCAGTGGATGAGCTGAGGCAAGAGCGGAGACGGGCGATGTTACAGAGGTGGAAGTAGGCGGTCTTAGTTATGCTGCGCATGATACAAGTCACATGATACAAGTACAAGGCTAATCAAAGTTTAACATTTTTGTGATAAATTTGTTATGGATTAAACACATGCTGCATGGTGTAGCAATGAGCTTCAGATGTTTTATACCTGGCTGTGTTGACTGAGTTAATTTCAGCCAGGGCTCCAATTGGAGCACCACAGTTGGCTTCAACACCCTGGGGCTTGGGAGGGGGAAAGAATCAGAAGGGATTAACATTGCTGCCAATGGACCCCTGCTAGATAGTGAGTGTTTACGAATATGGGTTAAGGAGAGGTTTGAGCTCACCTGTAACACTCACACCTGGGTTCTGCTTGGTTGCGCTGTTTTTCTTCCGGTGAAACCAGTGCAAAAGATCGTGGAATTTTAAGCACAAATTACGTTCGGCGCAAATCGAGTTTCTGTGATCTTTTGCGCTAGTTTAAAAAACATCGCGCTAGAAGCCGGTGCTGCCCACAAAACTGGTCATGCCCCCATATCGAATTGATCATTATTGTGAGTTACCGCTAATTGCGTGCATTTGTGCCAATTATGTGCTAAAACGTTGCCTGATTGCGCTGGTTCACGGCAGATTTTACGTTTGGTGATATGCAAATGAGTTTGAGTGGAAACTTGAGGAAAAGAAACATTTCCCAAAACTAGCGCAGTTTTGGGCGCAATTTGCACCCGGATCACCAATTGCGCCCAAAGCCGAAACTCTACCCCTAGGTACCTGTGACACTGCACTCCAACATAATCCAGCAGCTTTAGGAGAGAAGGGGAAAAAAGGGGAGTAAAAATGAAAGAAAAATCTTGTTATGCTTTGATCAGGAGAATTCTGGCACACAAAAACAATTGTCAAAGTTACTTGTTAATATTTTGAAATTGTGATCCAAATGCACCATTAAAATAGAAACGGTTTCATTACAGATATTTAGTGATCAGGTAAATGCTTATCGCAATTCCACTGTATTCACAATATCAAGTATAAAATTAATTTGGATTTCACATGGTTATACATTTTGATTTGGCCCTGGAAAAAATTGAAAAACAATTTACGGAAAATGTCTTCTGGAAAAATATCTCAAATTACTAAACTCTAATTGTTAATCAAGTCTAAATTGCGTGGTGTAATTTGCGTGGTGTAATTAGCCCTTCAGTTAACTGATTATTCAAAATGAAGACAGTAAAATGCCATTTAAATTTGTAACAGTTAATGTTGAGGAAAGCTTTGATGTTTTTGCCAAGTGGGGAACGTAACCCCAGGTTCACATTTATTACATTACAACAGTGACTACACTTCAAAAAGTACTTCATTGGCTGTAAAGCACTTTGGGATGTCCAGTGGTCATGAAAGTCGCTATATAAATGCAAGTCTTTCTTTCTTTTAGTTATATTTGCCATCTGAATTTTTGTCAGATATATCAGTGAAGGCTGAACTGGTACCATCAGATTATATAGATTTGTGATTGTGCAGCTCTAACAATTTAGTAGTGGGATGGGATTATTTGCTTTTAGTTGTAATAAAGCTGGATCATAGAACACAGGTACATAGAAGTTACAACAGAGTCTGGCCATTTAGCCCGACCACTCCATGCCAGCGTTTACCCTCCACGTGAGCAAATAGTTGCAATCACATTTACTCATCCTGTTCCCATATCCCTTCAACTCTTTAGCCATTTATCCAATCTAATCTTGAATCTTGACATCATTTCTGCCTTAACCCTGGTAGTGAATTCTACATCCTCACAACTCTGTAAAGAAGTTTCTCCTGCCCTCTGTTCTAAATCTCTTGCATAAGAATGGGGTATTTCTCAGCCCTTTAAATCAGCCTACCCGTAAAATTTTCACATGGATCCTTCTGTGACTCAGCTTAAATGGGAGTAATTTTACAATCTTCACATTATACTGTATACTTCATTAATTTACTCTCAATATCTTCTGACTGTATATAATGACAATGATATTTTGCCATGTAAGAGGGCATTTATAAAAGGATTCCTTCTGTGTGTAGAAGGTATACTTCATATAATGATCTTGGTTAACAGGATTGGAAGGTGGGTGATGTGATAGTCTAATCTATGGAGAAGGTAAGTACTGCAGCCGTGAAAAGCCTTTTTCATTAGAACACAGGTGATTGTCTCTTTCAAATCATGTAAGTGTGTTCACATGACCATTTTGTCTTTTTTATCTTGGGCAGCACAAGTGATGAACTTCAGAGCTGTATTTACCCACTGTGAAAATACCTGTTGTGTGCTTTTTGCAGAAGATAAACATTACTGCAATAATTGAGACAAAGATATCAATGAGAAATAATGGTAACAACAACCACCTGCATTTATATAGCGAGTTTAACATAGTATAACATCCCATGGCACTTCACAGGAGCATAATCAGACAAAAATTGACGCCGAGCCAAAGAGGGAGACATTCGGCCGGATTTTGCTCTCAGCGTTCGTTACACTTGCATTTGCCCACAGACGTTTTATCGACTTTTGCAGGCAAGTTCCTGTCAGCCAATTATCCAAAAAGCACAGCACCCTCTGCAGAGCATCTGGGACCTGTGTGAACAAGGCAAGCACCTGTGTATCCCCTTAACCAGACTGATGAATCGTTAATGAGCAGCGCAGTCTGAACCAGGAAGTGTCAGTTGGAATACTGAATTCAATGTCAAATCACGTATAGAAAGCAAAATAATGAGAGGGAAAGAAAGATTGGATTAAGAGAGAGATAAAAGAGACAGAAAGTAAAAAAACATTTAAAATTTAAAAAAAAATCTCCAACAATAATTAAAAGCTAAGGAATGAGACTCCACACTTGTAAAAGTTAATTTTCAGTGCCAAAGAGGTTGTTTGGCAGAAATTAAGACATACTGGCCCAGAAATTAAACACGGAGCGTTCCTGCGGGGGTAAGGCTTCCCCGCGATATCTCACTGCGCGCCTACCTTTTCCCTCCGGGCTCACACGAACTTTAGTTTCAAGGCCAGTCCCACATGCAGCTGTGCAGTGCTTGCGTGACCCACAGACGCAGTTAGTTCGTGCGAGCTGTGGGATCACGTGATTCAGTTGGAGCCAATGGCAGCACACCATCTTTCATTCATAGTTTTGACAGGACAACTGTCAAAGCTATGAATACAACTTACCCCCAAAAGAACAGCTAAACCTCAATTAATTTTTTTTAAAAACCATCACATTAATAAAATAACTATATTTAAATAAATTAACCACTTTAAACAAAAATTTTAATTTTTGAAAAAAATTAAAATCTTTTTAAAAGTTATAAAAATAAACTTACCTTTCTTTAAAGTCTCTAAAAAAGATAAACCTGTTGAAAATTTTTTAAAATAATACTTAATTAACTACTTACCTTGTTAAAAGAGGGTCTTACGCCTCCTTTCTTTATGTGCAAAATCTTCCATGCTTACCTGCGCGTTCAAAGCACTAAGTGCACTGCGTGCGCGCAGCCTGTAGCGCGCACGCGGTTCACTTAGGAACCGCCCCCTTTTGAGTTCACGAAGTGCCGGTTTCCCGCGCATGCGCAGTGCATGCTGGAAACCGGCAATTGGAGACCTAAAACGCGAGAGTACACAGTGCGTACTCTCGCGTATTAGGTCTAATTTTCGGGCCACTATGCTGTTAAATGGGTCCTTAGACTGGAATGGACAAACCCTAACTTTTTGGCAAGTTTAGTCTGTATCTATAAGGTAAGTACAGCAATTTCACGCCGTTCAATGCATTTGAATGGTGAGTCAGACAGCAAGATATCGTTATAGTGCAGCTTTTGAAGGAACAGCGCATATTGGACAGCATGTGTGGTTGCCGGAAGTTACTGTCCGATTTGCACATAAATAGCAATGAGCGCTATTAGCCTCATCATTATTTTTACAGAAAAATCTGGCCCAAAAGCTTGGTCAGAGAGGTAGTTTTAAGCAGCATCTTAAGGGAGGAGCGAGAGGTGGAGAGGGAATTCCAGAGCTTAGGGCCTAGGCAGCTGAAGGCACGGTAAGAACAATGTTGCAACAGTTAAAAGCAAAATTTCTAAAAGAATACATACTAAGAGTGAAATACATGACCAAAAGAGATATGGGGGGAAAAATTCAGTTGGTTGCGCCTCCCGTTAGCGCCTTAAGAGGGCGCTAATGGGGCGCAAAGCATCTAGCGTGGCGAAGTTTGCGCCGCTCGCGAAATTAACTAGACATTTTACGGCAGCGCTAAACACTACCGCCACGATCTCCTGCGCCGGCAGATCGTGACGTCAGTCGAGTGCGCAACGCCCCGGTATCGCCCCGGAGCGGATATTGAGTGGCGCCCCCTGCCTTACCGCCTGACGCTAGCAACGACAGTTTGAGTGGAGCGTTCTGCAGTCATGAAGGGAAAGGGGGAGCGCTATTTAAAGGTGACCGCTTCCTGCCTTTTATTGTTGGTGCCATTTTTGAACTACGCATTCTGAGAGAGAGAGAGAGAGAGACTTCTGGAGAGTTTCAACGTTGTGTGAAGGAGTTTTGGGTACTGAGCAGCACTTTGCAGGTTCATTTTGATTTGCCATTCCTTGTATCGATTTAGAAGAGACTGTGGGGGCTGCACTCTGAGCTCTTTGCCTGGTACTCTCCATTGTTCTTTCCAGCAGATTTGATGTGCATGTCTCTCCAGGCCGAGATTCAAGGCTGCAATTAGCAGGATGTGGATGGAAAGTGAGATTAACCATCCCCTTTAAGAACTGGACCGTGCCATTGTGTGTGTGTTCCATTGCTGACTGACATCACATGAGCTTCGCCAGCGCTCTGAGGTAGCGCCTCGCTCCTCGGCCTTTGCGCCTTAAGACAGGTGTGAAGCGCCTGATTTAGCGCTCCAATCACCTCCAGGGGCGATAAAAGTCAAGTTTGCAGTCGGTGGCGATAATTAGTGCCAGGCGCTAATCTTTGTGCCCGGCCGATAATTGCGCCCCAAATGGGGCGATACTGAATTTCTCCCCCATGGAGTATAACAAATTGGCAAGGAACAGAATCCTGGATCTAGGTCCACGCAGAAGGAGAATGTGTAGTATATGTAAAGAAAGAAAGAACTTGCATTTATATAGTGCCTTTCACAACCTCAGGATGTCCCGAAGCGCTTTACAGCCAATAAAACTGCTGTAACGTAGGAAATGCGGCAGCCAATTTGTGCACAGCAAGCTCCCACAAACAGCAAAGAATTAAATGAGCAGATCATCTGTTTTAGATGTTGGTTGAGGGATAAATGTTGGCCAGGATACCAGGAGAACGCCCCAGCTCTTCTTCAAATAGTGCCATGGGATCTTTAATGTCCATCTGAGTTGCTGGATAGAGCCTCGGTTTAACGTCTCATCTCAAAAACGGCACTTCCAACAGTGTAGCATTCCCTCAGTACCGCACTGAAG
The DNA here is from genome assembly GCA_030390025.1 of Squalus acanthias. NCBI lineage: Eukaryota > Metazoa > Chordata > Chondrichthyes > Squaliformes > Squalidae > Squalus > Squalus acanthias. Next base: position 209,930,679 of record CM059425.1, read on the forward strand.
TGCCAGCCTAGATTATGTGCTCAAATCTCTGGAGTGGGACTTAAATCGATGACCTTCTGAATCAGAGGCGAGAGTGCTACCATCTGAGCCAAGGCTGACACCTTGGACGAGTAGGATGAGTATCTTGTGTGGAAGCTAATTTTTTTTGAAAAACAAGGATAACTGCACATTGTTTTGTTTGTTATGTTCAATATACCACTGGCAAGATTTATGATAGTTGAAATATAAAGAAACTTTGCACATGTAATGATTTTTCTTAATATCCAGATCAGCATAAAATGGCGGTATCTAATCTATCATGCACTTTTTTCTAACATTTGTTAATGCATTCTTGGATGGGTAGGAATGGTCAGAGGTATGCTAAACAAAAGACGAGTAATCTGCTAGCACATTCTGCCCAGCACTTTTTACTTTTTTTTAAACGCTAAAATTAGCGAAGTCAACACATATAATTGTTTGATTAATTAGGCTTACAACTGCACATTCTAACTCCCAACTGGCCAACCTTTGGCCCTCCATTCAACACGATACCTCAGCAGCCATCGATTTATACAACCACTCCCTGACCTCCACCTTTGATGCTCTTATCCCCAGCAAAACATTCACCATCTCCCACCCTGATCGTTTCCCTTGGTATGGCAATGATTTACAACTGCACTTTCAAACTCCCAACTGCCTCGTCTTCTATTCACCACGATACTTCTGTAGCAGTCGATTTGCTCAACCACTCCCTCACCTTCACCTTTCATGCCCTTGTCCCCAGCAAAGTCTTTACTCTCCCATCCTGGTTGTTCCCCCTGCTATGGTCCCCATTTTTATTCCTTCAAATCCAAGGGTCATAGATTTGAGCATATATGTCACACAACTGGTGTAGCCATTCATCACCAGATCTGATTGGACCATTTCAAGCGCTATCGCGCCTCACTCTCCTCTGACAATCCCCAGCTTCATTTCTCCACTACCAACCATGTCCTCAAATCCCTCTCCTGTGCCACCTCCACTGCTAACATCAAATGCAAGGAGCTCACTGATTTCTTTATCACCAAGATAGAGACCATCTATTCAGCTTCTTCTGCTGCTACTCCCCTTGCCCAGCAAGGCAAACCTCTCCACAGGCAATCCCTCTGCCCTAGCTCTGAATCCTTGTCTCTCTCTAGTTTCTTGCACATTTCCCCTAATGCCATCTCCGAGCTCATCTCACTCACGAGTCCTACCTCCTGCTCCCTTGACCCTAATCCTACTAAAATGCTGACCACCCAAATTGCCTACCTGGCCTCCATGCTGGAAGGACAGTCCCCTTCCATTTCAAAACTGCCATAATCTCTTCCAAAAAAAAACCTACCCTCAACCCCTCTGTCCTTGCAAACAATCATCTCCCCAAAATCTTTGACCATGTCATCACCTCCCAAATCCGTGCCCATCTCTCCCGCAGCTCCCTGTTTTAATTTCTCCAATTGGGATTTTGCACCTTTCACAGCACTGAAATGGCCCTAACCAAAGTCACAAATGATTTTCTCTATGACTGTGTGGGATCGCAAAATAGGCCTGTAAAACAAAACCTGAATCCACTAGTCTTTAAATATATATTAACCAAGGCTGTAGGGCGGTAATATTAGAAATCATGTTTAAAGGATGGTTAGTTCACTTATAGAGATATATCAAAGGCATACATATATCAAAGGCGTGGGTTTCCTCCGGGTGCTCCGGTTTCCTCCCACAGTCCAAAGATGTGCGGGTAAGGTTGATTTGGCTATGATAAATTGACCCTTAGTGTTAGGGGGATTAAATACGTGGGGTTACAGGGATAGGGTGGGATATGTGTCGGTGCAGGCTCGATGGGCCGAAATGGCCTCTATCTGCATTGTGGGGATTCTGTGATAGCCTTTAGATAGTTGCAAAGTACGATGGACTACTTGTCCATTATATATTAACCCTTTTCTTTAATTAGTACTATAAGAATAGCTGCTTACAACCAGACTATTGGTGCCATTATACTGATTTCCAAGCATTCCAGAATGTCGTTATCAGTACTACAGAAGCAGTGTTGATGTAGCTGGCCTTCTGAAGAGATACGGGAAACTGAACTTCACAGGGAGTTGGACATTTCTCTCTTGGCCTCAGACACCTTATCTCCCTTTGGAGCTGACATTGTGTACCATAATAAGCTTTTCTCGAGAATTAACGAAGTGTTCGTCAGGTACAACCGCATGGGAAAGGAAAGCGTGGTATGACCTCGTTTGAGAGATAAGATGGAGTCTGGCAGATCTTGCTCCCAAAGACTAGATGAAGGCCCCATCAGTAACAACTATGTGTTATGTTTAATGTCACAGAACATTTCAGGGCGGCTCCCAACATTGAGTGACTGATCATTAACCAATAAGGGAGCAATGGTAGCGACGCTGTTTGTATGTGTATGCCCACTTTTGTAGCCGGTGGGTGCTGCCTATCGAAAGGTATATCAATGCTTGTATGTAGGTTTTCCTTTGAGAGTTAGGTGCGAGTCTGAGGAGACCAACCTCTCTCCCTTTGTGCACAAGGCCTTCTGGCTGGTTTCTAATAAACTTTTACTTTGTCTTCAGTTCCGTCTCCGTTTGGTTTTGCTCCAAAATTTGAATCTAACAACTGTGACCTTCATCGTCTTGCCCCTCCCTATTTCTGTAACCTCCTCCAGCCCTACAACCCTTCCCCCGAACTCTCCACATCCCTAAATTAGGCCTCTTGTGCATCTCCCCTTTCCTGGAATTCTCTCCCTAAATCCTCTGCCTCTCAACCTCCCTTTTGTTCTTTAAGATCTTGCTTAAAACCCACCTTTTTGGTCTCCCCTCTTAATATTTCCTTCTTTGGCTCAGCGTCCATTTTTGTGGTTATCCCTCTATGCACCTTGGGACATTTTTCTACATTAAAATCACTATATAAATGCAAATTGTAGTTGAATTTGATATTGGGGTTGAATTTCTGTTTCTCCTACTTCTCCGGAGTTTCTTCTAATCTTCCACCAATGCTATGGCAGGAGATTGGGGAACTTGTCCGAAAATTCCAGCCCATTGTCTTTTTCTGCTGATATTAAGAAAGATAGCTGCTGGTGTGAAGTTTCTTTCAATAGTATTTTGGGAGTAATGAATGCAACAAGGATATTTAATTCTAGGCTCAGCTATTCCCAAATTTTTCACTGATATTCGGCAGGTACTTTTATTGCAAGAGATCATGTTCATCTAATCTGCTGACTCACTCCATTCTTTTACTATGGGCACTGGGGCTTGGGGCTTTGTGGTGCCTCTTTGGCATCTCCCTGATGATAAAATTGACTTCGTCAGTAAACTTTAATTTCCCAAAACTTTTTTGTGAAGTTGTCCAGTTTCAAAATGATAAGTTGGCAGTATTAATGCAAAGTTACTTAAAGGGGTCAAGAGCCACGTTTTAAACCAATTACTGAAAAAGTGTTTTATTTGGTAGCCCAAGTGCAGAAAGTAGCATCCTTATGCCTCTGTAATTATTATGCAGAATTTCAAAAAGCCTTTACTGCCACATGTAAGATGATTTGGTCCAGACCTGTTTTTGCAATAAATTTTCTTCCCTTTACTCCCCATTTCTCCTGGAGCCACTGACCTTTGCCAGTGGGTGCTGGCACCCCTCTGGTACCTCACCCAAGTGGCTTTCTCTTCATCTACGACCCTAGACAATGAATATCGGCAGACGATTCAACTGTGTGGGGATGGGAGTTAGGGAAATGGGATTGCAGCTCAGCCGGATCCTATCCCCATTAATAGTCTTTACACACACACTTATTTAGCAGGGTTTCTTAAAGCAGTTTGATCTCAAAACACAAAGTCAAGGGGGGGTATGTTTGACATTGAAGTCAATGGAAATAAAAATTGGGAGAGATGTAAAATGGGCTGCCGATTCACTATCACCTGTTTCGCGCTGTTGCACAAAGTCAAAATTACCCCCAAGAATTTGAAGTGAATAGAACAGTCCAATGGCTCATCTTAAAAAGAAATGGTATGATTCTGATGGCATAAACCTTTCAGACATAAATACTACACGTAATTCTTTTTGGCAAAAGTAAGTTTCTGGACATAACACATTATCCATAAGGCAACAGCTGTGGAAGAGAGGGTACTGAGCTGAGAGCATTGCTCCAGCTGGCCCCAGTGACTGCGAAGGGCTTCTTGACAACTCAGAATTGTCATCATAACATCCTTTGGGTCACAAAGCATGCAAGAATGGAAAATGTGCAATCCAAAGGGCTGCTCGGCCAAAGTGTAATGAGACGCCAATATCTTCCCCAAAGAATGAGATAATGTACTGACCAGAATAAACTGGTTTAGTTGCAAGAAGCTTGTAATACATCTCTGCAACATCCAAAAACTGAAAGATATTCTCATGTGAGCATTACATGATTCTCCAGTTCTAAGCAGTGTTTCAAACAAACAGACAGTTGAGGAGAGGAAGGCAGCAGTTCATAAATTTTTGACAGGGAAATATGGTATGCTGATGATGCTGAAGCAACAATATTTATAATATGCTAGTTGATCTCTCTTGGCGTTGCACAAGGAAGTCAAGATCAAGTGTAGTCTTCAGGTGAAGCAGGGTTAGAGGGTTGGGGGATAAATGGAACAGGACATTCAGTCTCCATTCTAAAGTCATACATTCTGTTTCTATTTCTGTATTTCCATTATAAATTCCGACGTCCACATTTATAACGGAAACTTCCAAAGTGAACTTGTTAAGCTGTAAATTATACCATCCTGCCAGTAGTGATGCTGCAGTGCTTCCACTGGGGGAGGATATAATTGCAGTTTGATAGATTTACGTAGGCAATTTCCATTATAAATGTGGAAATAAGCGGCAGTAATTTCCGCGAGGGCTGCCTGATCGTCCACTGTAACTATGTGGAAAGCTCAGAGGAATCAAGCGGCTATTTATGCCGCTTCTTGGAGTTTTTTGCTGATCCTCTGCCAAAGTCATGGTGGAATTCTTACCCCAAGACATATAATGAAAAACGTTGACAGGGAGTGCACGCAGATGGAAGATTTTAAATATATTATAGTTATACTTTTATACAGCCACTTGTTATGTACAGACATTTCAAAGTGCTTCATACACAATAAATTACTTTGGAAACTCATCCAGACAAACAAGGCAGCCATTCTGCACCAGCAATGTCACACAAATAACAATGAAATGAATAACGAGTTAATCATTTTGTAGTGTTAGTTGGTGGAGGAATGTTGGCCAGAACACCAGGGGGAGCTCCCTATTCGTCTTCTCTTAGTGCCGAGAGATGTTTAACATCCACCTAAACAGACAGACAGAATCTTGGTTTAACATCTTATCTGAGGGATGTCATCTCTGACAATGCAGCACTCCTTCGGTCCTGTACTGTCTGCCCATTTTATATACTTAAGTTCTAATGCAGGCTTCAACCTACAATCTTCTGACCCAGAGACGAGTGCTACCATCTGAGCCAAGCAGACGCCCAGTTATTTGGAGGAGTAACATTTTCTTGGTGCTAATTGATTAATTATGTAGGCGCGCTTTAAAAAAATGCTATGGGTAAACGCATGCTTATGCTATATTTGACCGACAGTCTTAATTCTGTAAAATAAGTTAGTTTTATTGTATTCTGCGGCAGTGTAAAACATCCAGATCTTCAACGATTGAAAAGAACTTTATTTTATTCTATTTTAAGATTAATAGCGTTAAGGATGATAATTTAGTGACAACTCTGCAAATGATTACAAATCACTGTACACTAAGTACATCCATTGGAATTGAAATGATACACTTGTAATTATTTGAATATGATTGATAAATGATTCATAAATGTAGTGCACTGATTCATATGATGACTGTATTAGGTATTTACTTGATCTAGACTTATGTTTACTAGAGCTGCTTTGAATCTCTTCACATTTGCCTGTTCAGTGTTTTTGATGCTAACCTAAATTCATTTACCAAACAGGCATTAAAATAACCCTGTGCAACAAAGAACACTCAACTAATTTCAGATCATTTCTTGGCTCACAAGTTCCTGGTAACAGGTTAATTCCTCAGGGGTATTATGTGGAATTGTAGCTCATTTGTCCCAATAACTGGATATACAGATTGCTCAGCAGGTGGCACAAGCTGTACAGCTGTCTTGGTTTCAAACTTGGGAATGAGGGCGTGTGGTGATCTTGGGAATGAGGGCTGGGAGGTTTCAGAAGTGATGAACTTGAATGTTTCTATGCTGAGGGAGTTGTCGAAAGTCAAAACCTCTTACCTCAGTATGCAGCGCTCATGCATTGTGTGTCATCCTTTAAAATGCAGGCACAGTAATGGTAAGAGTGAAACCCCGATTATCTGTCATGATGGAGCACTCCCTGCTCCCGCAAAATCATGAAAATGGGTGGAAAATTGACAATCCCATGTTTTTTTGTTTTAAACTTGGTTGTTTACCTGAGCACTGGTAGCTCCGATCCCCAGATCCGAAGCCCTGACTCCTGCTGAGCTGCCAACCCGCCCACCCATGAAAATTGAGCAGATAATAGAAGATGCAAATAAAGGGACGGGGATAATCTAGGGTGCCATGATGAAGGTGCATGCTTTGAGGGGTATCTACCGCTATCATGACGCTGCATCATGTTAGGACACAGACAACTCAGAGTGCTTGGTAGACAGTGAACCGAGCTCTGAAGACTGGTGCTAGTCAGGAAGACCTGAGACTTCATTGCTACCAGACCTTCGCGCATCTTTTAGGTTCATCTTTCGTGTTGCTGCCGATGTGTAAACTGTGTGTCAGGAGCAATATAAAACAGCTTCAGACATTACAATAAGAATTATTCTTTAATAATCATTTAACATAGTAAACTATTATCTTGTGCACTTTAGAAACCATTAAGGCATTTAAAAAAAACTGACATTTGCTGCTAACCAGTTTGCCTTGTGTCGTGCTATCAAAAAGGATCTCAGCTTCTCGTCCAATACCTAAAACTCAGATGTAAAATGTATTCGTAGTAGACAAGAAAGTCTCAAGAAGGAGAGTAGTTTGGCTTTCTAAGAGATTAGAAATAAGTGGCTTGGTCACCATTTGGATTTACATTGGGCTGAATGGCCTTCCTCATCTGTATCTATCGTGCGATCGTCCACATGCTGAGTTGCTGGTCTCAGCTGTCCCAATGAAGGAGATGCTGCACTGAGGCCAAGCACTTCTCTTTAGGAAGAGAGGAATATCCAGAGGGAGAACCGCACTGGGTGAGTCCTGTTAACCTACTGGTGACTGTTTTCAGAGTGGTGTTTAGGGAAGGCAATACTGCAAGGTAGAGGAGGGGAGAAAAGTGTCTTAAAAGGGGGATTCTCACGCTTTGAAATTAAAAAGGGATGGTTCACCGAATCATTTCTAAGGATAAATTTGTGAGACTCCATACTGCTGACATGGCGGCCTTCCAAGCAGCCAGTGCATATTTAAATGAATGGTTGCAGAATCAAGGATAGTTTGTTTGCAGTTTACTGATATGTGCTGGCTATGTGCAAGACTTGCTGGTGGTGTGGCATCTTGCAAAATTTACTCTGTATTTTTTATTTCCTCTTTTTCCTGCTACTTTTGTAACCATCCTAACCCTCTCCTTTAGACGTTGGCTCCAAGTTTCTTACCTCTATCCGCATGAGCACTAGTCAGGCAGAGCATGCCCAACGTTTGCTCCACCTCACCTGAAGCCATATTTGCAGGTTCAGGTTATCACATTGGAACATAGGAACAAGAGTTGGCCATTCAGCCCCTCGAGCCTGTTCCGCCATTCAATTAGATCATGCCTTCCATTAGCCTTTTTAATTATTTTTTTGTACCTGCTCATCCACAGTTCCTGTTCTTAACATTTAGAAAATACTCTGATCTATTTTTCTTGGTGCAAAGTGGATGACCTCACACTTCCCCACATTGAACTCCATCTGCCACTGTTTTGCCCACTTAATCTATTCATGTTCCTTTGCCACTTTCTGCTTCCATCTACAATATTTACTGTGCCACCTAACATGGCGTTGTCAGCAAACTTGGATATACGGCTCTCTATTCCTTCATCTAAGTCATTTATAAATATAGTGAAAAGCTGAGGCCCCAGTACAGATCCCTGGGGGATTCCACTAGTCACATACTGCCAATTGGAGTACATACCCATTATCCCTACTCTCCGTCTTCTACCTAACAAATTTCCTACCCGTGTCATTAGGTTGCCTCCAATTCCATGCGCTCTCATTTTTGTTAACAATCTCTTATGTGGAACCTTATTGAATGCCTTCTGGAAGTCCATGTACATAACACTTATAGACACTCCCTTATCTACCTCATTAGTTAGCTCCTCAAAAAATTCAGCTAGGTTCGTTTGATATGACTTACCCTTTACAAATTCATGCTGGCTCTTTCCAATCAGTTCATATTTGTCCAAATGCTCAGTCACTTTGTCCCTAATAACAAATTCTAGTAACAGACATTTAGAGTAATAGGCCATTAATTTCCTAGTTTATCTCTCCTACCCTTCTGAAATAATGGAGTGACATTGGCAATTTTCCAATCCAAAAGGAACAATTCCTGAATCAAGTGAGTTTTGGAAGATGACTAGAGCATCTATAATTTCCTCACCTACCTCTTATAATACCCTGGGGTGGAAACCAGGACCTACTAGCTGTTGTCCAAAATCAGCAGCTAGAGTGCCTCCAGCCCTGAAGGTCAATTGAGAACCTGAAAAAGGCCACTTACCTTTTTTGGGTCCCCTGTGGCCTTGTAGAATACCCCTCTTAAATTCTCTGATCACCCCTGCATTCTGTCTGGTGTACCTGCAGGAAAATGAGTAGGGAGGTGCCATTAAGTTCCTCCCTCCTCATTAGCATAGCTGCCCTGTGCCTGGTCCAGGTGTAAGTACTCCATCATCACCAACCCCCGCCCTTCACTTCAGGGGATAACCTGGACATCCCTGGGCAATGCGAAAAGGATGAAGACCCAGCCTCACAGGCCTCCACCCGCTTTTCTTCTGCTTTACGCCCAGGAATTTAGCATTCCTGGGTACATAGCTGAGGAAAATCTGCCCCATTGACTATTGTTGGGTGTGGTTCCATGGGCAGAGGAACTCTCTGGTATCTTGCCCAAAGAACCATTCTTCCTGGGTGAGCCTAGATATTGAATGCCACCAGGTTATATTTATATTTTTGTTGAAAAACATTTGTTTTATTTAAGTATATTTTCAATAATTACTAAATAGCAACGTAGATTAATTTTCACATAACATGTAAACTTTGCATGACTGCATTCAAACTGAAAAAAACCACTTCTGAGGTTATGTAGTTGAACAAAAATGTTAAACTAACTAAACAATCATTTGCTACTTTACAAACTGCAAATGGCACAAATGTAGTTCTTACGTAATGTGTGAGCAAATCTATATTTGTTGCACCCTAGAGATATATATGCATCTAAAATGCTGAAAACATCAATGCCAGCTAACATTTATAGTTAAACAGCTTTCAAGTATGAGGGCTGTAATTGTCTAAACATGTGGTTAAGCTGTTCCTGAAGACAGCTCAGCCATTTGATTTATCTGCCAAAGCACACTTTAAAAAAAAATTCTTCTGAGGCTGCTAGAGATTTGGAAATATAAAATGTATGCTGCGAGTGCTTTCTCATGGCGAGAAACTTCCTGCACCTGACTTACTGGAGGTCACTTACAAGGTCAGAACGCTAAAACAATCATTTCGCCAGCAGACAGCTTGCACTTTGATAAGTGAAGTTGTTTAAAAGGAAGTTTGAATAGTTAAACAGCCCTTGCCCAATTTAAGGGAATTTGGCATTACAACAACTTGCCAATATAGCGCCTTTAACATAGTAAAACGTCCCAATGTACTTCACAGGAGCGCTATCAAATGTTGACACTGAGCCACCTAAGGAGATAGTAGGACAGATGACCGAAAGCTTGGTCAAAGAGCTAGGTTTTAAGTAGCCTCTTAAAGGAGGAGAGAGAGGTAGAGAAGTTAGGGAGGGAATTTCAGAGCTTAGGGCCTTGGCAGCTGAAGGCATGGCCACCAATGGTGGAGTGAAGAAAATTACCATAGAATCATACAGCACAGAAGGAGGACATTTGGCCCATTGTGCCTGTGTCAGCTCTTTGAATAACTTTTTTTTTTACTCCTTTTATAGTGGCTGAATTCTTTTTGCTTTACCCGTTGCAAAATTCTTTTGCTGTCTCTAAGATTTGCTTGCAGTCCTGCTGAGTCAAGTTGGGCGAGGGAGAATCAATAATAATAAAGTAAAACAATTATGTGTTGCTTGATTAAAGTCTACTGATGCAGTTAACGGAAGAACAGAGGTTATATTTAGGCTTCATGGTGAGAGACAGTTCTGATTCACTTTGGCAGGGTATTGATGGAATATAAATTCTTGGCCATAATTCTGTGCACATTGTTCCATCAGGAAGGGGCACAGAGCAAGTGCCTGACACTTCCCCAGAGATTAGGCGGTCTGATAATAACGCAGCGAAGGGTTCTGAGTGGGGGTGGACGCAATAGCGGGTGCGAAACCTGGAAGATGTTTGGACACGTGGAAATGTCTGGTTTCAACATGGATACCTCATTATCATTTTACTTCCGGGTTTCATGTCTCCAATGCGCACGAGTGGGCGTGACACGAACCCACATGATGCGATCTCAACTGGATTATTTAAAGGGACAAAAGAAAATGTGGAGGAGTTGGGAGCATTTGTAAAGACACGGAAAAATTCAAACATGGAGTTAGGACATTCTAAGGCTGTGCACCGTTTCAACAATGCCTCACTTGATGTACTGCTGGGTGCAGTAAGGAGGTAATATTCCCAAACAAAGGCAACATAAGAACATAAGAACATAAGAAATAGGAGCAGGAGTAGGCCAATCGGCCCCTCGAGCCTGCTCCGCCATTCAATAAGATCATGGCTGATCTGATCCTAACCGCCAATCTACTATCTATCACAGAACCATCTCCTGCATCTAACAGAATTGCACACACGAAATAGGAGCAGAATCAGGCTACACAGTCCCTGGGCCCGCTCCACTACCCACAGGGCCATGACCGATCCGAACCTAGACTCATGTCCAAATTCCTGCCCGCTCCCCGTAACCCTTAATGCCCTTTACTTCTAGGAAACTGTCTATTTCTGTTTTAAATTTAATTAATGTTGTAGCTTCTACAGCTTTTTGTGGCAGCATATTCCATGGACCTACCACCCTCTGAGTGAAGTAGTTCCTCCTCATCTCAGTTTTGAAAGAGCAGCCCCTTATTCTAAGACTATGTCCCCTAGTTCTCGTCTCACCCGTCATCGGGAACATCCTCCCCGCATCCACCCGATCCAACCCCTTCACAATCTTATATGTTTCAATAAGATCGCCTCTCATTCTTCTGAACTCCAATGAGTAGAGTCCCAATCTACCCAACCTCTCCTCATATGACCACCCCCTCATCCCCGGGATTAACCGAGTGAACCTTTTTTGCACTGCCTCGAGAGCAAGGATGTCTTTCCTTAAGTAAGGACACCAAAACTGTATGCAGTATTCCAGGTGCGGTCTCACCAATACCTTGTACAACTGAAGCAATACCTCCCTATTTTTATATTCTATCCCCCTAGCAATGAAAGCCAACATTCCATTTGCCTTCTTAATCACTTGCTGCACCTGCATACTAACCTTTTGAGTTTCGTGCACCAGGACCCCCAGATCCCTTTGCACTTCAGTACTCTCCAGTTTCTTGCCATTAAGATAATAAATTGCTCTAGGATTTTTCCTGCCAAAGTGCATCACCTCACACTTTCCAGTGTTGTATTCCATCTGCCAAATCTCTGCCCACTTACTTAGCCTGTCTATGTCCCCTTGCAGGTTTTTTATGTCCTCCTCACTCACTACTTTCCCTCCCATCTTTGTATCATCTGCAAATTTTGATATGTTACACTTGGTCCCTTCCTCCAAATCGTTAATATAGATTGTGAAGAGTTGGGGACCCAGCACTGACCCCTGTGGAACACCACTAGTTACTGATTGCCAGTCTGAGAATGAACCATTTATCCCAACTCTTTGCTTTCTGTTAGATAGCCAATCCTCTATCCATGCCAGAATATTACCCCCAATCCCGTGATTTTTTACCTTAAGCAATAATCTTTTGTGTGGCACCTTGTCAAATGCCTTTTGGAAGTCTAAATACACTACGTCCACTGGTTCCCCTTTATCCACTCTATATGTTACTTCCTCAAAGAACTCCAGCAAATTTGTCAAACATGACTTCCCCTTCGTAAAACCATGCTGACTTTGTCCTATTAAATTATGATTATCCAAATGTCCTGTTACTGTTTCCTTAATAATGGACTCCAAAATTTTACCTACCACAGATGTTAGGCTAACCGGTCTATAGTTACCAGCCTTCTGTCTACTGCCCTTTTTAAATAAGGGTGTTACATTAGCAGTTTTCCAGTCTGCCGGGACCTTAGCGGAATCCAGGGAGTTTTGAAAAATTATTACCAATGCATCTACAATCCCTACCGCCACTTCCTTCAAGACTCTAGGATGTAAGCCATCAGGTCCAGGTGATTTATCCGCCTTGAGTCCCATTATTTTACCGAGTACCACTTCCTTAGTGATTTTGATCGTGTTTAGCTCCTCTCCCCCTATAGCCCCCTGTTTGTCCAGTGTTGGGATATTCTTAGTGTCCTCTACTGTAAAGACTGATACAAAATATTCATTCAGTGTTTTTGCCATCTCCATATTTCCCACCATTAATTTCCCGGTCTCATCCTCTAAGGGACCAACATTTACTTTAGCCACCCTTTTTCTTTTTATATAACTATAAAAACTCTTACTATCTGTTTTTATATTTTTTGCTAATTTACTTTCATAATCTATCTTCCCTTTCTTAATCAATCTTTTTGTTATTTTTTGCTGCCTTTTAAAGTTTTCCCAATCCTCTGTCCTCCCACTAGATTTCGCTACCTTATATGCCCTTGTTTTTAGTCGAATACTATCCTTAATTTCTTTACTTAGCCACGGATGACTGTCCTTTCTTTTACACCCTTTTCTTTTCAGTGGAATATATTTTTTTTGGAAGTTGTAAAATAACTCCTTGAATGTACACCACTGATCATGTGTCGTCTTACCCTTTAATCTATTTTCCCAATCCACTCTACTCAATCCGCTCGCATACCTTCATAGTCTCCTTTATTCAAGCTTAGCAAGAAGAAACCTGCTCAAAAAGTCATGGTTAGAGCTGGCTGAGGAAGTTCGCAGTAGGAGTGCCCCATACCTAGATCCAGTGCAGCAAGTGGTTTAATGAACTAACCAGATCAGGAAAGGTGATCACAGTTGCAGATTCACCTACATCCTCTCTCACACTGTCTTGTCAAGCGTGCTCCATCACATCACTCGTCATACCCACTTAAGTTTCAAGAACAGCCATCATTCACTTTCTATGCACTTCCTCACACCCCCATTTACTGACTTCTCTGACCACTTTCCTGCCACTCACCCCAATCATTATGCAATGTGATTTTTTTTTTTTATTCGTTTATGGGATGTGGGCATCGCTGGCAAGGCCAGCATTTATTGCCTATCCCTAATTTCCCTTGAGAAGCTGGTGGTGAGTCGCCTTCTTGAACCGCTGCAGTCCCTGTGCCACCTCAGTCAGCACACCCGATTGTAAACACATGTCCTCAAATGCATACCCCCACCGAATACACTGCATTCATCGGGTGAACACATGCCTCACAGAGACTCATAGGTCTGTCATTCCCCCTTGCAGGAGAAGAGAGCACAAAATACATGGAGAAGGCGGACAGGAGGTGGCCTGCCACAGATAGTGCAGCTGACATCTGCAGAGGAAGAGGCCATGGAGATCAGTGGCATATCTGCGTCCTTGACCATCAGAGATGGAGAGACTGGGACTTTGCAGCTGCCTGGTGACAGCATTAAATATCTCTGGCCCACATCTCATACAAGACTCAGTCATGTTGTCTTGATTTCAGCAAAAAGTAAAATATGACCATCTTAATTATGCTAAGAAGCAACATTTATTCATTGCCATTGCTAATTCATATCCATCTCTTCTCTCCTCCTGGGCCATCATGCGAAAAACAGCAGCTCGTGACCATCCGGACGATGATTCCTCAGAGGAGCTGATTCCTTCTGAGGCTGCACCGTCACAGGACACATGCTTACCAGGCACCTGCACAGAAAGGAGCACCTTGGTGGCTCCTCTTAGAGTTAGTTGGGTTTTCACCTGATGCGCCACAGATCACAAGTGAACATGAAAAGAGAGGGCTGGATTTTCTCAATGGGGAGCTTTTGGAGGCGGGACTCCCACTTGTCGGGTTTTAGTCCCGCCTCCATCGACTTGCGGCCAACCCACGCTATTTTCACTTGATTGACCTTGTTAAGCCTGCCCAGCGGGCTTAGCAGGCCAATTAAGGGAAAGCCGGTTACTGGTGACGTCAGCGAGTGACGTTTCATCTGTCAAGAGCTTTTGACAGATGAAATGTCAGTGTTTGACGGCTCTGTGAAGCTGTCAAACACTGACAATCTGTCCTCTAAGTTGAGTCCTTTCACTCAGGCTCAGTTAGAGAGCTCTCCTGAGCAGAAAGCAGAAGGCTGCAGCTTTTGACAGTTCAGCGGCCATTCTGCTTTCTGTGCTGGTGAGCTGAGGGACTCCCGAGACCTGAAGGGAGGAAGCCTGGAGGAAGAAGTAAAGGTAAGTAAAACTTATTAAAACAGTTTACACACACCTCATACACTTACCTCTGCACACATGCACCCATCACTCACCTGCACACCGGACATCTCAGCCCCTCCGACCCCCGCCAGACCGACGGCCCGCCTCGCTGATCCTGGCGATGTTCAGAGCCGTCGGGAAGCCCACACTTCAGGGCTGAAAATAGGGATTCTCAAAAAAATTGCCATTAATCCCCTTCCCGCCTCGAGGAGACGGGACCTGGCGCGGGTCAGGGATGGGTACCCGTCCCCAGATTCTGCCATTTTCCCGGCAGTCCTGCCTCCAAACCCGCCTCCCCAGGGCTGGCAAAATCACCCCCAGAGTATTGGTAGGAACAGCTGTGGAGAGTCCAAGACAGAAGGCGTACTCCTCTCCAAGCTCTGCTCAGCTGGACATAGATGCTGAACCTGGAAGTCGTCAATGAAAAGGATAATCATAGAAGGACAGCAGCAAATTTGTGAGGTACTAGCAGTCCTGCCACACACTGTCTACAATATCAGACAGGTTGGAAGTGTCCAGCTGAAGCATTAGTGGATTGATGTTGCAGGCCATTGCGAGGATGTCATCCATGGATAGACTGGCCTCCTCTGTGGAACTTCAATCACGGCAATCTAATCAGTCCATGCAGGCCATGACGACGGCCATGCAGACTTTGGATGCCAACATGTCTGCCTCCGAAAAACAGGATGATAGATACCTTAGTTGAGGGGGCATGAAAGTGGAAACTCCACCCAAAGTGCCCCTACGTCTTACCCATTCCCCCACACTCAACCAGTACCCAACATGCTTCCTCGTGTCCTGCTTGCCGAGTCTGCACTTGCACAGGTGCAGGTGGAGCAGTCTTTGGCGGGGCTCTCTCGGACTCCAACACCCAGAGGTCGTCGGCCAAGAGCATCTCAAAAGTCAGAGTAACCTGTCGCAACCTCTGCTGAAACCACGGGGGTTACACCACGTCGGCACAGTAGACAAAGAAAAAGAACAGCTTTGTAGTTCACCAAGGGTATGCACATGGGTGTTTTTGAAAATGTTTCATTATGAAGTTTCCTTTTTTTTAAATCAACTCACATAAAATGTATTATTTTGCACTGATTTCCCATGTTGACCATTGTTGCCTGCCAAGTGGCAGTTCACTTTTTCAGTTGCTTGGTGATGATGGAAGATGGTTGTAGTGATTGAAGGTCAATCATCACAGCCCCAGGACATCACTGCAGGAGTTCCTCAGGGCAGTGTCCTAGGCCCAACCATCTTCAGCTGCTTCATCAATGACCTTCCCTCCAACATAAGGTCAGAAATGGGGATGTTCGCTGATGACTGCACAGTGTTCAGTGCCATTCACAACTCCTCAGATAATGAAGCAGTCCATGCCCGCATGCAACATGACCTGGACGACATTCAGACTTGGGCTGATAAGTGGCAGGTCACATTCGCGCCACAGAAGTGCCAGGCAATGACTATCTCCAACAAGCGAGAGTCTAAGCACCGCCCCTTGACATTCATTGGCATTACCACCGCCGAATCCCCCACCATCAACATCCTGGGGGTCACCATTGACCGGAAACATAACTGGTCCAGCCACATAAATACTGTGGCAACAAGAGCAGGTGAGAGGCTAGGTATTCTGCGGCGAGTGTCTCACCTGCTAACTCCCCAAAGCCTTTCTACCATATACAAGGCACAAGTAAGGAGTGTGATGGAATACTCTCCACTTGCCTGGATGAGTGCAGCTCCAACAACACTCAAGAAGCTCAACACCATCCAGGACAAAGCAGCCTGCTTGATTGGCACCCCCTCTACTACCTTAAACATTCACTCCCTCCACCACCGGTGTACTGTGGCTGCAGTGTGTACCATCTACAAGATGCACTGCAGCAACTCGCCAAGGCTTCTTCGGCAGCACCTCCCAAACCCACGACCTCTTCCACCTAGAAGGACAAGGGCAGCAGGCACATGGGAACACCATCACCTCCAAGTTCCCCTCCAAGTCACACGTAATCCCGACTTAGAAGTATATCGCCGATCCTTCATCGTTGCTGGGTCAAAATCCTGGAACTCCCTACCTATCAGCACTGTGGGAGTACCTTCACCACACGGACTGCAGCGGTTCAAGAAGGCGGCTCACCACCACCTTCTCAAGGGCAATTAGGGATGGGCAATAAATGCTGGCCTTGCCAGCGACGCCCACATCCCATAAAAACGAATAAAAAAAAGTGAAGACATGAATTGACGGGATCCAATTGGTGGATGTGGATCGAGTGGATGGTTGGTTACAAGACAGCTTTGTGTCAGTGGAGTGGGGGTGGGGGATGCGAGTTACTTTGGTCCAGTGAGTGACTAACTGAACCTTTGGGCTGTTAGGGAATCCCTGGCATTGCGAACAGCAAGGTGAGTGGGTGGTCAGGCATTGTGTGCCCCATCTTCATCTTCCTCCTCCTCGCCCTCCTACTCCTCTCCATTGGAATCCTCATCAAATGATGAGTGATGAGGGGGTTGTTCCTCCTCCACCTCCAGTCCGCGGTGCTGCGCTATATTGTGCAGAACGCAGCACACCACAATCATCATAAAGACCCTCGCTGGCGAGTACTGAAGGGCGCCTCCAGACATGTTCAGACACTTGAAGCGCATCTTGAGCATGCCTATGGCTTGCTCTATGACACATCTGGTTATCATTGTAGCGCTCTTGGGGTTCCTCATGGGGTTCCTCAGAGGTGTCATTAGCCAGGTTTGCAAGGGGTATCCTTTGTTGCCTAGCAGCCACCCCATAAGGGTACTTCCAGGTATGAACTCGTCGGGGTTGTTGGACTGCTGCAGTATGAAAGTATCATGGCAGCCCCCAGGGAATTTAGCGCAGACTGGCATGAACCTTTTCTTGTGGTTGCACACCAGCTGAACACTGTTGGAATGAAATCCCTTGTGGTTGATGACTACCCCTGGTTTATCTGGAAGTGCTCGGATTGCCACGTGCAATTGATGGCACCCTCTACCTGTGGGAAGAAAGTCAGAGACGCAAATCCGAGTGCCCGCTCAGTCATGGTTATTGTCATCACAGGGGAAGTTTACATAACTGCTAGCTCTGGAATACGATCCCATCCATCGCCTGCCTTATGCATTTATGTACAGCCGACTGAGAGACCCTCGATATATCTCCGGTTGTGTCCTGGAAGAAACCAGAGGCAAAAATGTTGAGGTAGTGACTTTCACAACCACTGGTAATGCGTGGCCACCAGGTCCAACAGAGAGCAGGTCTTCTTCTAGGAGGCTGCAGAAGTCTGCAACCACCTGACGTGACAATCTCAGCCTCCGGAAACATAGCTCTTCCGAGAGTTCAAGTATGCTGAGCCTCTGTCTTTACATCCTGTTAAATGGGTAGTGCCTCCTGCGAACTTAACGCCTCTGTTACTCCTTTCTCTGGTGTCGATCTCTCTATTGTCCAGCTCTCTGTTGCCCACCTACAGCTCCCCGCACAGCACACCCTTGCTGTTGCCGATGTTCTTCCTCCTCCGAAGTCCAATCTAAAGCAGCCATGACACCACCCATCCTGATGTTCTGTGTGTGAAGACCTCCAAACTGTACAAGTAAGTCTCTCACAATAAATACTGTCACCAAACCATTTCCCAGAGGGAATTGAGAAAGTAGCTGTGAACAATGAGCCTTTATTAATCTTTGGACTCCTGACCTTTAACCCTCCCCATGAAGTGCCGCTCAATCTTGCCTCCGTTTTAATGTCGAGTTTCCCGAACCACAAGAAGGGAGGTGTTAAGTTCAAATCGCAGCGAATATCTCACTAAAGCACACTAATTTAAATATTATAATTACTGACCCGTCTCTCCAGAGGAGGTTACTCACACGCACCCAAACCCACCATGGTTCAACAAGAAGTAGGCACGTTCACGGCGGGTTGAGTTCGGGTTTTAGGTTTTTGCCAATTTAACAACCCCCACCCCCAACCCTCTCACGCCCCTCTGGGGATGGGGGGTTAAAATTCCTCCCATGGAGGGGAAAATTGGAGGGAGTGATGCAAGCCATCCTTGGATAGAGCACTTCCAATATAAAATACTCCCCAAGCTTGGCAATGCTAAAAAGTAGCACAAACATTTTTTACTTAGACGTATTGAATTTTACCAGCTTGGACATCTCCCAGTTGGCATCCATGACAGGCCCAGATGCTAATCTGTGGGATTTCTAATGGAGCCACTTGCCAATAGGTCTCATTACTGATGCCAGCTGAGTGGCTCCCAGCTGTGTTGGGAGAGCTGATGTGGTGGGTCAGTCTGGGAAGAAAAATAAAATTTAAAAAATAAAACTGCCTACCAAGTAGGAATGGTTTCCATTTTTGGCACTGCCTACCTAGCTGGGATGATTGCACTTTATACTGAAAGAGCTCCCACTACACTTACCTTATTTAAGAGTGGCAGAGGGAGTGTCTCGGAGTACACCCCCTTCCTGCCCTCAAAGCTGGGGATTGGCACAAGGTTTGAGTGGAAGTTAAAAAAAGTTGGAGAAATTTGTAGTGGAGGCACAAGAGAAATAAAAACAGGAAATACACAGCAGGGCAATTAACCTCTGAAGGGAAAAGGTAGTTTAACATCTAAAGTGCAACTCTCCATCAGAACACTTCTGGTGAAGTGCCTACTTGAAAGGCTAACCTCTTTTTTTATTTCAAATACTGACTGACCTGGGCATTTTTGATTTCAAGCATTCTCGTTTTTTTTCCATCAATTTATCCCCTTCCTTCCTGAAGACGTTGACTTGCTACAAGGTATGGTTCCATGGAATTCGACTGCCCTCGGTGACTTGCACAATTGACCATTCTTCATGTGTGAGCCTCGATAGTGAGTGTTGGTAGTTTAGGTTATTCAACTGTGGAGGCATCATAACTGAGCCCAATCTAATTCTCACCCAATGGCTAAATGGTGCACTACCAGCAGGGGGTCCTAGATAATCATCCCTCTCTAATTTTACTCTCCCTAACCCAAGACAAGGCTAATTATAGCTCCCCTAGTGCCTCCCTAATTGAGATTAGCTAACTCAGAAGACTGCGGATCAAACCTTGGACTTTCTTAGTCTGTGGTTACTGATTGTATTAACATGATGAACCATTGGAGGTCCCTTATTTATGATTTTTATGTAAAATATTTAACATTACTATATTATGCTTATTAATTCTGTATGTATTCTGCAGAGAGAGGCTAATCAGGTAGAGACAACTTGACCAGTGCTAGTTTAGTGTTCAGTTACTTTACCTCTTCAAAAGACCGTACATTCTCTACAAAATCTGCATTAATTCTGTTTTATCTCAAAGTAGAAGCATAGCCAACAGCAGTCTCTGACCTACTGATCTATACCAGACAAATTATTGTGTTAAAACACTCACATACTTTGTGCCATCTCATGCAGCTGTAGATAAAAAGCACTGAATAAAGTTAACAATCTGACAGGAAAACTAAACAAAAAAGGCAGATTTACTGAATATGTACCACCTTAGACCAGTCTCCTGTTCTCCAGACGTAGCATTTTGAATAATCCTCACAGTCTTCTGCTTCCTTTGGGCGTGTTGATAAATCGCATTTCTTGCGTGGATTGGTGCACTTTATAGTTCGATGCCGAGCCCCCTTGCCACATTTTACTGAACACTGTAACGCACACCAACATAAGGATATAATTTACAATAACATCACACCCTATCCAACATTGCTACAGATGTCGACACAGCGTTCAACTCATCTGTTCCTAAAAGTCTCTAAAGGAAACTAAAACTCTGAAAACACACGACACAGCGATCAGAAGAAAGTGATAAATTATCAAGCAAATGTCAGGATTTTGTGACAGCTGTTTCTGTTGAAATCTGTGTTCATTTATATCCACAGGTGAATTACGTTGTCTGCATTCCTAAACTGAGTTGACAGTAAATCATACGGCTTAACTACTCTAGACGAAACCTCAGTTGGTTCTAGCAATAGGTATCTTGTCTCAATTTATCTTTCCCCATAAAATTTGACATGCCAATTTATTGCATCCTCAGAAACTGCAGATTTCTGTGCTTTGGTCAACATAAAATTGTACAATGCCAAGCACTGTTTTTTTTCCTTTTCCTCTCCTGAAGATGCTAACTAATGTTGGGATTGTGGCCCATTGACAATACAGTATCACCATTTTATTTCTTATACTATTACGGTCTATTGGGAGAAGGGTCAGCTTGTTAGGAAGTTTCCACATTAAAGTTTGTCGATCAGACTAACTCCTGTTCGAATAGAGTCATCTAAACTGAGGAAGGAGAATGTAAATAACTGATAGAAATCCACACATATTGCATCTACTTATGAAGAAGCTTTAAAGTTTTATTTTTCAAACAAATTATTTGCAAATCTGTAAAAGCTGGACTTTGTACTTTTAGCATGTATATAAAGTGCAACTTTGCAGAAACCATATTGGGGAGAGTTTGGAAAATAACAAAACACATTGGGCTGTATTTTCCGATCGGAGGCTTCCCGCGTGCGGAAGCCTCCGATCTGGAAAAAATCTACGCACTTACCTCAGGGCTCCTCAGGTGCGTATAGTTCCAATGCTGGGCCTCTTGAACTCCAAGTGTGCAGGGCCTACATATCCCAGGGGCGCATGCGGTTCTCAAGCTTCCCTGGGATCACGTGGGCCATGGGGAGCTAATCAAAAGAAGAGAATCTCCCTTCATAGACTTGACAGATCGACCTGTCAAATATATGAATGGAGATCACCCCAAAACACTTCAAAACAATAAATCAATTTTAAAAAAAAAAAATCACATTTTAAAATTAGTTGAAATTATAATAAATTAAATATTTTAAACAAAAATTTAATTTTTTGAAAAAAATTAAAGATTTTTACAGGGCTAAAAATAAACTTACCTTTTTTTAAAAGTATTTTTAAATGATAAATGACTGAAAAAAAATCTTATTTTTTTACTTTTTTCAACTCTTATCCTAGTAAAAGCAGGCCTTACGCCTGCTTTTACCAGGCGTAAGAATTCTAAAGGTTTTCTGCGGGCGGAGGGGCTCCAGAAAGCGGAACTATCCGCCCGCAGAGGCCCTTCTCTAGGGCAGGCGTCCGATCTGACAAGAGCATTCTTGACAGATCGGAAATGCCGGTTTTCAGCGCATGCGCTGTGCATGCCTGAAACCGGCATTTCCGATGTCCCTACGGGTGGGTACACAGCGCGTACCCACCCGTAGGGATTGGAATATCCGGGCCATTAGATAGAGCGGGCAATCAGAAACATATACTGAATGCCAATGCAAGTACAGACAAAGTTTACTGAATACGGATGAGTCATTCAAACGGAGCTGTGGATTATGACAATACCGTATCGGGGCTACTCACGGATCTTTGCTGATCTGCAAAATTACATTTTGTGGAGAATCACACTGCAGGAATATCACCCTCCCATATGGAATTGAAAGATGTGTAATCTTTAAATTTAATTGCTATCAATTTTGTTTCTTAAAATGTGGCTCTGCTTTTCTTAATGTCTGGGTAGTAGCTGAATATTATTGGCTTTTTGAATATCAATTTCATTTTTACATTAAGATATCTTTGGTGGGCAATAGCAGTGGGATCGTAATTGAAAGTGGAAACCTGAAGTGTACTGAATTTTGTTGATTTTTTTTGTTACTTCACCAACAAATGAATTTTGCCCAATTCAGATTATTTTGGATTTGGGGTGGCCCTATCCTTTTAACAAAATGGTAGTGAGCATTCACTGCTAGCTCAATAGCTCATGAACATTATTTTGTGTACCATTCCATAATTTTCCCATCCAGAGTGGTTGGTGGTGAGTGATTGCTGCCTATGGGTTTTCATTGTTGCCAGCTGATATCCTAATGGGGAGCATTGTGCTCATGGCGGACTCAAGTCCAATTCAAAGCAGTTCAGCAGGCTGAGGGACTGGGTAGAAGGTGGAAGAGGAAATGGGACATGCAGTGTTGTGGTATTGGTGCTTCTACACTACCCTTGATGGTCCAATGAGGAGGATAGGTATCTGGTGGCCTTGTGATAGCAGCTGCCCAATCAGTGGAACATAATTAAATATGGCTTCTAGTATCAGATTTGGATTGTGTTTTACAAATATACCAATTTTGGACCTTTAAAGGTAAATTTAAAAACAAATTCTTCAGAAAATGTACTTATCCTTAAGTATCTGAACGTAAATCCTTAAGCTGCTTTATTTCACAGCAAGTGAACGTACTGAGCAATCTCAAATTCACTTGGTCGATGAGTACAATGACATGAGGAGAGATTGGGTCGATTGGGCTTATACTCGCTGGTGTATAGAAGAATGAGAGGGGATCTCATCGAAACATAGAAAATTCTGACAGGACAGGACAAACTAGATCCAGGAAGAATGTTCCCGATGGTCGGAGAGTCCAGAACCAGGAGTCATAATCTAAGGATAAGGGGTAAGCCATTTAGGACAGAAATGAGGAAGAATTTCTTCACCCAGAGAGTGGTGAACCTATGGAATTCTCTACCACAGAAGGTAGTTGAAGCCAAGTCATTAAATATATTCAAGAATGAGTTAGATATATTTCTTAAAACTAAAGGGATCAAGGGATATGGGGAGAAGGCAGGTACAGGGTACTGAGTTTGGATGATCAGCCATGATCTCATCGAATGGCGGAGCAGGCTCGAGGGGCCGAATGGCCTACTCCTGCTCCTATCTTCTATGTTTCTATCCTTATGTAATAATAGGATTAATGCAATATGCTTCCCCATATCAGTAAGTTGTCTTGCGTAACTGAATCAGGTAGAAATTGGATTCGGCCCGTTTTCAGGCCCAAAATAGGTGACATGCTGCAAGTGTGCGCCATAATCCAGACGCCCAAGGCTCGCCCGAAATTGGCCCCCGGCGCTTCCACAGGCAACTCGTCCAAAGTTGGAGACTGTATTTGGGCCTGCTGGCTCGCCGGCAGAGGCCCTCAGGTAAGCACTGGGGTGCGGGTGGAGGAAAGCACGGGAAGCCGAGCATGGGCTGGCAGCGGCCTGCAGTAGTGCTGTGGTGTCAGGAGGAGCAGTAAAAAGTTAAAAAAAACTTTCCTACCATTTCTTTGGTGGTCTTTAAGTGCAGGAAAAACTAGTGGGTGCACGCTCTGCCTAGTTCTTCACAAATTCTGCAGAAGGGCCTTGAAACAGTCCCAGGACCTTTATTTGCATATTTAATTTTGGCCAACGCTGATTTCAGGCAGCCACGAGGGATATGGTGATAATCTTACCACCAGCACAGATTGGGTGCAAGACCTCACGCCCAGAAATTGGTAAACTCTGTGCCCATTTTACACCTAAAAAACAGGCGAAACACATACCAATTTCTAGTCCAATAACTTCTAACTACCCAGCTGCCTTTGAACCTTCTTAGCCTGACCAAAGCTTGCCCTCACAGGTTTCTGTTTAAAAACTTGTCAGTGAGTGCTTCTGTCTCAGTTTTTATCTCCCTATGCCCACAATCTCTGGGGAAAGCCTCTGCCAGACAATCCCTGCCAAGTGCCCAGGACTAGGGATTTCCCAACATGAATGGGTCTGATGTATTTATCAATTAGAGTGACAGACTAAAGAAATGGCTACTGCTTACATTCTTTGGGGGAGAAACTTTAATGCTGATTAGTATTTTAACCACCTTTTGTTTTGTGCTTTAAAAAAAAACACTTTGCTTTAAAAACCCAACATTTAAATGCAAGTCTTTTCCAATTTCTCTTTGTGGGAAAATAGTCAAAATATTCCAAAACTTGAGAGTATACTTAAATTTGACGAGTCAAATCCATTTTTTGCGGAATAAATATTACAAATATGAAAAGGCCTTGCATACTCTCTAAGAGAAAATATCACATGAGGTGCTTTATATATAGACTTGTTGAAGGTAAGTCAGATATGTAACAGGCTTCCCCATCAGCCTCAAGAAATGATTTTTCCATTGAATTAGCAGAATAATTTTATGTATATGTGTAACTCTAACTCAAAGTTTAAAAATGTCAGAACATATAGTACTTAATTACAGGCTTCCTGCACTTCATATTGTACCTAACATACCATTAAACCTTTGGAAATACCATTTAGGAACAGCTGGATTAACAATTAACTTGGATGTACTGTTTTAATTTGAACACTTACTAATACCAAATGATCTGTGTTGATGACTGCTGTTTTACAAAAGAATGTTGGAAGGCAGAAACTTCACCAGTTTTGAGATATAAAGCATGCAATGTACAGAAATGTGCAACAGAACACTTCGTCCCTGGGCTTAAGTGACCCAGGCCAGGGATTTAATGGACTCTGTCATAACTTTCATGAGGTTATTGCGACACCGATACCAGTTAATGACCTTGCATAAAAGGCAGGAGTAAATCCCATCTTGCTTACTATGTCCCATATTACAACAGTGACTACACTTCAAAAGTACTTAATTGGCTGTAAAGTGCTTTGGGACGTCCTGAGGTTGTAAAAGGTGCTATTTAAATGCAAGTTCTTTGTAATTGCTGTGCCATTGTTAGACCAGACTGTCCTTGTAAAATAACAGGGTCAACCAAACGTCTTGGAGTTTAAATCTGTTAAGTGTGGTTTTTGAGCTTGTGCACCTGGAAATCAAAATGCTGGGGATTCCAGGTTCACAGTAATTTTATAGTAAGGGAACTATGTCCTGGATTTTTTGGGGCTGAACATCCAGACACATCTTGCACTGGTTTGAGTTGGGGCTTCTTTTGGATGATATAAAACCTTAGTTTAATAGGTAGACCAGATGTGCCTGAACAGGAAGATACCCTGGGCTGCAGACTCCTCCATCTGCCCTTCGACACACACACATTTTGAAAGATCCACTGCATATTGGTGCAGCAGTTTCGTAATCTCATGTTACACTTTCATGTAAAAACAACAATGCTGTTGTGCTTCCATGTAAACAAGTGAGTTTCCCTTGATAGAAGTGTGGACTTGTCACACCTTTGCCTTCAAGCATCTGAATTTTGAACTCTTTTTCTGGTTCACAGAGTTCTTGCTTTGGCTATTAGGTACTACTGTATGTGGATGATCATGGGTGAACCCAAAAGATGAATCCAACAACATCCCTAATTCTAAGCCTACAAGCGCCTCAAGGAGAAGGTTCATAGTTTCTATTAATTTTGGAGCTTTGGGTGGACAGGGGTTGTCTGTGTCATTTAATTTTTCTTCATTCAGAAATGTGCGAGCTTGCCTTATTCTACAAAAAAGACACACACACACAAAATCCAGTGGAAGTCTTGTTGGTAAGTGCTGCATCTCTGTATCCCGTATATTCTGTTCATTGTGCTCTGGACACCATTACTGCATGACAGTATCAACATGGTGCACAGACTCTACCAGAAGTTACACAAAAGAGCAATTTTCTTTTCTAAAATGTAATATATACATACATATATTAACCATTGGTTCTGCAGGACACTTTGAAGATTGTGACAAATCATTGTCACCATATATAGATAACTAATAAATAAAGTTAGTGAAAACTATCAAAATGGCTATTGGTTCCAGAGTGTCTGGCATTAGCTTTCACCTTTGGCTGCCAGAATGTATTAATAAAGCCAACATGTATTGTTTGGGTGGTGTGAATGACACCCTTTTGTGAATCATTGACCCAGAAATGGCAGTGTGTTGTAGATCTTTGATAAATAGACTTGGCACTCACACTGCTGACCATTTACTGCTATCATTAGATTTCAGACAGGTAGGGGGGATGAGTCTAGCGTCAACTCCCCCAACACTCATTAATTTGATGCTCGGGCTACCTTAACTCCCGGGCCTCATTTACATCCTGCCAGCCAGCTGCCCGCCTGAAACAGGTGTAAAAAGGTGGTTGGCCAGCTGCCGGCAGGTGAAGATTGGGCAGCCCAGAGGCAGCCACCAACATGCATGGAGTGGGTGGGAGGGCGCAGTTCTGCAGGGTCTTGCGGGTGGGAAGAGGAGACCCGTGGCAGCAGAAGCCCAGACTCTCCTGTCTGTTTCTCTGGGCCCCACAAAGACAAGTTTATAACTTACCCATTGGGGCCTCCGCTTCTTACTGAGCGAGGCAGCTGGGATGGCACTGCCCCATTCCCACTGGGTGGGGTTGGCTAAAATTGTCCCCATTGCTACAGGAAGAGACATCATTTAAAAAATATTCTATGCATGAGCAATGGTACAGGAGATTAACTAGGAGTTAAAGAAAGGGTGTAATACAGAAGGAAGCTGAGAAAGTTATATACCTCTGACCATATTCCAGCCTCCCATACCGTCAGACAGTCCTGACCTTCACAACGCTGTAGTGACGCAGGTTTTGACCCTGGACAGTCTCTTTCTCGAGCTCTAATCAGTGTTCCATTTCGGAGCTGCTGGGTACACGCCACTTGTCTGCCTTGACTTCCTTTACCACAAGTCCGTGAACATGGCGTCCATTCTGTCATCAGCCACCTATTGAAAAAAGCATTTTGTACTATAATTCAGAATTACCTATTATCAATAACAAAATAGCCTAGAAAGAGTAAATAAATTAAGACCAGCGGCTTGAAATTCCAATGAAACCTCAGCAGGATCCAATTGATAGCCTCATCTCTGCCGTGGATCCAGGACTTAGCATGTGGCATGACTAGAATCCGTCTTTGTGATGCCGACCTCCTTCCTGTTGAAAGCTCATGTAATGTTTCTAGCCAGCCCCCTCAGATGTCTGCTCATACAGGTGTGAGGATACAGGACCAGGCTGCCCACACGCCTGTTGAAGAAGCCTTCTGCAACTCGGAAATCTTGAGACGAGGCCTAGCTCAGTCCCAAGAGGCGCCATAGCACCACTGGATTCCCTGGCTCTTAGCAGCACTTAGAGGTTGAAGAATATCACAGAGAGGCACCGGGAGTGGGCATGGTGGTAACATGAAGCACACTGTAAATATATATGTGCACAGTAAAGCAACTTTGTGATAATGAAGTCCTGTACTCTGAAGTTAGTCTTCTTGTTTTGTGTATTCAACAGGATATTTGGAGGTCAGTTTGCAACAGGTGACAGAGTTTTTTCTATGGCTTCTTAGTGAGCTGTTGCCTTGTTAAACAGACTTATTCTGATACATTACATAGGCTCAGAGATCCCTGGAACTTTTTGACATAATTATGATGTAAGAGTGGCATAGCGTGTTTTTTTGCGAGGGAATTTGTGTGTAACTGATTTATGGTGGTTTTAAGCTGAAACATTGGTAGGGGGAAATGTTCTCAATTGTTGACATACGTCCGCAGAAACCCCCTGCCACTCATTTACATAGCCCCGCCCCTATAACTTTCATTTTGGGACAGATTTATGTCTAAAAATGTTGGTGCAGTAGGGCCCGAAGTCATCCGATATCAGCGTAACTGAGAGTTCTGGAGTTTGATAGTGATTTTCTTTGCAATTTTTTAAATTTATTTTTTCTTGCTGAGACCTTCACTATTCTTAACTGAAGTGCTGTTAGTCTCAGCGGGCCCTAAATTCTTCGGCCCCTCCGCCATGCGTTCAGAAGGACTAAGCAGCTGGAAAAGCCTTCCCAATAGGCATACCCCATAATAAAGGAAGAGGAGCAGCAGAGGCAAGAGGCTCTGACACTGATGGCAGAAGACAGGAGCGATTACCCTTATTGGTGGGGCTGTATTTGCATTTGTTTTAGACTGGGTTTTATGCTCCGGCATAGGCAAATAGGAAATTTGGGCGCAAGTTCTCATCGGCAAGATTGGTGTAGAAACCGGCATAAATTTTGGCAGTGGGATTAAGGAAATTCCAGGCCATTGAGGCAGTGCTGTCGTATGTAGACACTGGTAGAAGGGTACATCCTAGTTGGTGGTCTTCTCCTTTGATTTTGGCGTATTCTCATTTCCTCTTGTAGTGAAGTAACACTAGTGGAGTGGAGCAGCGCCAAGGAATTTCCCGGCCAAAGTTTGTGGGCATTCAAAGCCTGTGAACTCAACCACTTGTCACTTTGACAAGTTATCCAGACAATCTGCTCTGGTTTTTTTTTTTACAAGCTTGTCTTAATTCAGGGGCAATTCTGGTGTTAAATGGCAGAATTTCTGGGACAGCAACTTTGATCCTCATTGTTCTGTTATTTTCATACATGCATCACTTTGGGTTGGGCACATCTTCTGGCAGCAACCAATTCTACCAGAATGTACCATGTACTTTGGAACTGGTGTAACTCTGGTTTACCTGACTTATGCCCCAAATCTCGTCCCTTGCCGCAGGAGGACACCACTTTTACATCAAAACAATATTGGAATTTCAGGCACGAGATATTTGCTTGTACTGAGTACTCAATATTTATTTGGATGGACTGTGTTCGAAAGACAGATATTTAAATTCAAAATCTGCTCTAGTTTTCTAAGGAATCGAGATCTTTAATAAAATCAAGGATCTTTGTATATTTGGTGCCCTGTTGAAAATACCAACACTGTACTAAGTGCGAAGAAAACTCAAGCCAAATAAGGGAGCTTGGTTCAGAAGAATTATAGATTCGGCATCGGGCTTCAGTTGAATGGAAGCGACAAGCTGCAGGCACCAAACGGTATCCCAATGCAGCTTGCCGGCTGGGGCCTGACAAATTACGCTGGCTCCAATGCTGAGTCGGTCCTCAGGTGCGTCTTGTATGCAGGTGGAGGCAATGCCAAGGGAAATGAGCCCGGGCCGGGAGTATTTCTGTGGAGCCAGCATTTTCCAGGCATAAAACGGACGGCCAGAAATTCAAGTTAACAACATTCTCACACAGCTTGTAGAAGCACATCCTCTGACATCTCTTGATCATTGACATCAGGGACTATGAGGGAATTTTGTGGCTCTTACCCACAATCCAAACTGAAGCATATGGGTATGAGAAGGAATGAATGAGGAAACTACCCATTCTGGTACCCATCTATAGCAGTGTCTGTGGCTAAAGGAGAGGGAAGGCCTGAAAAACTTCGGTGTAAAGTGCTCCCCAATCTATTATTTTAAAAAAAGGAACAAGTTAGATATACACTATTTGGAGATACCTTAGTTTCATCAATGCACTTTGTCTGCCATGAACCTGCTACTTCAAATCTCTTGCTTGCTTTCTGAGCCACTCCAGTGATATATATTTTGGGGTTAGGCTGCAAACATTCTACAGAAACTTCAAAAAGCTAGTACTATTTGAGTATGCAGCAATATGAAGTTAATGCTACCTTTCTCAATTCGGGCACTTTCAGACTGGTCCAAAACACCACTTCCAGAGAAATGAATAGTGCAGGAAACACGCAGGATGCCTTAATACACTAGACATAAAAACTATTGGTAATTAACTGTAAATTACTACTTTCGAAACCGGCAGTCTTGACACCACAATTGTTACGTGAAGTCTACTACAAATCAAAGACGTGAAGCACACATGGTGCTGACAACTGCTCAGGCACAAGAGCTATCCAAAACCAGAACAAAGAAAATGAAACAGAGAGTCACTTCAAAGATGCATTCTAAGCTCAGGCTTAGCCTGACAGCTACTAGCTATTCAAGTTTTATTGTTGGAGTTTTTGACATCAGTGATTAGATCATTGATTAGGCCAATGATTTGTAATCACGCCCAGATATTCAGTATGCTCCATCGAATTAAAGGGGCACTGTCTTACCCAAAAGTATTTACCAATTTTTTTTTGTCAGGAGAAACAAAGAGCCAGAAGAGCTGTATATGATGAATGATGTCACATAGAAGTGAAGTGACAAAGCACTTCAAAGCTTTTAAACACTTGACATCATTATGTATTTGCAAACAAGTGGAAAACAGTTATGTCATGAAGGCAGTACCCTTTTAACAAAATCTACCCATATTTGTTCAACTACAACATGCAGTACATCCATATGTTGTCGGTTGAAGTAGATCAATGTACGTATCATGTCTTACCTGGTCTGACATGGCTGTTGATTGCACTTGCGGACTAGTGATTCGGGTTTTCTCAGCTGTTTGCATTTTCTATTGTCCACAATAGTTGTAGTTTTGCTCATGATTTTTGTACAAGTCACAAGTGTTTTTCTTTCTCCTGGATAGATAAAAGCAAAAGTTGAAAGTTTTCTTTGTTTAAAATGCTGAATGTTCACAAAGCCATGGCTCTCCACTTTCATGATCAAACAGAGGCACACAGGTATGGAGTATGATTTAACCTGCCTCCCACTATATTTTGTTTTGATTGACAAGATGGGGAAACCGTCTCCTTTCATTCAGGAGAAAATAAATTATTAGTAGAAGAGGCCAAGTAAGATTTCAATAAGACAAGTAAATACTTGTGTATTATGCCAACCATAGTTAGATTAAGCATAACCATTGCAAAACCACCACTTAGAGGTAAATGTCAAAACCTGTTACACAACGAGTTTATTTTTATTATGAATGGTTCAGGTACAATATCAGTACAGATAATTATGCAAAATATTTACAGAAGCAACACAAACTCACACTGCAGAGATCTGAAACCATTGCATCATATAGTAATGCATATTTTAAATTAGAAAGATGTTACTTGATAAGAACAAACAGCAACAAATGATCTAGGGTAAAAATTCTGAAATGTCCACGATTTTGGGTCAACTAACTTTAATTCTGACGAAAGGTCATCGACCTGAAAAGTTAGCTTTGTTTCTCTCTCCACAGATGCTGCCTGACCTGCTGAGTATTTCCAGCATTTTCTGTTTTTATTTTTAATTTTGGCATCTGCGCTCCAGGAGTGGTGCATAGGATTTTTTACCGCTTAGCAAACAACAACAGCAAATTTGCATTTTGATAGCAATTTCACATTTCAAAATGTTTTTAGTTAAGGAGGGCAAAATAGTAGATGCTAAGCAGGAAGGGAAAACAGAGAGTGTTAAAGTAGGGGACCAAAAGCAAATTTGAAGCGTTTTGAGCAAGTTTTTTTTTAGGTGTCTGTAACTTTATTTTGGTTCTGACTGTTTACAGTCAGAAAGAGATCAAAAGCCTTCCAACATAATGGGTGTTCGTATCTTAAACTAACTACCATCTCAAACACTTTTTTTTATTTGCAGGAATATACTATGCTTTTAAAACACAACATTTAAAATAACGCTTTTGTCCAATCCTTTCTGTGGAAAAATGTTCAAAAGATCTTGAACCATGACAGCACCCTTGGGGTAGGGAGGGGAAAAGATCAGCCAGGGCTCCTGGTCCTGATTACTATCCTGGAAAGTTTACTATATGATGCAAGACTTCAGATCTTTGCAGTAGGATGAGAACAGGATTGGCTTTAGTTGCAATGCTCTCTCTGAGTATCTATCCTGCCGCCATTCACAATAAACTCAGACACTTGGGTAACTGTGTCGCAGCAAAAGTCAGTACCTTCAGGAGAGATGGGAAGAAAAATGACTATCTGGCTGAACTGTTATAAAATTGCAGACTAATTACAATTTAAAAAGTATCCCAGAGTGGACACTGCTGTTGGTGATTTACCAGATCCTTGTCACAAAAGATAGAAATCTGATTTGGCAGATTAGAAGATGGTAGTTTCTCAAAAAAAAATGAAAGTGAACAGTTGCATTGCTCCTATTTACACATAAAAAGGTCTGATAAAAGTGTGCAACTGTCTTGGGATAAGTATGTATCCAAATCAGAAATGTGAGTTCATCAGAGTTTGGTTAGTTTGTTGAGTAAAACCAAGCTTTGTTCATTTCAGTCTCACAATTGGGGAATTGTACACTGGACAGGAATTCCAATTCAAATGCAAACCTCGGTGAAATGTTTGTGAGTCGAGCCAAGTTTTGACTTGTGCTGATGACTCAGATTGCATTTTCACAGGTCCACATTTAGCTCAGAGTTCAAAAGGTTTGCCAGAGTTCGGGTAACCAAGCTGAACATCTGAACTGAGATTGGTTTTCTCGTCCCTACAATCACCTTTATAGAAGGTAAGTGGTCTGGTATCAAGGCAGGCGCCATAGAATCATAGGGAGTAATTCGGTGGCGACCCTTTGGGGTGCTAACTTCGCCGGGGCGCTACTTTTAGCACCCCGAAAAAGTTAGCGCCCCAGCGCCGTAAATTCAGTAGTAGCGCCCCAAGTAGGAGGTGGGGCACTACTGGAAGTGCTCCACCTCCTTCTTGGGGCGCTACAACTGAATATCGCGGTGCTACGTGCAAAAGCGCCATGCGCGTCGGCATGTAGCGCTGCGGTATTGCAGGGCTCCCTCCCCTGATTAAAGGGGAGGGGCCTAGCGCTGCACGCACCGGGGCTCTGCTGGACTACCGGGGTGCCAGGAAAGCAGCCTGGCACTCAAGAGGAGTGCCGGGCTGAGCGATCGCGGCCTGCACCCCGAAGAAAAAAGGGGAAGGGGGCAGGTGTTGGCAGTCGGCCAAAAAAAAAATGGCCGCCCGACACCTGCCCTTTAAATTGCGCCGCCACGGCTGCAAAAACGCCCCCTGATCCTGTTGGACATGTTGTCCGACGATAGGTCAGGGGGCGCTACCGAAGTTTGCGGCCTGGGCGCGAGCGGGGCGTGGCACATGGCAATGATGCCATTGCCAGCGGCGCAGCGCCGTGGGGTGCTACCGGCTATCGCCGCTGCTAACTTCCCACTTAATTTTGCGGGAGGCGTTAGCGGCGCCGCGCCCGGGCGCTAGGGGCTTTGCGCCCCCTCATTAGCGCCCCTTGCGCTAACGGGAGGCACAAAGCAACCCAATTTTTCCCCCATAGAATCTTACAGCATAGAAGAAGGCCATTTGGCCCGTCGTATCTGTGCACTATGGTAGTTACTAGGAGGTGCATGAGTGCCCCCAGAGATACTTAGCCTCTGATTTTTCCTCCTTGCTGTAGCGAGGTGCCATCATAAATTAGAATTAAAGTTTAATTTAGCTTTTTAGAATATCTGGTTCTGTCTCTCAATTGGAAGTAACTCCTGAACACTGGAACAACTAGGTAGGATTGCTAACAAATCCAGTTCCTAACCAACTTAACAAATCTACAAAGTAACAGGGAATATGAAGAGTTATAACACCTTGCACAAACATTATGCCTGTGGAGAAATGCCAGTTATAAGAACACATCAGTACAGGCAAAAAAAAACACTAACTTGAATATTTCAGTGAAATGTCACGTACGATACCAAAAAGAAAATGAAATATGCCTACACAGTCCTTCAAAAGCTATTGTTCCCAGGAGGAGATGATTTGAAAATAATCTGCTGTTATTTAAGTCTAGACAGAATTTGATTACTGTTAAAGAAACACAAAAGTTTTGGACTGAGTTAGTAATTACACAGCCAATCTACCATCAATCAATATGCATTACCCATTTTTTCTGCAGTAACAGACCTTGTACTGAGGTTTAGTTTCCATAGAAACAAGTGCTTTTAACTATCTACAACACAATGTTACTTAATAGAAAATAAGTGTTCTTCAAATATACTATACAGTCAGATTAACCATCTATTATTTCACCAAGTGTAGGTGAGCTAACATGCAAAGAAATGCCTTAGTGCTATTCATTTATTCAAATTAGTTTATTCACTTTTTTGTAGCAGAAATGCAAGAGACAATTTCACAGTTCTTTTATGCACATGGCTTTGCTTGCAGTTGGTCATGGTCTTATTTTTATTCCCTCCCCCAACGCATTATTCATTTTCTTGTGTTGCACAAAAGTAATTACTATTCATTAAATTGGAAATGCAAAGACCATTTACAACTGTTTTACCTCTTATAGTGGGAACTTATTTTCTATATGTAAAAAAAAAATCAACTCTTTTATAAGAAATAGATTTACAATTTTCTTACACACACTATACATAGTTTTTTCAAATAAGCATGATATTCAGAATGAATTTTATTTTTTATCTCAATCCCAACCATTGATTTAAAGTTGAATGGCATACAAATCTACAAAATTCTGGCTGAATAAAACGAAAGACTATATAAAAATCTGAGGCAAAGTACATTTGGGTATTGAGAGACTAATGTGACACCTGCAGTACAATTACTTGCTGCAATTGCGCTGCATTATGGGTGAGGATGTTAATGATTTCCCCATGGAAATCGAAACAAAGGATTTAGTAGTCCTCTGACAATTCTTTGATAGAAATAGAAAGATATAGATATACTACAAACGCTTCACATAAAGGCAGTGCCAGGTCCAGTAGAAGCCACACGCAGTGTGTTGCTCATTTTTTATTTACTTGTTCCTCTATCGGTAGGTTTCTACAAATCTACTGTGCTAGATTCTGGTCACAGCATTTTTTTTTCACCTTAGAAATCAGTAAATGGAAGTTAGGACCAGATTTTTAAATCAACATTTCTGCTAAGGCAGTTGATAAATGAAATAAAGGAAACCCTTTACCTCAATGAATAACATTCTTGCTTTCCTAATTTTCTCTCATCATAAGAACATAAGAAATAGGAGCAGGAGTAGGCCATCCGGACCCTCGAGCCTATTCCGCCATTCAATAAGATCATGGCCGCAACTCCACTTTCCTGCCTGTTCCCCATAACCCTTGACTCCCCTGTAGCTCAAATATCTGTCTATCTCCACCTTGAATATATTCAATGACTCCGCCTCCACAGCTCTCTGGGGTAGAGAATTCCAAAGATTCACGACCCTCTGAAAGAAGAAATTCCTCCACATCTACGTCTTAAATGGGTGACCCCTTATCCTGAAACTATGCCCCCTGGTTCTAGATTCCCCCACGAGGGGAAACAACCTCTCAGCAAATACCCTGTCAAGTCCCCTCAGAATCTTATATGTTTCAATAAGATCACCTCTCATTCTTCTAAACTCTAATGAGTATAGGCCCAACCTGCTCAACCTTTCCTCATAAGACAACCCTTTCATCTCAGGAATCAACCTAGTGAACCTTCTCTGAACTGCCTCCAATGCAAATATATCCCTCCTTAAATAAGGAGACCAAAACTGTACGCAGTACTCCAGGTGTGGTCTCACCAATGCCCTGTATAGTTGTAGCAAGACTTCCCTACTTTTATACTCCATCCACCTTGCAATAAAAGCCAACATTCCACTTGCTTTCCTAATTACTTGCTGTACCTGCATGCTAACTTTTTGTGTTTCATGTACGAGGACACCCAGATCCTTCTGTACCGCAGCATTCTGTAGTCTCTCTCCATTTAAATAATATTTTGCTTTTCTATTCTTCCTACCAAAGTGGATAACCTCACATTTTCCCACATTATACTCCATCTGCCAAATTTTTGCCCACTCACTTAACCTATCTATATCCCTTTGCAGATTCTTTGTGTCCTCCTCACAACTTGCTTTATTTTGGTTCTGTCTTCACAAAGGAGGACACAAATAACCTCCCAGAGATGTCGGGGAACATAGGGTCTGATGAAAGAGAGGAACTGAAAGAAATCAGTATTTGTAGGGAAATGGTGTTAGGGAAATTGGCGGGATTGAAGGCCGGTAAATCCCCAGGGCCTGATAATCTACATCCTAGGGTACTTAAGGAAGTGGCCCGAGAAATAGTAGATGCATTGCTGATCATCTTCCAACATTCAATGGAATCTGGAACAATACCCATGGATTGGAGGGTAGCTAATGTTACCCCACTATTCAGAAAAGGTGGTAGAGAGAAAACGGGGAATTATAGACCGGTAAGCCTGACATCGGCAGTGGGGAAAATGCTAGAGTCCATTATAAAAGATGTAATAGCAGAGCACTTGGAAAACAGTGTCAGGATCGGACAAAGTCAACATGGATTTACAAAATGTAAATCGTGCTTGACTAATCTACTGGAATTTTTTGAGGATGTAACTGGTAAATTAGATAAGGGAGAACCAGTGGATGTGGTGTATTTGGACTTTCAAAAGGCTTTTGATAAGGTCCCGCATAAGAGATTAGCGTGTAAAGTTAAGGCACATGGGATCGGGGGCAAGGTATTGACTTGGACAGAGAACTGGTTGGCAGACAGAAAGCAAAGAGTTGGAATAAATGGGTCTTTTTCCGAGTGGCAGGCAGTGACTAGTGGGGTACCGCAGGGATCGGTCCTTGGACCCCAGCTATTCACAATATATATTAATGATCTAGACAAGGGAACTAGATGTAATATCTCCAAGTTTGCAGACGACACAAAGCTGGGTGGGCATGTGTGCTGTGAGGAGGATGCCGAGAAACTCCAGGATGTTTTAGACAGGTTGGGTGATTGGGCAGAAGCATGGCAGATGCAATATAACGTGGATAAATGCGAGGTTATCCACTTTGGTGTCAAAAACAGGAAGGCAGATTATTATCTGAATGGCAATAGATTGGGAGAAGGGAAAGTGCAACGAGACCTGGGTGTCCTTGTGCACCAGTCGCTGAAGGTAAGCATGCAGGTGCAGCAGGCGGTTAAGAAGGCAAATGGTATGTTGGCCTTCGTAGCGAGAGGGTTTGAGTACAGGAACAAGGATGTCTTGCTGCAGTTGTACAAGGCCTTGGTGAGACCACATCTTGAGTATTGTGTGCAGTTTTGGTCGCCTTATCTGAGGAAGGAGGTTCTTGCCATGGAAGGAGTTCAGCGAAGATTCACCAGGCTGATATCTGGGATGGCAGGAATGACGTATGAGGAGAGATTGGGTCGATTGGGCTTATACTCGCTGGAGTTTAGAAGAATGAGAGGGGATCTCATTGAAACTTATAAAATTCTGACAGGACTGGACAGACTAGATGCAGGAAGGATGTTCCCGATGGTCGGGGAGTCCAGAACCAGGGGTTACAGTCTAAGGATAAGGGGTAAGCCATTTAGGACAGAAATTAGGAGGAATTTCTTCACCCAGAGAGTGGTGAACCTGTGGAATTCTCTACCACAGAAGGCAGTAGAGGCCAATTCATTAAATATATTCAAGAAGGAGTTGGATATATTTCTTAAGGCGAAAGAGATCAAGGGATATGCGGAGAAAGCAGGGACAGGGTTCTGAATTTGGATGATCAGCCATGATCGCATTGAATGGCGGAGCAGGCTAGAGGGGCCGAATGGCCTACTCCTGCTCCTATCTTCTATGTTTCTATGTTTCCCACCTATCTTTGTATTGTCAGCAAATTTGGCTACGGTACACTCGGTCCCTTCATCCAAGTCATTAATATAGATTGTAAATAGTTGAGGCCCCAGCACTGATCCCTGTGGCACTCCACTAGTTACAGTTTGCCAACCTGAAAATGACCCATTTATCCCAACTCTCTGTTTCCTGTTAGTTAGCCAATCCTGTATCCATGCTAATATATTACCCCCAATCCCGTGAGCTCTTCTCTTGTGCAGTAACCTTTTAAGTGGCACTTTATCGAATGCCTTTTGGAAATCCAAATACACTACATCTACTGGTTCCCCTTGATCCACCCTGCTTGTTACATCCTCAAAGAATTTGACAAACACGATTTCTCTTTCATAAAACCATGTTGACTCTGCTTGATTGTATTATGATTTCTAAATGTCCTGCTACTACTCCCTTAATAATGGATTCCAGCATTTGTCCAATGACAGATGTTAGGCTAACTAATTTTCATTAGCTGAAGGTGCTTCCCTGGTAGATAGTCACTGCTCATCAGCTGTGAAATATTTCACAGCTGAAGAGCTGCCACACAGGTCCTAATATGCTGTCGTTTGTCCAGAAATACTTTGATGATTGGGTCAGTTCTTCTCAGTTATCTGTGGAAATTAATGTAACTGACAATGGCACAAAAATAGTGAAGGCAATGTAGGATGATAATTCCAATCATGTGTGTTGTTTTGTACAGACTAAACATCACTGTAATTTTCTCACCTAACAAATACCAACGCAGTATCTTTGCCTATGCGCACAGCATTTATAATTGTTTCCAAACACCAGTGAAACACACAGGGCTACTGAAGCATCAAATTCAACAGGGTTTTGCAGCATTAACCATCACTTGCTGAACTAGGGTTGCTGCAGCATGCATAGGACTGTAAGAAATCAGTCCTTTTAACAGTTACCTCTGGCTACATATTGTTATTAAGCTATCTAGCCAACAAAGCAAAAATAGGAGGGTTCGTCTCAACATCCTTTCATACAAGAAGCTATAATGAGTTGGTACTCCACATATTTTGGGGTAGAATTTCCGTGGGAGTTTTTCCGATCACGTAACTTAGGCAGAAACCCTGAAGAATCGATGTAAACAACTGTTTCCGCCATCTCTCCAGGGTTCCCGCTGATCATCTGCCAAACTTATGGCTGGAGATTGGAAGAACCCCATGGAAATTCCACACGTAGTATGTTGAAGCTCTGGGGAAGATGGAAAAAAGAGACAGTTAGAATGGGGCTGATTTTTCCATCAGCACAATGGACGTGGGCATCAAAAGTTGCAAAGTGTTTCAATGTTCGCACTGAAATCCCTTACCTCAATGAATACAAACGTTCGGGACAGAACATCGGTGGGGTGGGACCTCCACCCACTCCTTGTCTAGGCCGCTGAACTTGGCCCATTTCCCTGGGGCAAGATATTTCACAAATGTAGAGTGAGCACTGTGCCCTTTTACAGCAGTACTGCAATGCCCTCCTCATGTGGGTGTGGGGGGAGAGAGGGGGTTGGGGAGAAAACTGCAAGAGTGCATTGCTGCAGATGATCATGAATGGTGGTGGTGGCTGAAGAGAAATACTTTCCTTTTAAATTCAAAATGTTTAAATTTGCTCCTTTGATTGAGGCAAATCGCTCTGTAATCAATTTCCTTGTGCAACGTGATCCTTTAAATTTGAATCCCCTCTCCCACACTGCTAACAGTAATGCTGGACGCAAGCAATGCACTCGGACTTATGGTCCTAACACCAATAAGTCACACTTATGTTTTTAAAGGTGTACACACAAAAGATTCTTCCAAGAAAACCTAGATGTATGATGCATGTGTATTTGCGAAAACAAAACACTGCAATGCAAGATGGGTACTTGGGTGTCTCTGTATCAGTTCCTGAACACTTCCAACATTTTAAGACTACTTTTCTACTTGCAGGACAATGTGGCACAGAACAGGATGGAGCAGAGCTGTATCAAAGGAGGATCCCACAATTTTAGGCCCTCGAGTCCATTCAAAGAAGCCACGCTTATAATCACTGGGATTCAGTCTCACCTCCTTTCCACCATCTACAAGGCACAAGTAAGGAGTGTGATGGAATACTCTCCACTTACCTGGATGAGTGCAGCTCCAACAACACTCAAGAAGCTCGACACCATCCAGGACAAAGCAGCCCGCTTGATTGGCACCTTAAACATTCACTCCCTCCACCACCGGTGTACCGTGGCTGCAGTGTGTACCATCTACAAGATGCACTGCAGCAACTCGCCAAGGCTTCTTCGACAGCACCTCCCAAACCCGCGACCTCTTCCACCTAGAAGGACAAGGGTAGCAGGCGCATGGGAATACCACCACCTCCAAGTTCCCATCCAAGTCACACACCACCCTGACTTGGAAATACATCGCCGATCCTTCATCGTCGCTGGGTCAAAATCCTGGAACTCGCTCCCTAACAGCACTGTGGGAGTACCTTCACCACACGGACTGCAGCGGTTCAAGAAGGTGGCTCACCACCACCTTCTCAAGGGTAATTAGGGATGGGCCATAAATGCTGGCCTTGCCAGCGACGCCCACATCCCATGAATGAAAAAAAAAATTCTGAGCATACAGGCATTTACTGTCTCAAGCAGCAGAGGATTTCGGTAGTGATCTTAAGAAGGGAGCACCAACTGAATCATGAATGAGAAATAACAAGTAGTGTGGCCATGGAAGAGCAAGATCCTGCTAGCCAGAGGGTCAGATCGCATCTTTCTTCAGTGGTACTGCGCAGGATTCACACTTCAAGAGGTATGTTTATAAAAGGTTGCTAGCTGCACACATGATCTTATTGAGTCATTTGAGGCTGTCCAAAGTACTCTGCAAGTTTTGCCGATGAATGTGGAGAACTCACTAGATGAATCCGTGCAGTTGTGCAGGATGTTTATTGGTGGCGTAGCCCATCATGGAACAGGTGGCAACTACACAGGCATCTGCAGAAGAGCCTCCAGTGCCAAAGGTCCTAGGCACAATGGGAGTATCCCTCCTGAATGCTTATACAGCCTCTATTAAGGTCTTGGGTTGAAATGTTCAATGGACGGTCTTACCTAACTTTAGTATGCTAGAAGATTGAATGGAGACAGTCTTGACACAGGGTTTAATCTCATTGCTGCCCTCAGTTCTGCTCCCATATATATCACTGGATAAGCTGAGGGAATGACCAATCTGTCCTGTATAGTGCAGTTGTGGACAGGGTGGTTTATTCAATGAATTCCTCAGTCAGTTAAAAGTTATTTTACCCATTAAACTGGGTAATCTAGTGGTGTCAGTAAAGCTGCTGAAGCCGTCTAAGAAAGGCACAATCAAATGAATGAACCACTACAATCATTAATTAGAGAATTCCAAAAACACAAGAGATCTGTGCAATCTGACTTTTCCAAGATTGTTGCAGATTGCAGGTTAGATGGTGTCAGCTTGGCTCAGTTGTAGTACTCTTGCCTCTGAGGCAGAAGGTTGTGGGTTCAAGCCTCACCTCGGCTTGACGACATAATCTACACTGACACTTCAATCCAGTGCTGAAGATGTGCTGCATTATTGCAGGTGCTGTATTTTGCATGAGATGCTAAAGTGGGGCCCTGTCTTGTTTTTTCAGGGAGACTTAAAAGATCCCATGATACTATGTGAAGAAGAGGTTTTCTTGCAGTGTTCTGCCAACAATTATCCCTCAACTAACACCTGCAAAAATTGATTTAAAAAAATGTTTTCTCTTCTGTCCTGTGGCTCTGGTTATTCATTAAAATGTTAATGTTGTAGTCAGAATGCTTGGTGTGTTGCTGTTTTCATTGTGAGTGAACTGTCATCTTGGCACCAAGGATGAAAATCAAAGGGGGAAAAATTTGGTTGGTTTGCACCTCCCGTTAGCGCCCTAAGAGGGTGCTAATGGGGCACATCGCAACTAGCGCCCGGGCGCGGCGATGATTGCGCTGCTCGCGAAATTGACCAGACATTTTGCGGTGGTGCTAAACACTACTGTCACGATCTCCTGCGCCCGCAGATCGTGACGTCAGTCGAGCGTGCAACGCCCCGGACCGGATATTGAGTGGCGCCCCCTGCCTTACCACCTGCCGCTAGCAATGACAGGTTGAGGGGAGCATTTTGCAGTCGGGAAGGGACTGGGGGAGCGCTATTTAAAGGCGGCTGCTTCCTGCCTTTTTTTGTCGGCGACATTTTTGCACCACGCATTCAGAGAGAGAGAGAGAGAGACTTCTGGAGAGATTCAACGCTGTGTGAAGGAGTTTTGGGTACTGAGCAGCACTTTGCAGGTTCATTTTGATTTGACCTTCCTTGCATCGATTTAGAAGAAACTTTGGGGGCTGCACTCCGAGCTCTTTCCCTGGGCCTCTCCATTGTTCTTTCCAGCAGATTTGACGTACAGGTCTCTCTAAGCCGAGAGTCAAGGCTGCAATGAGCAGGGTGTGGATGGAGAGCAAGATCGACCCTCCCCTTTAAGAACTGGTCGGCGCCAGTGTGTCTATGTTCCATTGCTGACTGACATCACATGAGCTTCGCCAGCACTCTGAGGTAGCGCCTCGCTCCTCGGCGTTAGCGCCTTAAGAGAGCCTGATTTAGCACTGCAATCCCCACCAGGGGCGATAGAAGCCAAGTTTGCAGTCGGAGGCAATAATTAACGCCAGGCGCTAAACTTTGCGCCTGGCCGATAATTGCGCCCCGAACGGGGTGATACCGAATTTCTCTCCCAAAGAGTGGTCTTCATCATTCTCCTGTTTCCTTGATCTAATTTTTCTGAACTCTAATGACCGCAAGCAGTGACATTATATTATGCTTCCTTCAACGTCCAGATGCATGATGGTAACTGCATGAGAATTTCTTGGCAATGGTGGTTTGCTACATGCACATTGACATTTGACAACTGCTGATGACTTTGTACTTCTACACTGTGCTTAACATGACTAGATTAGAACTCACTCAGTTCTCAGCAACAGCCTGGTAGACACTGAAGAAAGGAAGGTTGGTATGACGTTGGGAAAAGTCAAGACATTTAGGCATCCCATGGAAGAGAGCAGAGAGAACTGGTACTTGAGACAGTGTGGTGTACTATATGGGACGAGTTGGAATTCTAGTTTTGAGTGCAACTAAAACTAAAATCATGCCATCGACACTGCTAGTTTCTCAATACAGGGTCTTTCAGATACACTGGAGTAACTGAAGAAAGAGCTATTCATGGAGATGCAGCAAATGCAAAACCACTTAATCATTAGGCAGTGATCATGGGGGAAGGGAATGAGGAACAGCAGTTAACTTTGG
Organism: Squalus acanthias; assembly: GCA_030390025.1. NCBI lineage: Eukaryota > Metazoa > Chordata > Chondrichthyes > Squaliformes > Squalidae > Squalus > Squalus acanthias. The sequence goes on from CM059425.1 coordinate 209,973,714, forward strand.
TTAGCAGCACCCCGCCAGGATTATCAGCATTTACAGATATTAATGAAGAAGGCATGGAAGGAATAAAAGTAACTAATGAGTGTGTCTTCTGGGATTAGCTAAGCACTATGAAGTGGTATTCTCCCAGAACAGAAAATACACCTGGAAAAATGGCCATTTCTCGGCAGAATCAAGATGAGACTGCTTGGCTGTTCCCTTTTGAAAGTACATGGGGAATTCCTGACCAGCTGTAACAACAGCAGCAGTCAAGTACCTAGTCTGTCCTCACATTAATCTGCTATTGCAATGATTTTAGTACAACAAAGGAGTTACATCACTCATAGTTGCACCTTTAAACCTTTTTCAACCCCTCAGTTATAAGTATAGGACTGACTTCCTTTTGGATACGGAGTTGACGGATGGATCTAGTCTCAGCAGTGGGCCATGGTATATATTATATGAGAACAGTCACAGCACTAGACTGGCATCTGCTTTGGTTGTACATAAAAAGTGATTCAGCAGCAAAGCCATTTGGCACAATATTTGGAGATCATTATCCAAAGAACTACAGACGATTGGCGCTGCTGTGTAACATTGATGGTTAGTCTCCACTACCAGTCTACTACTCAAACCTCTGCTGTCTCCACTGCGACTAGTCTATCTGTGTGAATTGAACTGCTGTTTTAACATAAATACATTAACACAGTCGTTCAGTGTGCCTCCCCTAAGCAGGTTTAGCTTTCAAACAATATTTCAATAGTATAAGATAATGCTACTATTTCCAGAAGCTTCAGTGCTCATCACATTACAGTCAAATTACTTTTTTTTTTAAATGATCATGTCTATAACTAGGTATACCTAAGTTCTTTTAATATTGCCTTGCTGATTTACTTTGTATAAATCCAAATTTTCTGCAATTGAAATTCAATTGTTCCCAAGTTGAGACTGCTCTCAATATTTTTTTCTCTTTCTGCAGTGTTCAATTGCTATGGGGGAGAAATTGGCTTACCCCAAAAACGGGCGTGAGGATTAACCCGCGGCCGTTTATTACGTTGCAGGCAGCATATTAAATTGGTGCTGCTTGCTGTTTAAAATGATTGCTGTGTGCAGCCAGTGCTACTTAAAGGCAATCTGCACCTCTTAAAGAGGATGTGCAATGTGGCTGCAAGAAGTGGAACACAAACCTGCTGTCCTCTCATAGGATGACAGCATTCCTGCTCCCACCCCTGTCGCTCCGCCAGTGTCTTTGTTGTTGCCTTTCAGCCAGCCAGCCCAAACTGCTGCAGGAGACCCTCCAGACATATGCTCAGTAGGAAGCAGTAGAGGCGGTCAATGCCAGGAGTGTTGCTCCAAGAACATGGATGCAGTGCAGGAAGAAGTTTAATGATCCGACACGAGTTGTCAAGGTGAGTGAGTTGATCTTCAAATGGCTTATCCTAGCCTCATCGACTGCTCAAATCACGACACCCCCATCACCCACCTACCAACAATATCTATCAATCAGTACTCAACCCTTCAATTCATATGGTGTACTTCACCCTCACACACTTAGCACTGTTGCACGACTCGCACCCACAACTCACAGCTTGCACACACTGGCAGCTATTCAAAAAAGACAGCCACATTATCCAAACATATTGCAGGACACTCACTGACACACACCCCTCTTTCTTGCAGGAGAAGGTGGTGCATAGCAGGAGGCAGCAGGAAATAACTGGAGGAGGACAAACACGCTTACATGTTTTAACCCCCATGGAGGAGACAGTGCTGGCCATCATGGGAAGGAGCATTGCTGAGGCCGTGGTCACTGGTGGCGCTGGAGGGATCTGTGATGAGGGTACTTGCATACCCAATCCTCCTTTTCTCTTCATAATTCTCCCTCATTGCACAATCTCTTCTGACTCACAATTTGCAGATGCTATAAGCATGCACTTCTTAATTTCTCCTCTCCCTAAAGCACAACCCAACCCTTATCCCTTTTTCATTTCAGATACCCAAGAACTGGAACCTTCGCAGTCAGAGGAGGAAGGGGAAGAAGACAGTGAAGATGAAGTGACACCGTCACTCAATCTTACACTCACAGCCACCAGCTCAGAGACTAACACTGCGTATTTTAGAGGTGAGGTACCGGGCACAAGTGCGCAGGAGCCAGGGCTGTGGGAAAGGATAGTGCAGGTGCCAGCTTGTCTCTGGGTGAGGTCATACATTAGTTCTGTTGCAGAGGAGTCAGATGAGGACTTCGATGGACCAGGCTACAGAGAAGGCTGATGAGTGTACATAAACAAATGCTTGGTGCATTGGAAAGTCTTCCAGAAAGCTTGTGCATAATGTCAAGGAGCATGGAGACGTCCCGCATCAACTTGGCACAGGGCTTTGCACAGAGCTTGGAGCCCATCCTTTCCAACATGGAACGGGTGGTCACCTCCATCAGCACACCTGTGGAACCCACCATGATTCAGTGTCTGATGGCTGGCGTCACAGCTGGCATTGCAGTACAAACAGCTTCCATCAAAGGTCTGAGTGCTGTACTGGAAGCTCAGACTGCTGCATTACAAGCTCAGACTGTTGCCATCATGGCTCTGGATACCAGTGTTCAAAGGGGCTTCCAGGCGTCACAGCAGTCCAGCAATCTGTTCTCCAACAGATCAGTAGGATTGCTGAGGTGCCGCCCCAGGAGAATGGCAGTGGCTCCATAGAACACAAACCTGCTGTACTTTCACAGGATGACAGCATTCCTACTCCCACCTCTATCACTCTGCCAGTGCCCTTGTTGTTGGCCATCAGGCAGCCAGCCCAGACTGCTGCTGCCCAGGCCAAGATGGTGCAGTTTGAAGCCCAGCCCTCTAGGTCCAGAGCTGCTCAAGGTCACCCTCCAAGGCCATCTGCAGTCTCCTCAATTGAGGTTCAGCAGCCTTCCACCAGCCATTCTGCAGCCACTGGGGAAATACCTCATAGGAGCACCAGGATAGACAAAGGCACATGCAAGACAGGCAATAAGGGAATGCACAAGGGTGATTATATAATGCATATAAAAATAAACTAATGATTGAGTTCATAAAATTGGACTGGAATGTGCATTTTCTATGGCTTTTATTTTTGTGTTGTCGGAAAGAGGTGATGGTCAGTGATAGAGGAAAGGTAAGGAGTGTGGGACTGTTGGTGAATGGGGAGGTATCGTTGAGGTTGCTAGTATTGCTCATGAATTACTTGATCACAAAGAGCCCACGTAGAAAGGGGCTGTCTATGTTGTAGCTTCCCTTCCTCTTCCTGTTTCTTCACTTCCTGTTGCACTTCCTCCTCTTCCACTTTATCAACTTCCTCTTCCTCCTCCTCATGCTTCTGCTACTCAGCTTCTCGCCTGATAGGTGGTGGCAAGGGCTGTTCCCTCATAATGGCGAGGTTGTGCAGCATGCAACCACAAATCTTAATATCCACTAAGCTGAGTACTGCAGTTGCTTGAGGACACCGATGGTGTGCTCTATAATGTTCCTTGTGGCAGCATGACTCTCATTGTAGGCCTGCTGTGCACATGGGTTTCTGACCGGAGTCATGAGCCATGCCACGAGTGGATAACCCTCGTTAGCCTTTGATCTGCCGCGATGGGTCTAATACAGGTGGCACAGAGGACTGCCGCTGAATGAAGGAATCATGACTACTGCCAGGATAACGGGCATTCACCTGCATGATGTGCTGCCTGTGGTTGCATACCAGCTGCACATTGAGGGAGTGGAATCCCTTTCGATTCATGAAAATGGCCGAATTCACATGAGGCGCACGCAAGGCAATGTGCATGCAGTCAATGGCACCCTGCACCATGGGGAAACCTGCAATCCATGCAAACCCTTATGTTCGCTCTGCCTGCTTGTCTCTGACAAGAGGAAATAAGATTAAACTGTTTCTCTGTGTATAGAGAGACTCAGTGACATCCCTTATGAAGCATTGCATTGCAACCTGTGAGATGTTGCTGATATCTCCAGCAGCAGTCTAGAGGGAGCCAGACGCATGAAAGTTAAGAGTCATGGTTGCCTTGACAGCCACTGGCAAACGCTCCTTGCCCTGCTTTGAGGTTGCAGTTTTTGCTGCAGCAGTTGGCAGATTTCAGTCACGACCTCTTTTGTGAAATGAAGACGTCTCATGCATTGTTCCTCGCTGGAGTTGAGGTAAGAGAATTGCTCCCTTGCCGCCACCACCTATCAGGTGAGAAGCTGAGTAGCAGAAGCATGAAGAGGATATGGCCTCCGGCTGAGAGCCCTTCTCCCCCTCCACGTCACTGGTTTAGCAGCTTGTCCTACTCTGCGTTGCTTCTCTTCATTCTCCTAGCCATGTTCAATTCCCAGAGGAAGCCCTACCAGGCCATCCATGTTTGGAAGCAGCTTGTTTCAGCACAAGTTTTTAAATGAACAGAAAAGTACTTCCGCATCAGCCACACCACTACCTATAGACTATTCAAACTTTAGCCAAGTAAAGGAAAGCTCCAAAAAAGCACATACAATTGTACTAGCAGCCAGAAGAAATAATCCAGCAACTAACCTGTAAGTAGTTCATGATCCTTTAAATAGCGCTGGTGGGGGTGGGGGGCGGCAGGGGAAGGTACCTTCATTCCATTGAACACGTGTTCAGCTGTGCGAAGTTAAGACAGGGCGTTGGCTGGAGTGTGCTTTTGGAAAATGGCAGCGTTGCATACTGATTTGCATCATGATCTACCTGCACTCTGCATGCTGTCAGCGGTTGTTAGGTGCACAAGCGCAACCCCCTTTACCAAGATGGCGTCCTGTGCACACGCATCTCGGACCCTATTTTCGAGCGTTAGGTGGCCACGTAGCACCTAAAAAACAGGCGCTACACTGTCCAATTTAGCCCCCCCTATGTGTCTTATGGTCAGGGAAAGTTAAAAAACATATCCATTGATGGATCTGAGTTCAGACTATTGAAACTGGATCTGATTTACAGAATGCGCCACATTAGCTAAATCTAAAGATTCTTTTTCATGAGTTTCATTTAGAGTGCTTAGCTTTATTATTTCAAAAACTGGTTTGTTTCTAACAATATCTCAACACAACTTTTAAAACACATTCATAATCATTTTAAGGAGTATCTCATCTTTCGGTCTGCTGTGGGCGAGAGGGAAAACATCGCCCACTTTTGTTCTGCAGACCACAACCAGAATAACTGAACTCAAAGCAGACATTCAGATTCATTTTTTCCACCGTTGTTCATGTTTCTAAGCTTTCTCCTATGCACCATAGTAGTCATTAGGTGGCTGAAACAATTATTGCAAAAATGAAAATAAAAATGAGGGAATGGGTGGTACAGTGTGTAAGAAAATTGTCCTTTCATTCTTGGCTGAGATATGTATGCAGTTTAAATAGAAACGATGAAGATTTTACGCTGATGGTTGTATGGATTATAAGCTAGTGGTCTACAGCATAAGACATGAAGGCAAATCTGATTCACCAGCAATGCTGGACCAACCTTCCAAGACTCTCAGACTTGTAATAGATTGGCTGACTGACAATTGGACTCTGCTTTACAAAGGTAATCTCTTCATTTATTTGGCAGGATTGTACACTGTGGCTCTGCTTACGCACAGTGCATTATACCACTGTAGCTTTTACTTTGTACTTTTTGTTAGAATATTTCAGCTGTGGTTTTGTCCTGTGGGAAACCACTTTCACCACAGTACAATTATTCCAGGATTGATCTCCATTCAGAGGAAATGCTTACCAAGAACATTAATTATTTAAATCGAATCTGCCATACATTGGTATACTGAGTGAAATACATTCGGTCTGCTGAACTGAAAGTAATAATGGCTGTTAGGAGATGGGCAGGTCTAGATGACCTGATATTGCTTCCCTCCTTGTTCGAGGCATCTCTTCCTGCTAGAATTATTTGAAATTAGGAATTTACCAGTTAGGGAATGATGGACGTGAATCTGCAGCCTAGCACTCTTAGACCTGCACCTCAGAGGAGCAATTTGGTTTGCCACTGCACTATTCGTAAAATAAGTTAACAATTTTCATATTTCAGAATGATAAAACTAACTGCTAACTACTTAACATACAGGGGATTTGACTCAGTGACAAATGTTGAAAGAAAATATATATGTATATTCAAGTTTGTGGAAGGTGGAGGACAGGAGGACCAGACAGGAAAGCATCGAGATAGTTGACTCTGGAGGCGACAAAAGCATCTCTTTTTTATGGAGGGTATATGGGGTCAGAAGCTCAGCTCGGAGGGCTAACTTGAATGGGATTAGAGGGGATCTAGCCGCGTAAAATGGAACCAAAGATTGACAGGAAAAACTGTAACGGAACAATGGGTGAACTTTAAGGAGGAGATATTTCAGGTACAGGCTAGGTACATTCCAAGAGGGAAAGGTAGGGGAACCAAAACCAGGGCTCCTTGGATGATGAGGGAGATAGAGAATATGATGAAACAAAAAAAGAGGGTGTATGATGCATGTCAGGTGAATTCTTCAAGTGAGAACCAGGCCAAATACAATAAGTTGAGAGGGGAAATTAAGATGAAAATAAGACTGGCAAAGAGAGAATATGAAAATAGAATGGCAGTTAACATAAAAGGGAACCCAAAAATCTTCTACTGGCACGTAAACAGTAAGCGGGTAGTAAGAGGTGGGGTGGGGCCTACTAGGGACAAAGAAGGTGATATATGCTTAGAGGTGCAGGGTAAGGCTAGAATACTTAATGAGTATTTTGTATCGGAAGGGGTGAAAATTGATAGTCAGGATGTACTAGAAAGGCTGGGTATGCTTAGAGTGGATAAGTCGCCTGGTCCGGATGGCTTGCATCCCAGGGATGGGGGTGGAGATAGCGGAAGGACTTGCCATAATCTTCCAATCTTCCCTAGATGCGGGGGAGGTGCCAGAGGATTGGAAAGTGGCAAATGTGACACCCTTGTTCAAGAAAGGGTGTAAGGACAATCCTAGTAACTATAGGCCGGTCAGTTTAACATCAGTGGTGGATAAGGTTTTAGAAACAATAATCAGGGAAAAATTAACAGGCACTTGGAGAGGTTTATGTTAATTAAGGAGAGCCAGCACGGATTTGTAAAAGACAGATCATGTTTGAGTAATCTAATTGAATTTTTTGATAAAGTAACAGAGAAGGTTGATGAAAGGAATGCAGTGGATGTTGTCTATATGGATTTTAAGAAAGCGTTTGACAAAGTACCACATAAAAGTGTACGAAAGGCTGATATTTAAAGATATTTAGTAGACGAGAATCATATATGTATAACTTCAAGTGTAGCCATTGGCCAAATAATATTACCCATAATGTAGCTGCACAGTCAAAAGCAGTTTTGACTAAGCTTTGATAACAAACAGCCACAGACTGCGAGTGAAGGCTAAATCATTAAACATACTATGATGCTAAGTAGAACTTAGATTTCGCTTAATCACAGAATCACCACAGTGCAGATAGAGGCCATTTCGGCCCATCGAGCCTGCACCGACACATATCCCACCCTATCCCCGTAACCCCGCGTATTTAATCCCCCCTAACACTAAGGATCAATTTATCATAGCCAAATCAACCTAACCCGCACATCTTTGGACTGTGGGAGGAAACCGGAGCACCCGGAGGAAACCCACGCAGACACGGGGAGAATGTGCAAACTCCACACAGACAGTCACCCGAGGCTGGATTCGAACCCGGGTCCCTGGCGCTGTGAGGCAACAGTGCTAACCACTATGCCACCGTGTTGCCGTGAAACTAATTGCAACAATATTTAAAGAATAATTAGTATAAGGACATAAAATGAGAGAGATCATGGCGATAAGGTATTTATCTGGTAGATTAAAGTGAGATAGTCTGGATACCTCAAGACTAGTGAAACAGCGCTGATATGGGCCCTTGGTATAAAAGCCTTGTCCCAGGGAAGCTAGAAATGAAAGAGATAAAGTAAATTCCAATGGGGTGAAAAACTATAAACAAGATAATACAGAACATGGCTAAGTTGGTGGAAAAATACTGGAAAGGTGGGATGCTACCTTAGTCTGAGTGACAATGGTATTTTGACCATTAGAACCAATTAAAGGTGATTTTTGTTAAAGACCATATATGGACACTGGCCAAACAAACTTTTGATAAGAAAAGGGTTAAAACCTCGATACTCAAATAATAGCTTCACACAGACGTACTGCGAGGACAAAGGAACAGACTTAAGACGACATCATCTGTGTCCGAGAGGTTCCAGAGACCTAGGGCTGCGAGCTACTCATTAAAACTATCGCCTAATATTAAGTATGTTACGCTGTATGCTTAATAAATCTTGATCTATTGCTCAAACATACTGGCTGCTGCCTATTGGTGTCTTGTCCAAGAACTCAAAGGTTGTTAAGATCTTACAAAAGGGTGGTTAACAAAATTGAGGCACATGGAATAGGGGGGTCAGTGTCAGCCTGGATAAGAAATTGGCTTAAGACAGAAAACAGTGAGTCATGGTAAATGGTTGTTTTTCCAGACTGGAGGATGGTAGACAGTGGTGTTCCCCAAGGGTCACTGCTAGGACCACAGGTTTTTTTATATATATATATATATATATATATATATAATATATGAGAGAGAGAGAGATATATAGATATACATATATATAAATAAATAACTTGGATATTAGAATACAGGGTAAAATTTCAAAATTTGCTGATGATACTAAACTTGGAGGTGTGGCAAACAGTGAGGAGTATACCAATCGACTTTTTTTCTTTATTCGTTTTTATGGGATGTGGGCGTCGCTGGCAAAGCCAGCATTTATTGCCCTTCCCTAATTGCCCTTGAGAAGGTGGTGGTGAGCTGCCTTCTTGAACCGCTGCAGTCCGTGTGGTGAAGGTACTCCCACAGTGCTGTTAGGTAGGGAGTTCCAGGATTTTGACCCAGCGATGATGAAAGATTGACGATATACTTCTAAGTCAGGATGGTGTGTGACTTGGAGTGGAACTTGGAGGTGGTGGTGTTCCCATGTGCCTGCTGCCCATCTCCTTCTAGGTGGTAGAGGTTGCGGGTTTGGGAGGTGCTGCCGAAGAAACCTTGGTGAGTTGCTGTAGTGCATCTTGCAGATGGTACACACTGCAGCCACGGTACACCGGTGGTGGATGGGGTGCCAATCAAGCGGGCTGCTTTGTCCTGGATGGTGTCGAGCTTCTTGAGTGTTGTTGGAGCTGCACTCATCCAGGAAAGTGGAGAGTATTCCAAGCAGGAATGCAACAGGACATAGATAGGCTAGCAGAATAGGCAGATGGAATTTAATAGAGGGAAGTGTGAGGTGATGCATTTTGGCAGAAGGGATAGGGAGAGGCAATATGGACTTAATGGCACAGTTCTAAAGAGTGTGCAGGGACAGAGGGACCTGGGGGTTCATGCACATAGATCTTTGAAGGTGGCAGCACATATTGAGAGAGTAGTTAGCAAAGCATAGGGGATCTTGGGCTTCATAAATAGAGGTATTAAGTACAAATGCAGGGAAGTTATGCTAAACCTTTATAAAGCACTGGTTAGGCTACAACTAGAGTATTGCGTCCAGTTCTGGTCATCTCACTTTAGGAAGGATGTGAAGATCCTTGACAGGGTGCAGAGGAGATTTACCAGAATGGTTCCAGGGATGAGGGATTTTAGCTACAAGTTAGGTTGGAGAAGCTGGGGTTGTTCTCCTTGGAGCAAAGGAGGTTGAGGGGAGATTTGATAGAGGTGTACAAGATTATGACAGGTTTGGATAAGGTAGACAGAGAAAGGCTGTTTCCATTAGCTGATGGTACAAGGACTAGGGGACACAGATTTAAGGTTTTGGGCAAGAGATACAGGGGGGGATGTGAGGAAAACTTTTTTACGCAGTGAGTGGTAATGACCAGTGTGACACTATTATAAAGGATGCAATTACTGGGCACTTAGAAACTAATAGCAAGATTGGGCAGAGTCAACATGGATTTATGAAAGGGAAATCCTGTTTGACAAACCTATTGGAGTTCTTTGAGGATGTAACTAGTGGAGTAGACAAAGGGGAACCGGTAGAGGTGGTGTATCTGGATTTTCAGAAGGCCTTCGATAAGGTCCCACACAAGAGGTTGGTGAACAAAATTAGGGCACATGGAATTGGGGGTAATATACTAGCATGGATTGAGAATTGGTTAACAAACAGAAAACAAAGAGTAGGGATAAACGGGTCTTTTTCAGGATGGCAGGCTGTGACTAGTGGGGTACCGCAAGGATCGGTGCTTGGGCCCCAGCTATTCACAATCTATTCACAAATGATTTGGATGAGGGGTCTAAATGTAACATTTCCATATTTGCTGATGATACAAAGCTAGGTGGCAGTGTCAGTTGCGAAGAGGATGTGAAGAGGCTTCAAGGGGATCTCGACAGACTCAGTGAGTGGGCGAGAACATGGCAGATGGAATATAATGTGGATAAATGTGAAGTTATCCACTTTGGTAGAAAAAACAGAAAGGCAGAGTATTTCCTAAATGGTGAAAGATTAGGGAATGCAGATGCTCAAAGGGTCCTGGGTGTCCCTGTACATGAGTCACTGAAAGTGAATGTGCAGGTGCAGCAAGCCATTAGGAAGGCAAATGGTATGCTGGCCTTCATTACAAGAGGATTTGAGTACAGGAGTAAAGAAGTCTTACTCCAATTATATAGGGCCTTGGTGAGACCACACCTGGAGTACTGTGTACAATTTTGGTCTCCTTACCTAAGGAAGGATATACTTGCCATACGAAGGTTCACGAGATTGATTCCTGGGATGGCGGGACTGTCGTATGAGAAGAAATTGAGTAAAGTAGGCCTGTATTCTCTTGAATTCAGAAGAATGAGAGGGGGTCTCATTGAAGCATACAAAATTATTACAGGGCTTGATAGGATGGATGCTGGGAGAATGTTTCCCTTGGCTGGGGAGTCTAGAACCAGGGGCCACAGCCTCAAGATAAAGGGTAGGCCATTCAGGACTGAGATGAGAAGAAATTTCTTCACACAGAGGGTGGTGAATCTTTGGAATTCTCTACCCCAGAGGGCTGTGGAGGCTCAGTCATTGGGTATATTCAAAACAGAAGTCGATAGATTTCTGACTAGTAAGGGCATCAAGGGATATAGCGATAGGGCTGGTGAATGGAGTTGAGGCAGAAGATCAGCCATGATCTCATTGAATGGTGGAGCAGGCTCGACGGGCCGAATGGCCTCCTTCTGTGCCGTAATGACTCTATAGGGGAAAAATCTGGTTGCTTTGCGTCTCCCGTTAGCGTCCTAAGAGGGTGCTAACAGGGCGCAAAGCAACTAGTGCCTGGGCGCTGCCAACACCTCCCGCGAAATTCAGTGGGAGCTTAGTGGCGGCGGTAACCGTTAGCGCCCCGCGATCTTCGGTAGCACCCCCTGACTTACCGCAGGACGCTATGTCAGACGGGATCAGGGGGGCCTATCTACGGCCGGGATGGCGCTATTTAAAGGTGAGGTGCCGGGCGGCCATTTATGTTGCTGGCCGCCTGCCAGCACCTGCCTCCGCTGCCATCCCCAGCCTCCTGACCCGCCCCCCCGCGGAGTGCCGGCTGCGCTCCATGAGCCCGGCACTTCTCGAGTACCAGGCTCTTTAGCCGGCACTCTGATCCCCGGTGGTCCAGCTGGGCCCCGGGCCGTGCTGCGCAAGGCCCCTCCCCTTTAAGAAGGGGAGGAAGGTCTGCAATACCGCGGCGCGATGTGCCGCAGCGCCACGATATTCCCTCGCAGTGCCCCAAGAGGAAGGCGGGGCGCTTCCCTCTTGGGGCGCTAGCACTCAATTTCGGCCGCGGGGGCGCGACTCAATTTCCCACCCTATGACTCTATGAGATGGGGGTTCAGGACTAGTATACTCGGGTAGGGGGTGCTACAGGAGAGGTTGTCTGGTGGGCATGGGAACAGGACAAAGCAATGAAGTTAGCTGAATGACTGGTTTCCTCCAAAGTAACAAAGAAGTTGATTACATGCTTGCACTTCCTGTTAGAGGCGAGAGTGGAGGAAGCAGGGAAATGGGGTCTAAGGAGGCAATTGATAGTCGACAAAAGGTGACAGTAAAGGTTTTCTGAGGACTAGGACATCAAAGGTGGAAGTCAGGGAGTAGTTGAGCAAATCAACGGCTGCAGAGATATGGTGAGTGAGGGCGGCCAAAGGATCATCAGTTTGGAGCTTGTAAGTTATTTGTGGGAGAATTTTATTCAGGGGTGGATGCAGAAGGAGGTGGCGTTGGAAGGCAGTAGGGTAATGTGGGTGATGAGGGATACAACGTTGGAGAAGGCCTTGTCAGTGAGAATACTGGAGTAGAGGCCATGGGAAAGTTTATATGGGGGGAGATGTTTAGGCAGCATAGGAGGACAGTTAATTCATAGGAAAGAGGGTCAGGGAGCTGAGAGAGCGATTGAAGTAACAGGATAAGGAATTTGGGCGGGGCTGGATGATGGTAGGCATTGTGGACTGTAAAGGAGAGGTGAGAGAGTGAAACGGGATGAGGTGCTCAAAAGAGAAGGCAGCAATAGGAGAATAGAGGGAGAGACCAGGTGTGATTTGGTGATAAGGACCACACCGCCACTGTGGCAGTTTGAGTGGGGCAGGTGATTGAAACGTAGCCATGTGGGAACAGTTCGGTAAGGGGCAAGGCAATGCCACCCATGCCAGATTTCAGTCAAAGCTAGGATGTCAATACAATCAACAACAACTTTCATTTATATAGCATCTTTAAAGTAGATAAACTCCCAAGGTGCTTCACAGAAGTGTAATCAAACAAAAAGGAAGGAGATATTAGGAGGGCGGACAAAAGCTTGGTTAAAGAGGTGGATTCTAAGGAGGAAGGTGGAGAGGCGGTGGGCTTTAGGGAGGGAACTTCAGAGTGTTGAACCCAAATGGCTGAATTCACAGTTTCCAATGGTGGGACAAAGGGAGGGTGGATGCACAAGAGGTCAGAGTTGGAAGAGCAGAGAGTTTGGGGAGAGTTGTAGGGCTAGGGTAGGTTACAGAGATAGGGTGGGGCAGGCCATGAAGAGTTTTAAACATGAGGAAGAGAATAAGATGCCAAAATTGCGAACAATCTGGTTGAGTCTGACACAATGGCCGAAGAGGAGGGATGGAATCAGTGGCGAGGGCATAGAGTTTGAGGCATAGGCTGAAGATGTTGGCTTCAGTCTTCCCAATCATTCATAATAAGGTCATGGATGGCAAGGGCTTTGTTCACGAGTAAATTTATATTCTGGGCAGAAATGCAGAAAGGGGCAGTGATTCTTGAGGAGCTAACACCTCCCGCCCGGCGGCCTGAAGCCCTTAACGGCGGGTTCAGATGGCAGTCTGGCCTGTTAAATGAGTTAAAATGGCCTGGGGCTTGGGTGAGCCTGACGCTCGTTCCGTCAATACCATGCTCACGCCCCCAGTTAAAATCGGGGATTAAGCCTTTCTCACTAAATAAGCATTTACACACACCCTGTAGCTGGCCAGAGCCATCGGTGATGAATTTCCTTGGGGCATCTCTCACTCCGTGCCATTACTATGGAGAGAACCCCGCTTATGCATGTAACAAGGTTTCTGCTGAACTTGTGCTGAAGTTACAGTGGTGGAGCGGAGTAGCCCTGAGAAAATTCACTCCCATTATTTTCTCATTCATTCCTATGTATCCAAAACTAAATGTGTATCTTTTACAAGTGAAGGGGAGTTCCAAGTATTATTTGACTTGTCTGATAGAAGCCAACCACATCTCGCCATAGGTAGGATGCCCTCCAGGTATATTTCACAGTTTCAGAAATTGTTTTCTGTAAATTTCTAATGTTACACATTATAAAAGAGAGAGAAATATTTGGAAGCATAACAATATTTATAGGCTCATAACATACTCAGGAAAAATATCCTCTCTATTTTGGTATGGAAATGCTACTGCAGTTCTGAAAATGTTAAAGAATCAAAATATAATCATGAACAATGAAGTTTAATTTTGTTTTTCATCTTTATAACGTGCAAATCTTTTGTTTTCATCTTCATTAATTCTGTCCAGATTAGGACATGTCACAGCAAAATAATCTTTCAGATCATTCTGGCATGTGTTTCTGCAGTTAGCTGAGTTAACGGCCTAATGGCATTTTTGTGCCAAACTAAATAGTTAAAGGGATAAATTTCCATCTTCACCACTTGGGTGATGACCTAATAGACCAGATTGTGCGACCATTGTAGACCCCGTCTGATCTTCATCCCATTAATTTCTACAATGGGCAAGTGATTCCCTCTGCCAGATTACTGCCCAGTGGTGAAGACCCAATTTAACCCAAATATTTGTAACTCTAGGCTAGTTTAAAGGACTATAATCTCTGGGCTGCTAGTCAGTATGACATACGTGACCAGGAATTAAAGGAGGCATGCATTCATTTATTACTGTTGGAATTGTTGACTTTGCAATTGCACTATTGCACTATTGACAATATGACAAATTAAAAAAAAATGAAAAGTAAAGTCAAGGTTCACGATCGCATTTGTCCCTCTAGCTGGCTGGAGGGAAGTAGAACCAGCTGCATTAAACATTCCTTTAAATTATTATTTTATTCAGTTATTTTTGAATAATAATTTAAAAAACAATTTAAGTCTGTGCCCTAGTCATAAATTTACTTAAAGTATACAGTCCATTAACATTAAGTAATAGGTAAGCTAAAAACTGAAATGTATAACTAGAACAGATGAGCTGTATTTGTGCTTTCCAAATTTGGATTCAGTTATGTCGCCTTTTTCTTATTTATATTGCATGCATGTTTCTACGCATGTAACTTTTTATCAAGCTTTTAATATTGTTAATTATAAAGCAGTCTCCAGTTCAGACAGTAAATATATATTTTTTACTTCATACAGCATGATTTCTGACTCTTATCTTGCATATGTCACTTTCGTAATAAAATGTTAAAAAAGTACATTTCCCAACCTCCGCCACACATGGCACCGCAATCTTCCCAACCAGAGTGAGTCCACATAAAGAGAGGCACATTGGCCTTTGCACTGTGGTTTCCTGGACCTGGCTCAATTGGAATTGTGTATTCATAGTGAATGCCATAATTCTGGTCATTAAAGAGCAGCACCTGCAGATAAAGAAATAGCAAAGTCAAATAAATGCCAACAGTCGGGATCAAATGCACTATAATATATACTCTTGGAGCTAATTAAATTGCCTATGCACAATGAGACTTCAGGAAATATAGTTAATAAATTAAATAAACACGTTAAAAATAAACAGCAGTGTCTGGATTGAAAGATAGGTTTTTTTTGTTTTCCAATTTTCTCCCTTTTTCTTTTTTTGAAAGCAATGATTCATGCTGAAATATTGTTCTAGAAGAACTGGCAACTTTTCAATACCTCACCCATGTGGTCATTCTTCATGTGTAAGCTTAAACAGTGCGTGTCAGCCACTGGAGCACAGGAGGCATCACAGCCAAGCCCAATTCTATCCTCACGAGCTGACAAACGTGCATTTCCTATCCAGTGCCTGGGTAAGGGGGAGGGAAGGGGGCAGGAATATCGGAGCCACTAAACTGATTTTGTAACTTTTGAGAAATAATACATTTGGTAAAATCACAAAGACCTCCAATGAAAATGCATAAACATCAAAAGTTAAAAATCATTTTCTTTATTTAATAAATTATTTATAATCAGTGACTTCAGGCTGAGCCAGAATTGCATACGAACATACGAAAAAAGACCAAGGTCCATCGAGTTCACCTTCTACCATCCTGGTCGTCCCATGATAATGGAGTTGTTGACTAATCATAACAATCAATCTCCACCACTTAATCTACAAGAGACCCAGACATGAGGTGAGGAAAACCCCAGTGGTGAAAAGCTTTGGGAACTATAGGTTCAAAGTCACCTGTTGTTCCCAAGCATCCCATATGTCATGTCTCAAATTACTCATATACTGTATCCCAAAATATTTTCTTAAAGAATTTACCTAATTTGTATTTGAATTAATCAGTGCTAATTACTGCCACCATCTGCCTCGGGCGCCTGTTCCATAGATTGGCCACTCACTCACTGAATTCATGCAATCACAAATATAATCCTTAAATTGGAACGAGCACTTTCATTGGTATAAATGCCTCACATAATACTCGTATTTATGCTGGAGAAAAAAAAATCTTTTACATTTAATTAAAATAATAAGAATCTGTATCCCTTATTAAAATTTAAAATAATTAACAATATAGAAGCCTTAAAAGCAGCAGAGAGAGAGAAACTGCCATCCTATCTACCCGGTAAGCATTTCAACCCAAGTCTGGGAGTTGAATGTTGTGGTGTCTAAATTTAATACCGTTATACTTGCTTTATGGGCCATAAACATGACGCAACGATAACCAATTTAGCAGTGCAGAGGTCTGCACCCGATCTGCACGGGTATTCAGGCCACTGGTGGCCACCTGAAATGAATGCAGGCCTCCTTTCAATATTGAAATGAGACTCCTGCGTCCATTTCCAACCCGGATTGGTAATTTTTTTACACAAGTCGGAGCTTGTGATGCACAAGTTCAACTTGTATTTCTGGATCTATACTTGAACCTAACCTTAAAAGAGACCGCTTAAGGCTGCTCAAAAAAGACCAAAAATGTTTGGTGTCGGAAGGAGCAGGAGTGTGCTTCTTGGCTCCACAAAACAACTGCAGGCACATCCTTGCCCTCAACCCCCTCCCGAACTTACTTGTGGGCCTTGGCAGGTGCCGGCTAATATTGGTTAGGACCCAACAGGCGAGCTGTGTCGGGGCGCCTGATTGGCGTCCATAGCTTGCCTGAATTATTATGATGAAGCCTGAGGATGAATTTAGTTTGGTTCTTGGGTTTTTCCATTCATTGGAAATGTGCCCGATTTGGGGCGCTAAGGAATTTAAGTCCCTCTATGTTTAACCCACTGCACCACACAGTCCCTTTTATTTCTGTATTTGTTATTTTTTCTAAAATAGCTTTGTTTAAAAAGAAAATGAGCATCAGGAAATTGACTTGAAGGAAGTTAGTAACTGAGTCTAACCACTTCAGCAGTAGGGATTGTCATTATTATGGGATAGGTTAGTTTCATCCATATCGGTAGGAATTCCAGGATCAGGGGACCAAACTGGGTTATCTCTCTGTTGGGAAGAGCTGCAATTTGGGGTGGAACTCGGATCCACTGGGTATCCGCTCTATTGAAGATCCGGCAAGAGACTGTGCCCATGGGGGAGTGGTCACTTTATAGACCCCTCTACCATATGTCACTGAGGAACCTGTCTGGGGTTTGTTTTTGGGCTACTCATGAAATTCCACCTAGTTTGCCCAGTGGGTCCTACACCTGGGTTCTGTTGTGGTGCTTAAGAGGGCCCCTCAAAGCTGAAACACTGGAATAAATTATCTTTAGCAATCTGGCTCGCTGTTTCCTGAGGAGAATCTAAAAAAATTGGTGGCCACTTGTCTTCGGCCCAATTTGGGTCTTGGGAACCCCTCTCAGGTGGCAGGATGTTGTTCCAAATTCCACCTTCTCAATAGGGGAGCGTCTCTGTTATACCACTACAGACGCAGGTGTCCACCCTGAATATTTAATGATCCTGTCCCCAAGATTTCAGCAGCAGTACAGCCCATCCTGGTGCGCATCCATCTTCTCAAAAGGGCTCGTGGAAGTTCTAGCCTCAAGTTAATTCAGCTTCTTCATATTTGATGTTAATTCAGCTTCGTCAGTAATTTTGATTCTACTATCTGCAATCTGCTGAATGCATATCTCATAAATAATTAGTGGAGCGTCCCTCCTGTTAGCAGCTGTAGTGAGCAGACTATAGTTAAGCATTCACAGCAGTTTCTGGAATCCTTAGTTCCCAGGCAATCTATGATATAGCGAGACAGTGTGGAGATAATTTTGAGAGGTTTTACTCCCAGTACAGAACCTCATCAGATGGGAATGCAGGTCATAAGACAGGGCTATAACACTATTGATTTGATTCTGCGACCTGTGCTCCCACCTAGCAAGGCCGTGCACTGGGAGTGGAGCCTTGTAAAATTACCCCTTACAAGTTCACTATTGCTTCTGTCATTCCCGTTGACTTGGAAGGAAGCAGAACCAAATGCTTTAAGGAATTAGCTAGATTTTCTGCCCATTGACTATGAACGGGCAAATATCTGGCCATAATATTTTGGCTGGAACATTGCATTCAATATTTAGCTAGAAGTGAAGCACTTTCCAGTACCAGTCCTTCACTGTTCCACCGTGTACTTTCTTACAGATTCTGGTCCTGTGAGGCTGTAACAATATTTGTAGAATACACAGAATAAAGTTCATTATGTTCTCAGATTGTTACGTTCTGTCTATCTGCTAATTGAGCCAGCCACGTGCTTTGTTACCTGGGGAACCAGCTCTGAGACACAGTACTGAACTTTGAATTTGTGTATTTGTAAGAAGCAGTAAAGAACCTAATGAATATGGTGTGAATTGGAAGTCTGTTGCAGATCTTTTCTATTCAGCTAACCCAATAGTAATCTATGCCAAAGATGTATTTTATTTCTTTTTGGGATTCTATTGTGTAGAAATTCAGGCGTGCAGGAGGCGCAGGGTACAATCCCTGCACCTGAATGGTCAGGTCCGAGGCACCCCTGATATTGGGCCTCAGGACCAATGTTCGCTTTAAGCTGCACAGTGCTCCAGGGGTCCTGTGCAGCTGATGAGCCGGCTTTTAAATTGAAAAAAACCGCACATGTGCGGACATTTGAATGGGCAGCCAAAAAAATAATTATGGGGAACATTACTCGGGACTCATTTCAATGGATCCGGTATCGGTGGCTGAGAGGGCCGATACCATTGGGTGTGTGGGGGTGGGCAGGTAACATCGGCAGGGGGGGTGGGGGGGGAGAGGTAGTGGTGCCAGGGATGAACGATCGGGCCTCGGGCCAGGGGGATCTGTAGCTGAGGAGCGGCGATCGGCGGCTGGGATGGGGAGGAGTGGCCAGTGTTCTTTTAATGTGGGGTCGGGAGGAGCACTCCCACTCTTCCCAGCTCTACATTCGTTGGGGGCCTTCCTGCCGGTTAGCGCCATGTTGAGCTGTGTGAGTTCAGCACGTAGCGAGTGACGTGCTGGAGGTATCAAACATCTACAACGGGTCCTGCAAGAAGCGCTGGACTCTAATTTACGTAAATTATTCTTCACTTTGAATGTTGCTGGTGTGCGCGCCTTCCGCCAGTGCAATCTACTGTCCCAATATGGCAGGCGGCACAATTTTGGTCGGTCAACGCACGAAAAGCGGGCGCTGCGCGGCCAAATTTATAGGCCATTTTATCCAGTTGAAGTTCTAATTTTTGGTTAGAGAAACGTTGATTTACCAACATTTTAAAATAATCTAGCTGATATATAAATTAAGATAAATTCTCAATTATTTGAAGTTGACTGGGGCTGATATCCTGGCATAACTCCCGGGATGTATCAAAGCGTTTGAAGATCTCTTATGCACGGGAAAAGAAATCTGACTATGATTGACTTGCCACAGTTTTATGGAATAGTGCATTTCGGGTCTGACAGTTGATCAAAAGGTGCTCATCTAACATAAGTGATATGGTTTGCAGTCCTGATACAAGCCTAGATTCATAAATAATTTGAATAGTTACAACCAGCTGAGTACCCAATATTAACCAGCAGGTGCTGAATTTAAAAGAAATTCTAACTGCTTGGAATTGGGATTCAGGCTGATCCCTGCTGACTATATGGAACTGCTCGCTGAAAGAATCATCGCTGACATCAACTCAGTGGCTTTTTGCCAAATGTCAGATTCAAAATGTTAGCTCACTACAAGGCAGTTGGGAGCCAATCCAATTTTTCCTACCAGGAAGGCAAGACCTTAAATATGTTGAGTATTTTCCTGGAAGTACTTCCTCCAGTACTGTGTCTCCTTTAAAATAAAAAGAATATTTGAAATAAATAGTGCAGCATTTCTGTTATCCAATGAGACAGGTTGCCTCAATATTTACAAAGTTTTAAAAAATGTGGACCTTTTTTGGAATAACTCCAGCTTTGAACAGATATTATTTACACTAAAGTCCTTTTTGGAGGTAAATGCTAGGAGCCATCTGCCACCCTCAGAAACAAAGTTCCCTGGCAGCGCTGCCATTGAGGGGAAGGGAAGAATACTATTGGCGCAGGAGCAATCCTCCAGTTCCACCAGTGCTCAGGACCAAGATCTATTAATGCAACAAGGCAAAAACGTTACCTTAGATGTATTAAGATTACAATCAACACTAATTAAAAAGATTAGAAAAAATGATTCTAATGCTTTAACTGTCCAACTACATGCAACAAACTTATGTTTCATATTACATTAGCAGCAATTCCTAACCACTTTTCACCCAATTGTTGGGCAACAGATTAAATAAAGAAATACCTCCTAAGGATTGCATTTTTAATGCATTAGTCCAATGTTAATGCTTCATTGTCATAATTATATACAACACAAGTAACTCTAATTAAGAAGGCCACAAAATATATTTTGAATTTGTGTTTTCCTTTGCTGTTATAGCACATCATACAGAAGTACCCAAATAGTCAAATTTTTGTAGAGATTATGCTATGCATGAAAGCCCAGGAAGAAAGAGGAAATAAAAGTATATCTATTCACCAGCACTGTAATTATGTAATTATCATTTCACCATTTACGGATGGGTTATACTCAGAACCTGTGTCTGAAATTACAAACCAAAACAACATATATATAAGCCAAAAGCTGTACATCAAGATATGTCATTTCTTGATATAATGGCCTTAAAATGAATAAGAAGTAAACTTTACAAACATGATTGTCCACATCTTGAAACTGCCGAGACAGTTAACTATTTGTAAAACTTCTTCCACTTAAACATTTGCCACAACAGGTATACTTGCTCAAGTGGAACTGCACTTAGTTCTTCAAACAGTTTTGTATATTTAAGCTACACATACCGGAGGAAACTTTCAACTTGGGTAGGGCTATAAAATTGATGATATCAGATCACCTGTTTTACACCTCGATGATTTTCATTTCCAGATTGGACGACTGAACCTGTGGTTGGAAGAGTGGTGTAGGTGGGATGGTTTCACATTTTGTTGGGCACTGGGACCAGTTTTGGAACAAAAGGTAGCTGTAAATGAGGGCTGGTTGCCACTTGATCCATACCAATTTCCTGACATCAAGATTAAATAGAGGCATGGGTGTGAGTTTAAACTAGTAAACTCATGGGTTGGGATGGAGAGATTTACCCCCAAGAGGAAATGGGGAAGAAGTTAAGAATAAGTAGAGTGGAGGAAAGAATAACAAACATATATAAGGGAGAAGTGTACCAAGGAGTAATGATGGGACAGGGTTGAAATGTCTGTATACAAATGCACACAGCATTAGGAATTAAATTAGGGAACTACAAGCTCTTATAATGATGGGATAGTGTGATGTTGTAAATGTAACAGAAACTTGGCTTCAGATGAGGCAGAATTGGGATATAAACATCGTCAGCTACAAAATTTTCAGAAGAGATATTGAAAGCTAAAAAAAGGAGGGGAATGGGAGGGTGGAATTATTAAATTGGGACACAATTGTAGCATTAGAAAGGATATTACGGTAAGTGCTGTTCAGACTTGGTGGGGGGAAAATTCAGGCGGTGGTAGATCAGCCACTCGTTATACACACCGTACGAATTTCCATTCCATTGAAGTCATTGGAAAGGAAAATCGAGCAAGGTGTATAACGGGCCGTCCCCCACCAAAGTTGAACTTAACCACCACTATTTCTAGATTGAATTGAGAAATAATAAGTGCTGTGCTACAATATTGGGTGTCCATTACAGACTGCTAAAAGTGAAAAGTAGAGGAATAAATTCAAAGAGCTGTGCAAAAGTAATAGGGCCGTAATTATGGAGTACTTTAGCCTCCCAGAAGTAGCCTGGGATCACACGAATGATGGTCGTCAAAATGAGAGGGGTACATAGAATGCATTTTAAGTTGATGAAAAAAGATGTTTTGGGGTACTGAATCTGAAGTAGGTGAATTGAAGGGAGGAGGAAATTTAGGGGCCAATTTAATTGGATTTACAATTAGAATTGATAAAGAAAAAAAGTGAAATACTGAGGTGTCAGACTGGAAAAGAGTAAATTTTAGAGAAATGAAACCCCATATAAGGCCTATGACTTCAGAGGGAGGCAGGGCTGGCAGGTTTGCTTCCCTCATTGTAATTTCCGACTATCAGCTCTTGAGTGTTTAGTGATCTGGATGCTGGAAAGATACTAGTGTCCAGGTCCATGAAAGAGTGTAAATGCATCTATAGTTTGTGAATCTGTAACAGGGGGGTATATACATAGGAATGATACTGAAATCATTAAGAGGGAGGTTAGAAGGATTTTTTTATGCACAAAGGATTATTTAGAATATGGGATGCAGTACTGCAAGGGGATAAAGTAGGTATTCAAGGTGGGTTACTCACACCATTTAAAAGGGAATTAGGCAAATACTCAGAGGAAAATATAAAAATGCATAGGCAAATGAAAAGTAAGAAGTCGCACAACACCAGGTTATAGTCCAACAGTTTTATTTGAAATCACAAGCTTTCGGAGCGGCTGCTCCTTCGTCAGGTGAAGTGACGAAGGAGCAAATGAAAAGTAGGTAGCTTCAATATGGTAGCACTCGTACAGGCATGATGAGCTGAAATTTCTATGATTGAATAGTAAAACTAATTTTGCCATGATGCGGAGATGCCGGTGTTGGACTGGGGTGGACAAAAGTGAGAAGTCGCACAACACCAGGTTATAGTCCAACAGTTTTATCTGAAATCACAAGCTTTCGGAGCTGCTGCTCCTTCGTCAGGTGATGTATAACTGGCATTTGTATTGATATTAGCAAGTTCATGAACTTGTAAATGAACAGCTCAGTCTGACCTGCATTTTGACCAGTACAAATAAACCCCTATTAAAAATGCACTACATTTGTAGTCCATTGAATATTTAGAACCATAGAATCGTTACAGCACAGAAGGAGGCCATTCGGCCCGTCGAGCCCATGCCTAATCTATAGAGCTCTCGTCTATCTCAATCTGCCGCTCAAAGGCAATGTTCCCTCTTACTTTTTTTTCGGTGCATGGCCCCTTTAAGGGGCTGCGCGGCCCACAGTGCGTGAAACATTACATTGAAAAAGCCGGTCCCAGGCTGGGTGGGACCAGAGGAGAGGTGCGCGGCCGCGCACCTTATAAGGAACATTGCTCAGAGGTATTATTGCAGTTGTATACTGTTACTGAAATGTCCACTATGAGTTGGGTGGATGACAGTCCTGCATTCATCTTTGTTTGTGAAAATTACTTGGCCTAGAAATTCGTCTGTCCCCGAAAATGGGTGCAGGGATCACAATGCGCGATCAACAAGCGCTCGTTTGGAGGAATGCAGGTAGCATGTGAACTTCGCGCTGCCTGCTCATTTCCATGATTGTGGAGTTCAGCCCAGCGCTGAACGCACTGCTAAGTGGCTGAACGCTGAGCAGGGTGCCCAAGTTCTTGCGAGGCTACCGCCAGTTAAAGCTAGCCTGCACTACTTAAATGCAGTCTACACCTCTTAAAGGGGAGGTGCATTTTACCTGCAGCAGATCATTGAACTGGCTGGGGAAGGCAGTGGAAAAGAACAATTAATGATGGCACAACAGGGGAGAGAGTGTGCACCAAGGTTCTCCAATGCAGCACTGGAGGCCTTGGTGCAGGAGGTCAATAGGAGGAGAGAGGTCCTCTTTCCACAGGAGGCCCTCCAGGCAACAGCGCAAAGTGCAGTGGGAGCAGATAGCCACTGTGGTGAATGCCAGCAGTGTAGCCCCGATGACGTGGACGCAGTGTGGGAAAAGGTATAATGACCTCGCATGAGTGGTCAAGGTCAGTGAATTCATCTTCAAATGCCATATCCCACCATCTGCACCACTAGCCTCACATACTGTTCAATGCACCACACCCCCATCACTCACCTACCAAACAAGACTCCTACCTCACATTCATAACTTCACCTCACCCTCACACACTTAGCACTGTTGCAAGATTCACACCCACATCTCAGAGCTTGCACACACTGCCAGCTATTCAAACATGACAGGCACATCACCCAAACACATTGCACCACACTCAGTGACACACTTCTTTTTCTCTTGCACCTAACTGGCAGAGGACAGGCTCGCTTGCATAACCTCACCCCCACGGAGGAGACGGTGCTGGCCATTCTTGGGAGGGACATTGCTGAGTCCGTGGCCAGCAGCGGGGCTGAAAGAATACAAGATGATGGTATCCTGATACGTTATCCTCCTTCTCACATTACACTTCCCCCTTATCCCACAATCGCTTCTGATTTACAAGCTGCACATGGTGTAAGCATGCACCTCTTGCTTTCCCCTCCTCCCCTCACCACAACCCTACCCTTGTGCCTTTCTCATTTTAGAGACCCAAGAAATCCAACCTGCCCAGCCAGTGGTACAAGAACAAGAGGGAGAGGAGAGTGAAGAAGAAGAAACACCATCACTCGATCAGACAGTCGCAGCCACCAGCTCAGATACTGGCACTGTGTGGGAGTTTAGAGGGTAGCTTAGACGGGATCTGCATGTGGTGAGTCACTGGGCATGGGTGGGCTGCAGCCAGGGCAGGGGGAAAGGATAGCGCATGTGCCGACTCCCCGGAGGGCGTGGTCGCACGAGTTCTGCTGCAGAGGACTCAGAAGAGGACTTCGATGGGGCGGCCTTCAGAAGAGCGCTGATGGGTATGCACAATTAAATGCTTGGTGCATTGGCAGGCCTGCCAGAAAGTCTGAGTGCAATGTCAAGAAGCATGTAGCAGTCCAGCTCCAGCTTTGCACAGGGCTTTGTGCAGAGCTTGGAGTCCATGATTTCCAGCATGGAAGGGGTGGACAGATCCATTAGCGCACTTGTGGACCCAACCATCATGCAGCGTCTGATGGCCGATGTCTCAGCTTCCACTGCAGCACAAGTACAAGCCACCCAATGTCAGAGTGCTGCAGCGGAAGCTCAGACTGCTCTCATGCAGGCTCAGCTTGCTGCCATCATGACTGTGTTTACCACTGTAGAAAGGAGCTTGCAGGTGTTACAGCAGTCCAGCAATCTGTCCTCCAACAGATTATTAGGATTGCTGAGGCGCCGCCCAGGGGGAGTGGCAGTGGCTCCGTTTAGCAAGAACCTGCTGTCCTCTCTCAGGATGACAGCATTCGTTCTCTCACTATTGCCACTCTGCCAGTGGCCTTGCTGTTGTCTATGCCGAGGTGGTGCAGTCCGCAGCCAGGCCTTCTAGGCCCAGAGGTGCTCAAGATCGTCCTGCAAGGCCATCTGCAGTCTCCGCCAGTGAAAGTCAGCAGCCTTGCTGCAGCCACTGGGGTAGCACTGCGCAGGAGCATTATGACAGGCAAAGGTACATGGAGACAGGCACTAAGGGAGTGCACAAGGGTGATTAGTTGACTTTATTATGTAATATTTGATGGATTGATAAAGTTGGATTGGAATGTTTCGTATGTGGTGTCTTTTATTTCAGCATTTTGCCAAGAGGATGCTATGATGGTCAGTAACAGAGGGAAGGTAAGATGAGGGACTATTGTTGAATGGGGAATTGGGGTTACGTTCACTCATTCCGCAGTCGGATGAGTCGATCACAGACAGCCTGGGCAGAAAGGGGCTGTCTGGGTTCCCTCCTCTCTTCCGCTTCCTGCTCCTCCTCCTCTTTCCTAGCTGCTCGCCATATGCCTGGTGGCAAGGGCTGTGCCCTCATGATGGCGAGGTTGCGGAGCAAGCAGCAGACCACAACAAATCTTGATGTGTTCCAGTGAGTACTGCAGGGCTCCTTCAGAGCTGTCCAAGCAGCAGAAGCAGAAGCCAATGGTCTAGTCTATCAGATTCTGTGTTGCAGCATGGCGCCTACATGTGGTTGGGTTGTGGAGTGGAGTCATGAGCCAGGTAGTCAGCGGATAGCCCTTGTCGCCCAGTAGCCACCCTCTGTTCGTCTTGGTGGCTCAAAGCCTGAGGGAACAGCGGACTGGCGCAGAATAAAAGATTCATGACTCTTGCCAGGATACCGGGCATTCACCATCCTAATATGCTGAGCATGGTCACACACCAACTGCACATTCAGCAATGATAACCTTTGCGGTTGTGATATAACTCCGCATTTAGATGCAGCGCCTGCAAAACCACATGTGTGCCGTCGATGGCACCCTGCACCGTGGGGAAGCCCACTATCCTGGCAAAGCCACGTGCATGCTCTGCCTGCTTTCAATGAGAGAATAAAATGAAGTCCCCCCTCCTGACATAAAGAGCGTCTGTCACCTCTCTTATACAGCAGTGGATGTTGAACTGAGAGATGTTACAGATGTCGCTTGCTCCAGCCTGAAATGATCCCGACGCTAAGAAATTCAGGGCCACGGTTACCTTCACAGCCACTCACAGTGCTGTCCTTGCCCTGGTGTGAGGCTGCAGGTCTGATTGCAAGAGGTGGCAGAGATCTGTGAGCACCTCCTTCGTAAAGCGCAGATGCCACACACACTGCTCCTGGCTCAGCAGGCGGTAAGAGAATTGCTCTTGGAAGACCCTAGGTGGATAATGCCTCCTGCTGAGAGCCTTTCTCCCCCTCCTCCTCCTCCCTCTGCGAGCAACTTTTCCTCTTCTTTGCTACCTCTGCTCCATCTCCCGTTCATGCTGCAGCCAAAGGGGATGACAACGAGAGCACCCATGACTGGGAGAAAGTGGTCTGACCAGAACCCATGAAGTCAGAACCAAGGCCTTCTCCACTTGTAGGACCATTCCCTTTCACTTCACCAACTTTAAACAACTGCACAAAACTTCAAACACTTCCACAAACTTCCACAGAGCCAGTAGAAATTAATCAGCATCTAACCTGTAAGTAGGTGATGAACCCTTTATATAATTGCTGGTAGGGTGTCCTTGCAGCTGCTGAAAGCAAGTTCAGGTGTGCGAGATTAACACAGGGTGTTAGTTCCAGCGTTGAGGATGAAACAGCAGCGCTGGCGTCAAATCGGCGCGACATCACGATCTACCTATTCTACATATTTCTGGCACACGCTCCCAGCGCCGATGCTAACGCCCTCACCAAGATGGCGTCCAGCACCAGAAGAGTGTGCACGTGAATTGGATGCCATTTTCAATCCAAAATGGCACCCGTGGTGCCCAAACAACGGGCGCTACACAAATGAATTTTTAGCCCCTTATGTTTTAATTATTTGCATACTTTGTGTCTATTTAAGCCATGTAATATTCCATAGGTTACTTGGGTGGGAAGATGACCTCCTCCAAAGCTAATACTCTTCTTTAACCATTCCCTAGATGTAAGAATGGCCCAGAGTAAGTATACGCATCTATATAGCAGTGCTCTGTACCTGCTCTGATCATGAACTTGCCATTTGCAAAATTATAGCTAGAAGCATTTTTGGAGTCAACTTTAATTTATCTCAAAACGTTATTTTATTGGCTGACCTCGTTTTTAAGTGAAATAAAGATGTAAGAGCATTTTGAAAACAATAGAACTACTTGGAATAACCCATGCTGGCAAATGGATTTATTTCCAATAAATTCAACTCATGTTCACAGTGTACAGACTACAGCTTTGACAAGATTCCTATCATGAAGGCAAAAGCAAGCATAGAACAAGAGGCACTTGCGTCATCAAGCAATACAGTGGTGTCCCATGAACAATCCACTATAATATGGACTGTGCCAACCCATTTAATGTCCTAAGCGAAAGGCTTCACAAACTTTCTCCCAAATTCAAATCAAGAAAACCTTCAGATTATCTATGCAACTTTCTATCCTACAGTATTCATTGTTGGCCGATTGACGTCAGCGCATGACATTTTCATAATCCAGCAGGTCGGGAACCATCATATTTCACACAGATTTCAACCATCTGTACCTGTACTTATACATCTAATAAAGTAGTGGTGAACGTTTTTTTTCAGGCTGGAGGGAAGTATACAAAAGAAATACAGTGGTGTTCCCCAGGGGTCGGTATTGGGACCACTGCTCTTTTTGATATATTTTAATGCCCTGGACACGGGTATACAGGGCACAATTTCAAAGTTTACAGATGACACAAAACTTGAAAACGTAGTAAACAGTGAGAAGGATAGTAACAGACTTCAGGAGGACATACACAGACTGGCGAAATGGGCAGACACATGGCAGATGCAATTTAAGCAGAGAAGTGTGAAGTGATGTATTTTGGTAGGAAGAATGAGGAGAGGAAATATAAACGAAATGGTACAATACTAAAGGGGGTGCAAGAACAGAGAGACCTGCGGGTGTATATATCTTTGAAGGTGACAGAACAAGTTGAGCAGGCTGTTAAAAAAGGATATGGGATCCTTGGCTTCATAAACAGAGGCATTGAGTACATTAGAACATGAAATAGGAGCTGGAGTAGGCCATTTGGCCCTTCAAGCCTGCTCCGCCATTCAACAACATCATGGCTGATCTTCTACCTCAACTCCACCTTCCCACACTATCCCCATATCCCTTAATTCCCAAAACTTTATCAACCTCTGTCTTGAATATAATCAACGACTGAGCATTCACAGCTCTCTGGGGTAGAGAATTCCAAAGATTCACAACCCTTTGAGTGAAGAAATTTCTCCTCATCTCAGTCCTAAATGGCCGACCCCTTATTCTGTGACTGTGAGCCCGTGTTCTAGATTCCCCAGCCAGGGGAAACATTTTCCCAGCATTAACCCCGTCAAGCCTCTTAAGATCACCTCTGATTGTTCTAAACTCTAAGGAATATAGGCCTAGTCTACTCAATCTCTCCTCATAGGGCAATCCCCTCATCCCAGGAACCAGTCTAGTGAACCTTTGCTGCACTCCCTCTAAGGCAAGTATGTCTTTCCTTAGGTAGGGAGACCAGAACTGTACACAGTACTCCAGGTGTGGCCTCACCAATGCCCTGTATAATTTTAGTAAGACTTCTTTACTCTTATACTCTAATCCCTTTGTAACAAAAGCTAACGTACCATTTGCTTTCCTAATTGCTTGCTGTACCTGCATGTTAACTTTCTGTGATTCATGTACAAGGATACCCATGTCCCTCTGAGTGCAAACATTTCCCAGTCTCTCACCATTCAAAAAATATCCTGCTTTTTTGTTTTTCCTACCAAAGTGGATAACTTCACACTTCCCCACATTGTATTCCATTTACCATGTTCTTGCCCACTCAGTCAACCTGTCTATATCTCTCTGCAGCCTTTTTGTGTCCTCCTCATAGCTTACTTTCCCACCTAACTTTGTATCATCAGCAAACTTGGATACGTTACACTCAGTCCCTTCATCTAAGTCATTAATATAGATTGTAAATAGCTGAGGCCCAAGCACTGATCCTTGCGCTACCCCGCTAGTTACAGCCTGCCAACCTGAAAAAGTCCTGTTTATTCCTACTCTCTGTTTTCTGTCCATTAACCAATCCTCAATCCATGCTAATATATTACCCCCAATACCATGAGTCCTAATTTTGTGTAATAACATCTTGTGTGGCATCGAATACTTTTTGAAAATCCAAATACACTATATCCACTGGTCCCCCTTTATCCATCCTACTAGTTACATCTTCATCCCTCATAATAGATTCTAGCTTTTTGCCTACTACTGATGTCAGGGTAACTGACCTTTGGTTCCCCATTTTTTCTCTTCCTCCTTTCTTAAATAGCAGGGTTATGTTTGCTACCCTCCAATCCTGAGGACTGTTCTAGAATCTAGGGAATTCTGGAAGATTAATACCAGTGCATCCACTATCTCTGCAGCTCCTTCTTTTAACACCGTAGGATGCAGGTCGTCAGGTCCAGGGGATTTGTCGCCACTTAGTCCCATTCATTTCTCCAGTACTATGTTCCTACTTACACAGACTTCTTTAAGTTCCTCATTCTCTCTAGACCCTTGGTTCCCCATTATTTCCAGAATATTTTTTGTGTCTTCTACCGTGAAGTCAGATACAAAGTATTTGTTTAATGTCTCTGCCATTTCCTTATTGCCCATTATAATTTCTCCTGTCTCTGCCTTTAATGGGCCCACATTTACTTTCACTAATATCTTCCTATTTACATACCTATAGAAATGTTTACAATCTGTTTTTATGTCTCTTGCTAATTTACTCTCATATTCTTTTTTCTCTTTCCACATCAATTTCTTGGTCCTCCTTTGCTGAATTCTAAAATCCTCCCAATCCTCAGGCTTCCTACTCTTTTTGGCAACATTATAAGCATCTTCCTTTGATCTAATACTATCTTTAACTTCTCGTTAGCCATGGTTGATACCACTTTTCCTGTGGGGTTTTTGTGCCTTAAAAGGAATGTATAATTGTTGTAAATTATGTATTAATTCTTTAAATGCTAGCCATTGCTTGTCTACCATCATACCTTTTAATGTAGTTTCCCAATCTAGCTTAGCCAACTTGCTCCTCATATCTACGTAGTTTGCTTTGTTTATATTGAAGACCCTAGTTTCGGATTTAACTAAATCACTTTCAAATTCAATATAAAATTCTATCATATTATGGTCACTCTTCCCTAAAGGCCCCTTTACTATAAGGTTATTAATTACCCCTTTCTCATTGCACAATACTAGATCTAAAATAGTCTGTTCTCTAGTTGGTTCCTCAACATACTGATCTAGAAAACTATCTTGTATACATTTACAAATGCAAAGAAGTTATGCTAAACCTTTAGAAATCACTGGTTAGGCTCCAGCTGGAGTATTATGTTCACATCTGCGCACCACACTTTAGGAAGGAAGGCCTTAGAGAGGGTGCAGAGAAGGGTTACTAGAATGGTACCAGGGATGTGGGTCTTCAGTTACGTGGAGAGACTAGAAAAGCTGGGGTAGTCTCCTTAGTGCAGAGAAGGTTAAGGGGAGATTTGATAGAGGTGTTCAAAATCCTGAAAGGTTTTGATAGAGTAAATAAGGAGAAACTATTTCCACTGGCAGAAGGGTCGGTAACCAGAGGACACAGATTTAAGGTAATTGGCAAAAGGGCGAGATGAGGAGAATTTTTTTCATGCAGCAAGTTGTTATGGTCCAGAATGCTCTGCCTGAAAGGGTGGTGGAAGCAAATTTAATAAAAACTTTCAAAAGGGAGTTGGATAAATACTTAAATGGGAAAAAATTTGCAGGGCTATGGGAAAAGGGCATGCAAATTAGACTAATTGGATAGCTCTTTCAAAGAGCCGGCACAGGCATGGTGGGCTGAATTGCCTCCTTTTGTGCTGTATCATTCTATGACAATCCTCTTTTTTTGCTCAGTCAGGTGTCCAACATGCATCAAAACACATCACCATGCTTAACCAAGCTACTGAGAAATCCACACAGGTAGAATTTGTTTTCTGATTTTTTTAAATATTTGTTTATGGGATGTGGGCGTCGCTGGGAAGGCCAGCATTTATTGCCCATCCTTAATTGCCCTTGGGAAGGTGGTGGTGAGCTGCCTTCTTGAACCGCTGCAGTCCATGTGGTGAAGGCACTCCCACAGTGCTGTTAGGTAAGGAGTTCCAGGATTTTGACCCAGCGACAATGAAGGATCGGCGATATATTTCCAAGTCAGGATAGTGTGTGACTTGGAGGGGAACTTGGAGGTGGTGGTGTTCCCATGCGCTGCTGCCCTTGTCCTTCTAGGTGGAAGAGGTCGCGGGTTTGGGAGGTGCTGCCGAAGAAGCCTTGGCGAGTTGCTGCAGTGCATCTTGTAGATAGTACACACTGCAGCCACGGTATGCCAGTGGTGGAGGGAGTGAATGTTTGTGGTGGATGGGGTGCCAATCAAGCAGGCTGCTTTGTCTTGGATGGTGTCGAGCTTCTTGAGTGTTGTTGGAGCTGCACTCATCCAGGCAAGTGGAGAGTATTCCATCACACTCCTTACTTGTGCCTTGTGGATGGTGGAAAGGCTTTGGGGAGTCAGGAGATAAGACATTTGCACCAGAATACCTAGCCTCTGACCTGCTCTTGTTGTCAGAGTATTTATGTGGCTGGTCCAGTTAAGTTTCTGGTCAATGGTGACCCCTAGGATGTTGATGGTGGGGGATTTGACGATGGTAATGCCTTTGAATGTCAAGGGGAGGTGGTTAGACTCTCGTTTGTTGGAGATACTCATTGCCTGGCACTTCTGTGGCGCGAATGTTACCTGCCACTTATCAGCCAAAGCCTGAATGTTGTCCAGGTCTTGTTGCATGCAGGTATGGACTGCTTCATTATCTGTGCACACTTTCTGCTTGTAGGGACAAACCTACTTGCTCAAGTCTGGAGGGCTTAGGTACAGATTGGCACAAGCTAAGCTTTAGGGACCGCAAAGCGTATGCAGGAATACTGCAGGAGTTTTACCAGCTAAAACCACACAACTTGCCAACACAAGGTGCTGGTAAGCTTCCCTCCACTTGCCCAAGTAAGAACACCCTACCCATTAACTCATTGATGTACAGGATTATTTTGGAGCAGAGTCAGAGGAATCCCAGTCCCTCGTGACAGCTGTACCCCTCCATGTCCCATGAGCCAGAATGGCTAGTCAAACATCAACAGTGTACTGGAGTATTGTGAATCTGTCTAGCTCGGGTATTAGATTACCAAGCCTGCCATAGAGGGTTGACTTGGTTCCAATCTTCCATTGCCAAGTGTATCATCTTAATCCCAAAGAGACATTACTTACCTCCTTGCCAAAGAAAGTAAAAATAAACACAAGTTAGTCAGTCACCTGGCAAGTGTGGGCTTGAGCCCTTGCTAGGTGAAGAGCAGATACAAGGAAAGGAGTGCCTTAATTCTTTCAGAAATACCTGGAACAGACACTCAGACTATCCCTTATGATACCATCCAACACATCATTGAATTTCAATTTTAATTTTTCAGTAAAATCAGTCCTTGAATTTTTATTTCTGTAAAGAGAACAAATACTTTTCCTTCCTAATATCTGACAAAGACATTGGAAAAATAGAATAGAAAAAGACAAAACTTTCCACAGGCCATACCAGTAGATGTAGAGGAGATGTGGTTGGACCCTTAGCAGAAATTTTTTCCCAGAATCCTCTTCTAACATAATGCACCGTAGTTCCAGCAATGTTAAATGCTCCTGGATGTTCAATCTTCCAATCACTGTTAATGGAATGTTTGCTGGCATCTCGGAGAGCTACAAGAAGTATTAACATTTTAGAAGATAAACATTTAATAACAGACTGAAAAGATGGAAACACTAAGAATAACAAGTGCGGTACAACTTGATTACCACAAAAGTACATATTTGTTAATATTGTTAAAGTAAATAATTTATGATGTGAACAGACAAGTCCTTCCAAGCAGCTACATAAATGGGAAGGTGGTTAGGAACATTTTTCCCCCTTCTTCTCTTCTTTACATTTATGGCTTGAAAACAATACATGATATGAGGTTGAAACCAATGGAAATAGAAATCAGGAGAGATGTAAAACGGGCTGCCGACTCGCTAGCACCCATTTTACACTATCGCACAAAGTCAAGACCTACTCCTAAGTGTTTTTGTATTTATGCGACTGTTCATTAACTGCTACCTATAAATACACATATAATAAGACATTAACATCATAAATTTATATATTGTCAAGCTAAATGTCTTTCGAAACCACTTTACTCCCTGTATTATGTTAAATAACATTACAAGTATGGTTGACCTTCAAATTTGAAATCAGTGAGAATTAAACTGATTCAGATTTATCTTCTGGGGGAAAAACACAAGATAGAGTGAAATGAGTTCAAATGGCTTTTTTCTTTAAGAAAATGGTAACGTTTTACCATTTTTTGTCTTTGATGACTTTGTGTTTACAATTGTAAGTAACAGGTAAATATTTTTTTAGTTTCTTGAAGAAAAGTTTATCTTTCTAAATTTATGTGCCATGGATATGTCAGATTTCAATGGCAATTTATTGCAAATGTTTTAGTTTCCTGTGCAGCCTGGGAAGAGGGGCTATGCATGTAAGGTGCCCATTGACTTGGCAGTCATTGAGTGGTATAACTCTGAGGAAACTGTTTCCTCAGTCTAGTGAGGTACTTTGGTGTGTGTTCCCCCTTTCCAGTGTCCGTAGACCATCATTATTATTCATTTAAAAAGCAATCAGATTTGGAAAGTCCAAATTAAAGGAGGGGGTGTCTGATAAATACAGCCATAGTTTGACAGTACAGTTTACAGCACATTGCAAAAGCCTGGTTGCAGGGTCTTTATGGTTTTGCCACATGATTGATTGACACCGTGGGTAGATCTTTTCTATTTGATTCAGCTCAATGATCCCGAGTGTGTACGTTCGGGATACCCATACACTATTTCATGCTGATACTGGAGCAGTTTAAACTTACATGAGATCATCACTATCTGATTGTAAAATTTGTACCTTTACTAAATTTAAGTATGCATTTCCAGACTGGAGGCTTTAAATTACTGATTACATGTATACGAGAAGTCATTTTATCCTGTGCCAGCTCTAGGTTTTAAGTACTGTGCTCCATGTAAAACTCTCCAAATGCACTGTACACATTTAATTACATCCATTTCAATCAAAGCCTCACTTTATTGTCTTACATGAAGTGAAAGCCATGCAGCAGTAATAAAGATTTGCTATGTTACTGAAAATAAATGACAAGGTCGAGTCTTCTCAGTGAATGCTGCTGCCTCCCCATTTTCATTTGATCCAAATTTCTGGATGTAATTAAAAAGAGGTTCTTGACAAGTATATGTTCAGTTAGGTATCGTTAACACAAGGAAGAAACAGCAAACAATAAAACATTGAAATGCAGACTTTGGTAGATAAAGATCTGTACAACAGTTAACTCATAACTTTCCTGTTAGGTAATAGAGGGGTTAAGAAGTTCTAAATATCTGAGTCTAACTTCAAAAACATTGGGCTGAATTTTGCCGGCGCTCAAAGGGCAGGTTCGGAGGCGGATCCACTGTCAAAATAGAAAAGATTGACAGTGGGTAGGGAACCCGCTGTCAACCCGCCACCACACGAGTCTCCCAGTGTTGGGTCTGTCAGCGCGGAACAGACCCGACACCAAGCGGCGGGGGAGCCAACTGACATCATTAAATGGATTGTTAACATCCAATTAAGTGTTATTTTATGCCTACATTTCAATTTTACGTGCTCCCCCAAGGGT
This sequence comes from Squalus acanthias, assembly GCA_030390025.1. Classification (NCBI taxonomy): domain Eukaryota; kingdom Metazoa; phylum Chordata; class Chondrichthyes; order Squaliformes; family Squalidae; genus Squalus; species Squalus acanthias. The sequence goes on from CM059425.1 coordinate 210,008,823, forward strand.
TACCTGCTGCTCGGGGAACATGTCAGCTCAGCATGTCATGAGTGGATTCAGCATTGAATTATCTCATGACCAGACAGCTGACAAAGTTGTATAAAAGATCCCATGTTACAGCTGTTCACTTTCAAAGCTCAGAAACTGTTGGTTACTGCATTTGGAAGACATTTTGAGCTTTCTGCAGCTTGTAAGTATTTGGAGTCAACTCTCTATCCAGTGCCACCTCATTGGAACAACCTCTCTCACCATTGACAGATCGCTTCTGTCATCTCAACCTCACCTGCCATCTATTCCATCAGCATCGCTGCCCTTGAAACTATCTCACCTTGGTCCTCAGAATCCCACCAAGATCAGCCCCAACACCAGCATCACCGGAAACACCAGCAGCAACAACACTACCACCAGCCTTCTCTGCAATCAATTGCTATGCAGGACACAGGGCGTCAGCACCCGACCACATTGCTGCCCGGGACGCCAGGGATGGCCTCACCTTGGCTAGATTTACTTTACTTGACGCTGTACACCCTGGATGCCACATGATGCGCCAGGTTGGCACCACCCCACACCAACACCATAAAGCATTCCTACAATGCCCAAGCCATTCCTTTCACACTCGTCACCATTGCGGGGTGGGGGGAGGGGTACCCTTATGTCTCACCATTCACTGCAACTTACGAAGCCACTTCCAAAAGGTGCACACAAATCTGTCCAAGAACGCAAAGTGCTGAAAATAAATGTTTCAATGTTTGACAGTACATTACCAGAAACTTCATATGAACATTGGCTAAACCACCCAAGTGCGTTTTTAGTCGGTATGCTTGCAGTAGGATGAGGGTGAATGTGAGGGATGGCCAGTGAGATGGGAAAGTGATAATGTAGATAGAGAGGGATGGGTGGAGGTGCAAGGTAAGTTGGTGTGAGTAAAGATGTGCAGGAGTAGGGTAGGGAAGGCAGAGTGATGGGGATGTGATGAGTGGCATAGCAGGATGAGGTTGAGTGTGGCTTGGCAGTAACATTTCGTGATCGACTGAGATCATTGAAAGGCTTATGCCACTGCAGCCAGGTACTCCTGACAACATCCCTGTTTGTGCCCTCCTCTGCAATGTGCAACCAGGCTGCGTTGATCTCCTGGGGAGGTCTCTTCCGCCCATGGGAAGGGAAGAGAACCTCCCTGCGTACTGTGACTCCCTCCATAAGCATATGGAGGGAGTCATGGGAGAGCCTGGGTGCAGCCGTGCACCTTTGTGCAGTGCTTGTCAGTGTTTGCAGCACCTCAATGCTGTAGAACACTGACAGCAGAACTGTCAAAATGAATTTGGACATGGCCCCTTTAAGGAAACCGGCTGATGACACATCATCAAATAACGTCATCAGACCCGCTTCCTTTTAATTGGCTGGAACTTCGCAGGGCGGGTTTAACAAGCTCTATTAATGTAAAATCACTTGGAGAGTGCGGGCTGCAGTAGGCAGCGGGCTGGAACCGCGACTCCAACCCCGGCCGCCCCGGTCAGTGAAATCGCGGCCATTATGTGGGGTGGTACAGTAATAATATATCCACAAGCTTAAAGGCTGCTTTACTGTTAGTGACTTTTTGTTCATGTTCATCTGAGCAAAGAAACTATTGTGAAATGTTCCAGGTTGCATACCCCCTTTGAGATTGCATACTTCAACAGAAATATGGACACGTTACCTTTGTATCACTTCCTGTTTTACAGACTGGCAACCGAATGGTGAATTGTTGCCCCTCCTCCAGTTTGTTACTTATTCCTTTATAAAAATGATTGTAAAGTAAGAACAAATGGCTTCAACAGAATATTACAAGAAGTGATGTAACTTAATTTCCTGTGGAAGATTACTGGCATCACCATAATTTCCACAAAAACAAAGTTAGCTACATAGAACCTGACACACAAATTCTGCAAAAGAATTTTAACTTTTGTGTTAGGAATTTTGGAATAATTAAAATTATACCAACATTAGTAAAGTCACATTGATGCCAAAACACTCAACAGAACAAGGAACAACCTAATTGTATTAGCTTAGAGTTATTGAAAATAAAGTGAAGGGAAGTCCAGGGCAATTATTTTTTCCTCCAAAGTTCTCCCTCAATGTCCATTTGGAACTGTACCCAATCATGAGTTGGCACCTTTAGAGGAGGGAGGGTGAGAAGAGTCAACTGGCAAAAAAATGACATTGAGGGTATACTTTGAAATAATATACTTCCCCTGGACTTTCCTTCCTTTTAAAAAGGAGAAAATGTAGGTAGGTAAGCTCCAGACAACAATGATTTACCAAGGTAACTGTGTGCTGGTTTTTCTTCAACAACTCTAATCCTCCTTGCTCCTGCAGGTATAACCAGAGCTTCGACATAGCCTGTAAACAAAAAACACAAACATAATAAATCTTTTTGATATATATCAATGACGTGGCATAATTTCAAAGTTTGCAGATGACACAAACCTTGGATATGTAGTAAACCGTGGGGAGGAAAGTAGCAGATTTCAGGAGGACTGGTGAAATGGACGGACACATGGCAGATGATTAGTAAATTATTAGTAAAAAAATAGTACTGGAGGAATTAACTTAAAACCGATAAATCCCCTGGACCTGATGGCCTACATCCTACGGTTTTGAAAGAGGTGGCTATAGAGATAGTGGATGCATTGGTCGTCATTTTCCAAAATTCCATAGATTCTAGATCCTGCGGATTGGAAGGTAGCAAATGTAAACCCACTATTTAAGAATGGAGAGAGAGAGAAAGTGGGGAACTACAGACCAGTTAGCCTGACATCAGTAATTGGGAAAATGCTAGAATCTATTAAGGACGTGGTAACAGGGCACTTAGAAAATAATAATAGGATTGGGCAGAGTCAACACGGATTTATGAAAGGGAAATCGTGTTTGATGAATCTGTTACGAGTTTTTTGAGGTTGTAACTAGCAGAATAGATAAGGGGGAACCAATGGATGTGGTGTATTTGGATTTTCAGAAGGCTATCAATAAAGTGCCACACAAGATGTTATTAAACAAAATTAGCGCTCATGGGGTTGGGGGTAATATACTTGCATGGATTGAGGATTGGTTAACGGACAGAAAACAGAGTAGGAATAAACGGGTCATTTTCAGGTTGGCAGGCTGTAACTAGTAGGGTACTGCAAGGATCAGTGCTTGGGCCTCAGCTATTCACAGTCTATATCAATGATTTGGATGAGGAGACCAAATGTAATATATCCAAGTTTGCTGATGATACAAAGCTGGGTGGGAATGTAAGTTGTGAGGAGGATGCAAAGAGGCTTCAAGGGGATATAGACAAACTAAGTGACTGGGCAAGAACATGGCAAATGGAATATAATGTGGAGAAATGTGAAGTTATCCACTTTGGCAGGAAAAATAGAAAAGTAGAGTATTTTTTAAATGGGGAAAGATTGGGAAATGTTGGTGTTCAGAGAGACATGGGTGTCCTTGTACACGAATCACTGAAAGTTAACATGCAGGTACAGCAGGCAATTAGGAAAGCAAATGGTATGTTGGCCTTTATGACAAGAGGATTTGAGTATAAGAGTAAAGATGTCTTACTGCAATTATATAGGGCCCTGGTGAGACCACACCTGGAGTATTGTGTACAGTTTTGGTCTCCTTACCTAAGGAAGGATATACTTGACATAGAGGGAGTGCAACGAAGGTTCACCAGACTGATTCCTGGGATGTGGGGATTGTCCTATGAGGAGAGATTGAGTAGACTAGGCCTATATTCTCCAGAGTTTAGAAGAATGAGAGGTGATCTCATTGAAACATACAAAATTCTTACAGGGCCTGACAGCGTGGATGCAGGGAGAATGTTTCCCCCGGTTGGGGAGTCTAGAACTAGGGGTCACAGTCTCAGAATAAGGAGTTGGCCATTTAGGACTGAGATGAGGAGAAATTTCTTCACTCAGAGGGTGGTGAATCTTTGGAATTCTCTACCCGAGGGCTGTGGAGGCTCAGTCATTGAATATATTCAAGACAGAGATGGATAGATTTTTGGATATTAAGGGAATCAAGGGATATGGGGATAGTGCAGGAAAGTGGAGTTGAGGTAGAAGATCAGCCATAATCTTATTGAATGGCGGAGCAGGCTCGAGGGGCCAAATGGCCTACTCCTGCTCCTATTTCTTATGTTCTTATGAAATTTAATGCAGAGAAGTAAGGAATTAAGGACCAATAGAGGAGTTATTATGCTGCTGTGTATATAGTATAGGCCACAATTAGGGGAAGGAGATAGAGGAGCACATTTTCAGGCAAACTGCAGAAAGATGCAAGAACTTTAGAGTAGTGATAATGGGGGACTTCAATTATCCTAATATAGACTGGGAAAATAACAGTGTAAAGGGCAAAGAGGGGTTAAAAAATCCCTGAAATGTGTACAAGAGAATTTTCTTCAACAGTATGTTTCGAGTCCAAAGAGGAAGGAAGCAGCACTGGATCTAGTTCTGGGGAATGAAGTGGGGCAAGTGGAGCATGTTTCAGTGATCATAATATCAAGTTTAGAATAGTTATGGAAAAGTACAAGGAACAATCAAATGAAAATACTCAACTGGAGGAGGGCTAATTTCAGTGAGCTGAAAAGGGATCTGGCCCAGGTAGATTGGAAGCAAAGATTGGCAGGTAAAACAGCAAATGAGCAATGGGAGGCCTTCAAAGAGGAAATAGTTCAGGTACAGGTACATTCCCACGAGGGGGAAAGGAAGGGCATCCAAAGCTAGAGCTACCTGGATGACTAAAGATAGAGAGCTTAAAAATAACAGAAAAAGGAGGCTTATGATAAATGTCAAGCTCATAATACAGTGGAGAACCAAGCAGAATACAGAAAGTACAGAGGAGAACTGTACAAAATTTGTAAAGAATACTGTTCATTTACTAGTTTAATGTTCAGTAAATGTGCCTGTTGCTTTCCAACCTGAACTAAGTTTATATATTCATAGTCCTATTCGGGACAAGGAGATCACATGGCCCCATGTGATATATTCCATTAAGGTGGAGGACAGTGGCAAGGGTTCTCTGATCCCCAGGTATCACTGCATTTACCTACATATTGGGCAGATAAGGGCACACTCTGCTTTGTGGGGCATGCGAGGCTGGCATACCAGTATTGGCATCTGTCGCTGAACCCAAAGACATATTTGGTGTAAAAACCCAAAAATGTGCCAGTGACCTCCATCACCAGTAATGAAGAGCATGATTCTGGAGGATAGAGGCAGTGTTATTTCACTGCACATTGACAAGGTAACAATATAACAGAAGTCAAGGATGAGAACATGTCATATGATCCATTGAAGCTCATCCCTACAGTACCCTAACCATCCCATTATAGTATGCAGCTGCATTTCACAGATTACCTTGCCAGTGACAAACATTTATCACTTGGAGAAAAATCAATACTTCCTTATATCTGCTTGAAATTTCCTTTCCACCAACTTAAACTTAATCCTCTGGCCCTGAAGTAATATCCTGGGCTCACTTTAGCAATACTATGGCCTGGAGTTTCCACTGTTTTTTTGGTGCAATTCGACTGAAATCGGCATAACCGGCGCAAAAGATTGCGGAATTTTAAGCACAAATTGCGTTCAGCACAAATTGAGTTTCCGCTAGTTTTAAAAACATCACACTCGAAGCTGGCCCCGCCCACAAACTGGCCACGCCCCCCCAGGGTGAATTAAACACCATTGGGAGTTTCCGTCAATTGGGGTCATTTATGGGCCTTTGAGGAGGCTCTAAAAATTAAGCTGGATCTTTTGGACGCAAGGTCACTAATAGGTATGTTTTAAAAGGCTTTGAACGTAATTTAAAAATGACTGAGGAACTAACTACTGGACACCAATATAACTAGAAAATAGTTTTGTATTTTTTTAAAAAGTCATTTTCAGTCATTTAAAATCAGGTTACTCACAGGTGGTGAATTGACACTGTGATTAAAAATGCTTAATTTTTGTGATAAACCCATTTTTAGCTGTATTAGTTAAACTTTACCAAGTTACCACTCTTAAATATATCAAGGACTATCTTTAAAGCTAATTTTATTTTGAATGACTTTTTAAAACTCTGCCCGGTTGCACTGGTTTCAGGGCAGATTTTGCATTCGGTGATATGCAAATGAATTTGAGCAGAAACTTGGGGGGGTGGGGGGGGGGGGGGGGGAAAAAACACTTGTCAAAATGGGTGTAATTTTGGGCACAATTTGCGCCGGAATCGCCGATTGCGGTCAAAGCGGAACCTCTACCCCATATTCTACTGTAAGAAGTGACCAATCAGAAATCTATGGCATGAGCTTACTGAACCAATCTAGTACCTTGTGCCCGAGACTTCAGTCAGATGGACACTACAAACAAATTCTAATATACTAGTGGATCTCCCATGCATTGTTTATTGACAAATAAATTGGGGCGCTCCAGGCCATAGTATCGCAAATGCATTATTCCTGGTCACTCATGCCAGTTACATAAACTGCTCTCCCACCATTGCCCTTCTTTGTTATATCATAAGTGGCACTATAACAGATAAACTAATATACACAAAATATAGGAAGAAAGAAAGAACTTGCATTTATCTCGCACCTTTAACAACCTCAGGATATCCCAAAGTGCTTTACAGCCAATTACGTACTTTTTTGAAGTGGAGTCACTGTTGTAGTGCAGGAAACGCAGCTGCCAATTTACGCACAGCAAGATCCCACAAACAGCAATGTGAAAATGACCAGATAATGTGTTTAAGGTGTTAGTTGAGCAATAAATATTGGCCTGGACACCGGGGAGATCTCCCCTACCCTTCTTTGAAATAGTGCCATGGGATCTTTTACGTCCACCGGACAGGGCAGATAGGGCCTTGGTTTAACATCTCATCTGAAAGACAGCACCTCCGACAGTGCACCACTCCCTCAGTACTGTAGTGTCAGTCTGGATTATGTGCTCAAGTCTCTGGAGTGGGGCTTGAACCCACAACCTTCTGACTCAGAGGCACGAATGCTACCACTACATATTTAGAAATATATTTTAATATATCCAACTATATATAAATCTAATTAAATCAAATTATATAATTGTATAAATACATAAAACTACAACTAATAGCTGATGTAATATAAATTATAAATATGGCCCAATGCTTACAAGAAGCTCATTATTTATAGCAATGTAATTGTACATAATTAAGAATGATTATCTACTAAATAACTTATGAATAAATACCTATTTCATAAATGTATTATGAAATATAAATATAATCACATTGAGATTGTTATAAGTTTATCATTTTAAGTATTAATTCTCATAGATATAAATATAGAAACCATGAAATATATTTCATTTAAAGATGTGAGCTGCTAAATAGCTTGCTTGCATTTCCTTCTTACTCTCTATTTACATATATTTAATCATTTAATCAATCTCTCATAACATATTTCTCTTGATTAAAGAAGTCAAGGAAGTAATAAGAAAAAGTGAAATCAGCACAGGAGCCCATTATTATCTTTTTGAATTTCTTTTTCTTGAATTATGACTGACTAACATTGCACAATAATCTTAAAGAACTGGTAAGCAATAATTTCCAGCACGGCTAAAATAGATTATTTTACTCCATCTCATCTCTCCGCACATTTAACATCAGTTCAGTGTAAAACAAACCATCCAAACGGAGGAATTCAAAAAAGTTTAGAAACCAGAGTTGAAAATGGGCAAAACAAAAGCAAAATACTGCGGATGCTGGAAATCTGAAATAAAAACTGAAAGTGCTGGAAATACTCAGCAGGTCAGGCAGCTTCAGTGGAGAGAGAGAAACAGAGTTAACGTTTCAGGTCGATAACTTTTTGTCAGAACTGGAAGAGTTAGAGATATAACAAGGTTTTAAGCAAGTGCAGAGGCAGGGAAAGGGGAGGGAGGGGCGGTAAGAACAAAAGGGAAGGTCTGTGATAGGGTGGAGGGCAGGAGTGATTAAAGACAAAAGGTATGATTGTATAAGGCAAAAGGGGGTGGTAATGGGACAAGTAAAGAAACTAAAGATGGGTCTGGAAGAGGTGTAAATGGGAATAGCCGAATTATCAACAGCTGCCATCTGAAAAAAATGGAGGCAGAGATTATGATCTGAAATTGTTGGCAATAATGTCATTAAAAGAATGAAGAATGCTGCACCTAAAAATAGATCATTTAGACGACTTCTTTGTCATCCTGAAATTATAGAAAAGCACTCCCAAAACAATATTTCTTTAGGAAATAGAAGGCCTGTCTGCACACTCCCTAAGGCAGAGGCTAGCACAGTTCAGTCAAACTGTAGATCCCTCTTAAATTTAAATCCAGACAGTAATGACTAGCGAAACTCAGGATTAATCAACATGGCTGCCTTGCAGACGCTATCTTGATATGACTTACTTTCAATTAGAACTGGATATAGATTATCAACACTTCAGAGACTTAAATAAGGGGAAAATTATGACGGGGAAGCTCCTCTTTCTTTGGAGGACTCCGCAGACATCGTGCAGTTGAACTTTACAGAGGTCCGTCGAACATCTCTATAAATAAGATTATCTTACTAGTAAAAGAAAAATGACTGAAGCCGGGGAGGAAGACTCTGGGTGGGTACCTGTAAGTACCTAACAGTAAATTTACCAAGTAGTTCAGCTTTTGGGCATGAGTTCAGGAATAAACTTCACGGTTTGTTGAATTTCTTTGTACCTTTATAAAGGTTTTCTCAACTTGATTCATAAAGTTTGTTGTTGTTACAGGAAAGCTTCATTATTTTGGTGGAAATGTCCTGAAGCAAGTCTAAGTTCTCCCCATCTCACCCACCTCAGGTAGCAGTGTCAAGTTGACTTTATATGTATCAAATGCTACATGCAAATGCACTCAAGAATGTGTCCAGCTTCTCAACACCAAAATCCCTCATCCTAAATGAGCAAAAAATTCCCCTTTTCCCCACCGCACCCCCGCCAAAAATCAGCCACAAATGGAGAAAACTTTCTTCATCTGTTTGCTTTGCTTAATGGGCAGGCAGAGAAAACATTTTGCAGCAGAATTCTGCTGAGATACAATAAAATAAAAATACTTTTCTATTTATTCTTTGGTTCTTGTAGAAGATTTGGAATAAATAAGGGGTTTTATATGTTCACGTTAAATATCTGGTTCCTCAAAACCATATAATATGTTTCTAAATATACTTTGTCGTTAAGAAAAAAGGTGAATTTCACTGGTGGGCTTGAAAATTTACTGCACTTTTAATATTTTGTACTTTGGCAGCTATAAGCTTACATCAGTGTGTGCCCTGGGAGAATTGCTTGCCAATTTAAATGTCTGCTGTAAGTAAATAATGCCGCTGAAAATTCCAAAGGAAACACTATAAAAATACAACAAGAACACAATCATTGTTTTTTAGAAAGTTAATCAAGCAGCTCTATCTAAAGTTTGTTTCTTTGTACTTTAACCTCCGTTTATTAACTTTGATAGACAGTTTCCGACACAAGATCATAGACTTGTGTTTTCAGGAATGATGATGATAACAGGGAGGTAGATTTTAATTATTTGTTAGGGAAATATTGTGTAAAAGGCAAATGCTTCAACAGGTTATGACTGCAGAAATGAATGTTCAAGTGGTGAGTTTTTGATTGCATTGGGCTATTACATTGCAAGCACTCGGCAATTGAAAAGTGCTTAAGCACAGTTCAAAGACCGAAGAACTACCTCCGTCAATCTTCTACAAATCATTTCCATTGCCTTTATTTTTTTCTTTGTGCAAGTACTGTGAGCAAAAGTAGGCGATGCTGCACCTGCGGTAAGCATTGGTTCAGTGGATGTACCTCTATGCACTGCAATATTTGCTATCAACTATAACACTCAAAATTTATCCTTGTTCATCTTATGTTAATTTCACTGTATAATCATATTAATCACCAACAGACATTGCCGTACATTTTTCAACTTTAAATGTCAACTGCTACGTCTCTGTAGATTTCCTTCCCCTTAACTATGCTTTTTTAATGTGCATCCTTACTACACCAGGTAACAATTTCTAGTTTCAGGACCATTTCAGGTCTAACAATACTTTCATTATTGATAGTGGTCACTTTTCAATCACTCATGTTTGTATAATGCATTGAGATAGCAATTATTCTATTGGGAATCTAGCAGTAGGTATTAGCTAGTCTATGCATTTGTTACAATCTGAAGCCTTTACAAGCCAGACAGCAGGAATGGAACATCCCATCTGTGTTGCATTATGAAGCATATACCCTAAAGATTAATATCTCACTCTGAGACCTCAAGGTTAGATCGCATATGTTCCACTTAATCAAGTTTTGACTAGGTTGCTGTAATACATCATTGGAAATTTTAATTGATTAGCATACACTTAAATATCTAACCACTTGGTTGTAAAATATTTATTCAATATTCAGTCCATCTGCTACCACACATTCACAACATAAGTTCAAAATGGGTTAGTAAAGCATGTTACAGCAGAAATGTGGAGTGCTGAGGAGCACAGTCAATCTCCCCATTCCACTGAGTTTCTAATCAACAACAACTTGCATTTATATAGCATTTTTAATGTAGTAAAATGTCCCAAGGTGCTTCACAGGAGTGTAATATCCATATTTAAGAAAGGAGGGAGACAGAAAGCAGGAAACTATAGACCAGTTAGTCTAACAAGTGTCGTTGGGAAAATGCTGGAGTCCTTCATTAAGGAAGCAGTAGCAGGGCATTTGGAAAATCATAATGCAGTCAAGCAGAGTCAGCATGATTTTATGAAAGGGAAATCATGTTTAACAAACTTGCTGGTGTTCTTTGAGGAAGTAACGAGCAGGGTGGACAAAGGTGAACCAGTGGATGTGGTGTATTTAGATTTCCAGAAGGCATTCGATAAGGTGCCACATAAAAGGTTACTGCATAAGATAAGAGCTCACGGAATTGGGGGTAATATATTAGCATGGATAGAGAATTGGCTAACTAACAGAAAGCAGAGAGTCGGGATAAATGGGTCATTTTCCGGTTGGCAAACAGTAACTAGTGGGGTGCCACAGGGATCGGTGCTGGGGTCTCAACTATTTACAATCTACATTAATGACTTGGATGAAGGGACCGAGTGTAATGTAGCCAAGTTTGCGGAGGATACAAAGATGGGTGGGAAAGCAAGTTGCGCAGAGGACTCAAAAAACCTGCAAAGGGATATAGACAGGCTAAGTGAGTGGGCAAACATTTGGCAGATGGAGTATAATGTGGAAAAGTGCGAGGTTATACACTTTGGAAGGAAAAATAAAAAAGCAAATTATTATTTAAATGGAGAGAGATTACAAAATGCTACAGTTCAGAGGGACCTGGAGGTCCTTGTGCATGAAACACAAAAAGTTAGCATGCAGGTACAGCAAGTAATCAAAAAGGCAAATGGGATGTTGGCCTTTATTTCAAAGGGGTTGGAGTATAAAAGCAGGGAAGTCCTGCTACAACTGTACAAGGTATTGGTGAGGCCACACCTCGAGTACTGCATACAGTTTTGGTCTCCTTATTTAAGGAAGGATATACTTACATTGGAGGCAGTTCAGAGACGATTCACTAGGTTAATTCCAGAGATGAGGGAGTTGACTTATGAGGAAAGGTTGAGCAGGCTGGGCCTATACTCATTGGAATTTAGAAGAATGAGAGGTGATCTTATTGAAACATATGATACTGAGGGGGCACGACAAGGTAGCTGCAGAGAGGATGTTTCCCCTCGTGGGGAAATCTAGAACGCGGGGGCACAGTTTTAGAATAAAGGGTCGCCCTTTTAGAACCGAGATGAGGAGGAATTTCTTCTCTCAGAGGGTCGCAAATCTGTGGAATTCTCTGCCCCAGAGAGCTGTGGAGGCTGGGTCATTAAATACATTTAAAGTGGAGATAGACAAATGTTTGCAAGATAAGGGAGTGAAGGGTTATGGGGAGCGGGCGGGGAAGTAGCTTTGAGCCCAAGATCAGCCATGATCTTATTGAATGGCGGAGCAGGCTCGAGGGGCCAAGTGGCCTATTCCTGCTCCTATTCTTATGTTCTTATGTAATCTGATAAAAATTGACACCGAGCTAAGGAGACATTAGGACAGGAAAGATGTAGGTTTTAGGAGAGTCTTAAAAGAGGAGAGAGAGGTAGAGAGGTTTAGGGAGGGAATTCCAGTGCTTAGGGCCTAGACGACTGAAGGCACGTTCACCAATAGTGGGGTGCAGGAAGTGGGGGATGGATAAGGTACCAGAGTTGGAGGAACGCAGAGCTCTCGGAGGGCTGGAAGAGGTTACAGAGATAGGGAGGGATGAGGTGATTTGAATACGAGGATGAGAATTTTAAAATCAAGGTTTTGGTGGACTGGGAGCCAATGTAGGTCAGTGAGCACTGGGGTAATGGGAGAATTGGACTTGGTGTGAGTTAGGATGTAGGCAGCAGAGTTTTGGATGAGCTCAAGTTTATGGAGAGTGGAAGGTGGGAGTTCGGTCAGGAGAGCATTGGATTAGTCGAGTGTGGAGGTAACAAAAGCATGGATGTGTGGCGCGGCGAAAAGCAATGGAGGGGACACTAGGAAGGAAATAAAGGGATTCACAGTTTTAACAAAATAAAGATGGTTCTGACTGGGCAGGGATTTCAATTATTATTGTACAAGTTAAAAACAAGTCCTTTTAGGTTTATGGACCATTTTACAAAATTCGATAATGCTCCCACTTCCAACGTAGCAGCTGAGAGGAAGCAGTATGTCTGCAAAAAAACACATACTTTCAAACAGAATCATTAGGACATGGAGTATACTTCAACAATGCACCAAGAAGCCACAGGAAAAAAGTGGAAGTTCTGTGGAGTTGTAATAATAATATTAATGGCCTTTTCCAATTGTCTTTTCAATCCATTTAGTAATATATCCCTGACTGGCAGTGTAACCTATTTGTCTTTTGACTACTTCCTGAAAAAGGCTGTAAGGGAATTTGACCAAATAATTAGTGCAGTGAATTCATGTCAACCCAACCTCAGTGCATCACCAGGTATAATGACTGCGATGCTGAAACAGATTTCAAACCCATGAACATATAGGGCTTGGGGGAGGGGGAAATTCAAAGATCAAAGGATCAAACTGCTCTCAGCAATGTTTGTAACAAATGCTTTACAATACAATAGAAGTTGTCCAGAATGCTACAGCTCCCAGAAAACCCCATACCCTCAGCAGGTCCATCCTTGTCAAGCTCCACTGGCGTATGTAACCCAATGGATCCTCTTCTTCATGTTCAAATCCCTCGACGGCCTCGATACTCTACCTCTGTGATTTCAACCATAGGTCTCTGTACACACTCCTCACTGCTTGGCCTCCAATCTGTTTCTCCTTCTTAAACCCTCGACTTTATTACTGATGGCTGTTCTTTCAGTCACTATACTCCTGTCCACTGGAACTCCCTTCCAAAATCCCACTGGCTTGCCACCTCCCTGCCTACTTTCAAAAGCCTCCTTAAAAGCCTTGTCTTTGACTGTCTTTTCTTTTCCCTCTCTAACCCCTGTTTACCTTGTCTCCTTTCTTTCCATTTCTGCTTCCTTTCTGTAAAACACTCCGAGTCACTGGGGGCGATCTTCAACTTCCGCTCAAAATGGGCATGAAGTCAGTGGAGTGGCCAAAGCCGGTATTGGCCCAAACCACTTTTGGGTGGATCCTATGCTCAGCCGGCCAGCAAGTCTGCCTGGGAAGGGATGTTGGTGGTGACAGAGGTATTTTTTTATTATTATTTGTTCATGGGATGTGACTTGGAGGAGAACTTGCAGGTGGTGGTGTTCCCATGCGCCTGCTGCTCTTGTCCTTCTAGGTGGTAAAGGTCACGGGTTTGGGAGGTGCTGCCGAAGAAGCCTTGGCGAGTTGCAGCAGTGCATCCTGTAGATGGTACACACTGCAGCCACGTTGCGCCGGTGGTGGAGGGAGTGAATGTTTGAGGTGGTGGATGGGGTGCCAATCAAGCAGGCTGCTTTGTCCTGGATGGTGTTGGGCTTCTTGAGTGTTATTGGAGCTGTACTCATCCAGGCAAGTGGAAAGTATTCCCTTACACTCCTGACTTGTGCCTTGTAGATGGTGGAAAGTCTTTGGGGAGTCAGGAGGTGAGACACTTGCCAGAGAATACCCAGCCTCTGTCCTGCTCTTGTAGCCACAGTATTTATGTGGCTGGTACAGTTAAGTTTCTGGTCAGTAGCGACCCCCCAGGATGTTGATGGTGGGGGATTCAGCGATGGTAATGACGTTGAATGTCAAGGGGCGGTGGTTAGACTCTGTGTTGTTGGAGATAGTCATTGCCTTGCACTTGTGTGGCGTGAATGTTACTTGCCACTTATCAGCCTAAGCCTGAATGTCATCCAGGTCTTGCTGCATGCGGGCACAGACTGCTTCATTATCTGAGGAGTTGCGAATGGAACTGAACACTGTGCAATCATCAGCGAGCATCCCCACTTCTGACCTTATGATGGAGGGAAGCTCATTGATGAAGCAGCTGAAGATGGCTGGGCCAGGGACACTGCCCTGAAGAACTCCTGCAGCGATGTCCTGGGGCTGAGATGATTGGCCTCCAACAACCACAATCATCTTCCTTTGTGCTAAGTATGACTCCAGCCAGTGGAGAGGGGCCTCTCAAGGACTGGCACTGGACTCCTCCTGTTCCCACAAAAATAAAATTAATACAATTTTTGGCCATTATGGACCACTGATTAGGCTGCTCAATGCCTGGTACAAATGGGTGGACCAAGCGCTGCACATCATCCACCCATTTGTACCTGAAAATTACAACTGACCTAGGACCCAATTTGCATATTTAAGCAAGCTCCTGCTGGAAACAGGCTCACCCACTTACAGGCCTGCTGGAGATTTACATCAGGCGAGCCTTGGGTGTCAATGGGTTGAAATGTTTTCAGCTACTGGTCGCTGGTTTTTCAGATGATAAATGGACAGCTGGCAGTTGAAAATCACACCACTGATCTCTCCCTGAGGAGTGCTACAGCAACACAAATTGTTCAAATTCCTTTCCACGCTATCTTGGCATATCTGTTGACTATTTATTTTTAAACAATTCTGTTAAAATAACATTAATGTGTTTATTACAAATACTATTGAGATAAATGTCAGCCCCCACAAGATAAACAGAAAGAGGTTCCATGTTTTAACCAAATAAGGAGCTGTTCTCAAATAAAGAGTGCGCCTGGAAACTTAGATCAATTAGACTAATAAACTATTACTTTTATAAAACATTATCCAACAAAACTGTCTAAATGAAAATGGGCAGCGCCACAAGGGGATGATATTAACAAACAGGAGGACAGATGGTCCATACACTTTCAGAAGAATGCCATTATTGTTTCTTTCATGTATTTCTGAATGGAGGGCTACAATTATATTACTGATACTGGTCAGGGACTGATATCTGTAGAGTGTGATGCATCGCAGACAGACCCGAGTTATACTGCTGGTGGTAACTCGGTGTGCATCATAATTTCCACAGCCAGGATGCAGCTCTGTGCATGTGTGCTTGCATTTGTGTGCAGAGCTCTGCAACACAAATCGTTAATTTTTTAAACGAGCATGGGCGGCAGTGCCCCCTTTCTCTGACCTTTAAAAAGATTCCATACTAAGTTTAAGACATTCCCAATGGTCCAACCAATCACCTGGGCACTTTTTTAATTTGGCTTTGCACTGGACTGGAGGTGTATTACAAGGAGTTGTGAGATTATTTACCAGAGATGGTTTTGTTCTTCACCACTTCAATATACTTGGGAGTCAATTTCTTACCTCACCCTGGGTTATACTGCCACTTTCGCATTGATCTACATCCAAACCTGCTTCACATCAATAACAAAATAGCAGTGTAACAGCAGCCTACACTACTTATTAATCCAAGTGTTAGTACTTATGTTGTAAGAAGGAATTAGAGACAGGTATAATCTTTTAAAAAGTATAAACTGCAAAAACATACAGGAGCAGATTTTCTTATCTCTGTGCCTGGGCATATTAATGGATGAAAGATCAGGTGGGCTCCCTTCCAGGTATGTGTTATTCCCACCCACGTTTCCTCTCATTGCTGTGCCCAGGAACAGGACAATCTGCCTCAAAAATATTTAACAGTGACTTTTTATATTAAAAAAAAGTCCTTTATAGAAATAATATAATTGTTCTGAGAAATATAGCAATCTATGTTTGGAAATACAGGAGCATTAGTACTACTATCTTTGAAATGTCAAATATAAAATATGAATATAATCCAACAGTTTGCATGACCCAGTGTTTTATTCAATATTACAGTAGCCCGCAGTGTTTCAGATAAAAATCATAACAGGCTCACATTTTGACAGCGCATTCTAATTGAAAAGCGTGACATGAAGCAATGATTTTGAGTTACTCATTAAACAAGGTGACCTCAGAGAACCTGATTCATGCTTTGTGGGGAACGTATGTAAATCAAAAGTGACATACAGTTCAAATATAATGTAAAGCCAAACTTGTTTGAGAAAGTATGGCATTAAACACTGCTCTTAGATCAAAGACAATTAAACAAGTTGAACTTTACAGAAAGTTCCTGATGGCAATCCTAAATAACTGCTGCAATAGGGAAGGAGCAACTTGGTCCCAATTTATCAACGGTGTCCTATTTTTGATAATAATGATGCTCACATTTATAATTGCCAGTCTTGCTTAAATAGTTAGGACTTTGTTCCTCATAGTTATTTTTAGGTTTTGTTCATAGTATCAGTTATGATATCTTGAAGCTCTGGTAAAATAATACTGTAAGCAGAAAGTATAAAACGCGCTGTAAAACAAATTGTTGCCAACACTTCACTTACTTCATGATCAAGACTTCTCTACTAACTGTTATGCCAGCAGTTGCACTATTGAAGTTTGCAATTTTTTTCATGATTTCTGTTGGATGATGAAGTTATTTTCATGAATGCAAGCATTTGGACTGTGGATCTGCTCCCAGAGTTGCACGCCAGTGGGATTGATGATTTTACCATGGTACATAAACAGTGTGGACTGTGTGGTCCCAATAGATGTTCGCAATTTAGTAGAAGACAGAAAAGTAAAAGTGTGGGTTGGCTGTAAGTGCTTCATACCAGTCAGTTAGCTCAAAACTGGCAAATTAGTAACATGCGTACAGAATCCTTTCCATCACAATTTTGATCTGAATCCCTGTACCATATAATTAAATATTCTTTTTAATAGAATACTTTTTTACTTGCCATGGAGTTAAGATATCCTCCTAATTAAACATTGGGAAGACCAAAGCCATTGTCTTCAGCTCCCACCACAAGCTCCGTTCCCGAGCCACCGATTCTATCCTGGCCAATGTCTCAGGCTGAAACAGACAGTTGGAAACCTTGGTGTCCTATTTGACCCTGAGCTAAGTTTCCGACTCCATATCCTCTCCAGCACAAAGATCAACTACTTCCACCTCCGTAACATTGCCCATCTCTGCCCTTGCCTCAGCCAATCTGCTGTTGAAACGTTCATCTATGCTTTTGCTACCTTCAAACTCGACTATTCCAATGCTCATCTGGCTGGCCTCTCATCTTCCACCCTCCATAAACTTGAACACATTCAAAATTCTGCTTCCCCATCCTAACTCACACCAAGTCCGGTTCTCCCATTACCCCGTGCTCGCTGACCTAATTACTCCCCGTCCACCATAGCCTCGATTTAAAATTCTCATCCTAGTGTTCAAAACCCTTCATATCTCTGGAACCTCCTCCAACCCTACAACCCTCCAAGAACTCTATCACTCCAACTCTGGTCCCTCGTCCATCCCCCACTTCCTTCTTCCCACCTTTGCTGGCCGTGTCTTCAGTTGTCCAGGCACTAAGCTCTGGAATTCCTCCTCTACCTCTGCACCCCTCTCTCTCTCCCCCCACCCCACCCTCTCTCTCTTCCCTCTCTCTCTCTTTCCCCCCTTACCCCCTCTCTCACTTCCCCCTGTCTCTCTCCCCCTCCCTCTCTCTTCCCCC